>CM028926.1:11551717-11586922 GCA_016801845.1 Polydactylus sextarius | reverse complement strand
CCGGCTGCCCTCGCCGCTCAGGATCACGATCTCGTTGGTCCTCGCCAGCGGCGCCGCCACCTTGGAGGCGATCTGGAAACAGACGGGTCATCGTTACAGCTGTGATTAAACTCCTGATGTCAGGTGATCAGAGCGGAGCCGGTACCTTGGGCAGAGCCTCCAGGACGAGCGCCGTCTTGGCAGCGTCTCCGTACTGCTGGTACGCCTCGGCCTTCAGCCTCATCTTCTCGGCCTCCGCCTTCCCCACCGCCTCGATGGAGGACGCCTCCGCCTCGCCGATCTTCTTGATCTTCTCTGCTTCGGCCTGAGCGATGAGCACCGTCTTCATCCTGATGGAGAAAAAACACAGAGTTAAAACAGTCTCCCTGTGTCTGAACCGGATGAAAACTGAGAGACTCTGTCGTCTTTGTGTTCTTAGTTCCTGTCACAGTTCAGAGAAACATCTCTTCTCTCAGACTTTGTCCTTGTAACACTGATGTTTGTGTCCAGACGCGATGAATCTAAACTCTCGACTCACTTGTGTCCCTCGGCCAGCTGCTGCATCCTGTAGGCCTCGGCCTCGGCCGGCCTCTTCACCACGGCGATCAGCTCCTTGTCCGTGCGGTCGATCTCCTTCTCCTCGATGGTGATCTGCTTCTTCCTCTGCACCACCTCGATCTCGATCTCCTCCAGACGGATCTTCTGCTGCTCTCTGGCCGCCTGCAGCTCGTACGCCAGCTGAGCTTGAGCTTTCTGGAAACACGGACAGACGGGACGTTACGAAGCTCCGGGGCCTCCGACTGTTGCTCCGCCTCAGACCCGAGCCTCACCTTGGTGTTGACCTCCTGGTTGAACGAAGCCTTCTGCAGCTCCAGTTCCCTCTTGGAGTCGGCCATCTTGGTGTCGGCCTGGAATTTGACGTCCATCATCTCCTTTCTGCACTCGGCTTCCTGTGAGAGGATGCAGAAACAGATCGGAGATCAGTCTGATCAGAATCAACTCGCAATAAGTCTGTGGTCGGAGGATCCTCCTCACCCGTATCCCAGCGTCCCTCTCTGCCTCGGCCACGCCGATGTCTGCGTCCCTCTGCACGGCGGCGGTCTGCGTCTTCCCCAGGGAGCTGAGGTAGTCCAGCTTATCATACACGTCCTGGAAACACGAGATCATCACTGAAGCTTTCAAAATAAAACACTTCTGATCACCACTGAACCTTTCAAAATAAAACACTTCTGATCACCACTGAACCTTTCAAAATAAAACACTTCTGATCACCACTGAACCTTTCAAAATAAAACACTTCTGATCACCACTGACACGACCTTTCAAAATAAAACACTTCTGATCGCCACTGAACCTTTCAAAATAAAACACTTCTGATCACCACTGAACCTTTCAAAATAAAACATTCTGATCACCACTGACACGACCTTTCAAAATAAAACACTTCTGATCACCACTGAACCTTTCAAAATAAAACACTTCTGATCACCACTGAACCTTTCAAAATAAAACACTTCTGATCACCACTGAACCTTTCAAAATAAAACACTTCTGATCACCACTGAACCTTTTCAAAATAAAACACTTCTGATCACCACTGAACCTTTCAAAATAAAACATTCTGATCACCACTGACACGACCTTTCAAAATAAAACACTTCTGATCACCACTGAACCTTTCAAAATAAAACACTTCTGATCACCACTGAACCTTTCAAAATAAAACACTTCTGATCACCACTGAACCTTTCAAAATAAAACACTTCTGATCACCACTGAACCTTTTCAAAATAAAACACTTCTGATCACCACTGAACCTTTCAAAATAAAACACTTCTGATCACCACTGAACCTTTCAAAATAAAACACTTCCGATCACCACTGAACCTTTCAGAATAAAACACTTCTGATCACCACTGAACCTTTCAAAATAAAACACTTCTGATCACCACTGACACGACCTTTCAAAATAAAACACTTCTGATCACCACTGAACCTTTCAAAATAAAACACTTCTGATCACCACTGAACCTTTCAAAATAAAACCCTTCTGATCACCACTGAACCTTTCAAAATAAAACCCTTCTGATCACCACTGAACCTTTCAAAATAAAACACTTCTGATCACCACTGAACCTTTCAAAATAAAACACTTCTGATCACCACTGAACCTTTCAAAATAAAACATTCTGATCACCACGACACGATCTTTCAAAATAAAACACAGATAGATAGTCTAGTCGTGTTCAGTCGTTTCCTGTTGTGACAACGTGAGCTCATTGAGAGTAAATAAAGGCTAACATGCTAACATGCTAACTAACACTGAACCACATCTCGTTTTCCTTCATGAGTAAATGTGACAACTCAGCTACACCGACACCTGACTCACCTTGATGGTGAAGCTGAGGATCTCGATGCCCATCCTGCCCACGTCTGGAGCGGCCACCTCACGCACCAGTTTGGCAAACTGGTCTCTGTCCTGGTAGATCTGCTCCACCGTCAACGTCCCTGAGATGAAAACGGACACGTGTCGGTTCAAGTTTGAGACACGAGGACGTCAACGTGTGATAAATGAAATGTTCGTACCCAGAATAGAGCGCAGGTGTCCCTCCAACGTCTGCAGAACCACGGCTTTGATCTCCATCACTGTTTTACCCAGAAACTGTTCACAGGCCACGGCGAGCAGATCGAGCTCAGTCATCACCTTCACCTGGAAACGTGACGGAGACGATCGTCATGACAACCGTTAAGTTGGAAAACTCTGGAAAAAACAGCCTTATAAATTTCTTTCAGCGCCCTGACATGTTGTTACAAACGTCTTTTAAAGGTCTCGACTGTTGTTCCCCAGATGTGACGAGTCTGTGTTCACGATTCGTTTTAAACCAAGTATGGACCAATCAGAGACGCCGGTGTACCTGAGCCACGCCCGTCACGGTGATGGCCACGCCCTCCGCCGTCTCCACGTCCTCACACCTCGGCTGCAGGGTCATGATCTCCAGAGTCATCCTGCAGCCAGAGACACAACGTTAAAGACGACTGAACGACTTCCTGTTCTACAACGGGTCCAACACGGAGACGAACGTCAACATTTCACCACGAAAACACCAGAAGAGTCGTGGTTTAGAAACGTCAGCATCTACCGTCAGCTGATGACAGTGTGTTGCTAAGCAACAGGAGCAGCACTTCCTGTATCCTCTGGAGGACACGTCCTCACAGGCTGAGTCCTCCAGAGGACACAGGAAGTAAACATCTGTTCTACTGGTGTAGACCTGGAGGATTAGACCAGACCAGGTGGACTAGTCCAGACCAGATGGACTAGTCCAGACCAGGTGGACTAGTGTAGACCTGGAGGATTAGACCAGACAAGGTGGACTAGTCCAGACCAGGTGGACTAGTCTAGACCAGGTGGACTAGTCCAGGCCAGGTGGACTAGTGTAGACCAGGTGGACTAGTCTAGACCAGGTGGACTAGTCCAGGCCAGGTGGACTAGTCTAGACCAGGTGGACTAGTCCAGGCCAGGTGGACTAGTCTAGACCAGGTGGACTAGTCTAGACCAGGTGGACTAGTCCAGGCCAGGTGGACTAGTGTAGACCAGGTGGACTAGTGTAGACCTGGAGGACTAGTGTAGACCAGGTGGACTAGTGTAGACCAGGTGGACTAGTGTAGACCTGGAGGACTAGTGTAGACCAGGTGGACTAGTGTAGACCAGGTGGACTAGTCCAGGCCAGGTGGACTAGTTCAGACCAGATGGACTAGTCCAGACCAGGTGGACTAGTGTAGACCTGGTGGACTAGTCTAGACCAGGTGGACTAGTCCAGACCTGGAGGACTAGTCCAGACCTGGAGGACTAGTGTAGACCAGGTGGACTAGTGTAGACCAGGTGGACTAGTGTAGACCTGGAGGACTAGTCCAGACCTGGAGGACTAGTGTAGACCAGGTGGACTAGTGTAGACCTGGAGGACTAGTCCAGACCAGGTGGACTAGTGTAGACCAGGTGGACTAGTACAGGCCAGGTGGACTAGTGTAGTTGTGTAGCAGTTGTTGTTGTAGTAGTTGTGTAGTAGTTGTGTAGTGGTAGTTGTGTAGCAGTAGTTGTGTAGTAGTTGTGTAGTAGTTGTAGTAGTTGTGTAGCAGTAGTTGTGTAGCAGTAGTTGTGTAGCAGTTGTGTAGTAGTTGTGTAGCAGTAGTTGTGTAGCAGTAGTTGTGTAGTTGTGTAGTAGTTGTGTAGTAGTTGTAGTAGTTGTGTAGTTGTTAGTAGTAGTTGTGTAGTTGTTGTAGTTGTGTAGTAGTTGTAGTAGTTGTAGTAGTTGTGTAGTAGTTGTGTAGTAGTTGTGTAGTAGTTGTAGTAGTTGTGTAGTAGTTGTAGTAGTTGTGTAGCAGTAGTTGTGTAGCAGTTGTGTAGCAGTAGTTGTGTAGTAGTTGTGTAGCAGTAGTTGTGTAGCAGTTGTGTAGCAGTAGTTGTGTAGCAGTTGTGTAGCAGTAGTTGTGTAGCAGTAGTTGTGTAGTAGTTGTGTAGTAGTTGTGTAGCAGTAGTTGTGTAGCAGTTGTGTAGCAGTAGTTGTGTAACAGTAGTTGTGTAGTAGTTGTAGTTGTTGTGTAGTAGTTGTGTAGCAGTAGTTGTGTAGCAGTTGTGTAGCAGTAGTTGTTGTAGTAGTTGTTAGTAGTTGTAGTTGTGTAGTAGTTGTTAGTGTAGTAGTAGTTGTAGTTGTAGTAGTTGTGTAGCAGTTGTGTAGCAGTTGTGTAGTAGTTGTAGTAGTTGTGTAGTAGTTGTGTAGCAGTTGTAGTAGTTGTGTAGCAGTAGTTGTGTAGCAGTTGTGTAGCAGTAGTTGTGTAGCAGTTGTGTAGCAGTAGTTGTGTAACAGTAGTTGTGTAGCAGTAGTTGTGTAGTAGTTGTGTAGCAGTAGTTGTGTAGTAGTTGTGTAGTAGTTGTGTAGTAGTTGTGTAGTAGTTGTGTAGTAGTTGTAGTAGTTGTGTAGTAGTTGTGTAGTTGTGTAGTAGTTGTAGTAGTTGTGTAGCAGTTGTGTAGCAGTTGTGTAGTAGTTGTGTAGCAGTTGTGTAGCAGTTGTGTAGTAGTTGTGTAGCAGTAGTTGTGTAGTAGTTGTAGTAGTTGTGTAGTAGTTGTGTAGCAGTAGTTGTGTAGTAGTTGTTGTAGTAGTTATGTGTTAGTTGTAGTTGTAGTAGTTGTGTAGTAGTTGTGTAGCAGTGGTTGTTGTAGTAGTTAGTGTAGCAGTAGTTGTGTAGTAGTTGTGTAGTAGTAGTTGTAGTAGTAGTTGTGTAGCAGTAGTAGTTAGTAGTAGTTGTAGTAGTTGTAGTAGTTGTGTGTGTAGTAGTTGTAGTTGTAGTAGTTAGTAGTAGTTGTAGTTGTAGTAGTTGTGTAGTAGTTGTAGTTGTAGTAGTAGTAGTGTGTAGTAGTTGTAGTAGTTGTGTAGCAGTTGTTGTGTAGTAGTTGTGTAGCAGTAGTTGTGTAGTAGTTGTGTAGTAGTTGTAGTTGTAGTAGTTGTGTAGTAGTTGTAGTAGTTGTGTAGTAGTTGTGTAGTAGTTGTAGTAGTTGTGTAGTAGTTGTGTAGTAGTAGTTGTAGTAGTTGTGTAGTAGTTGTGTAGTAGTTGTAGTAGTTGTAGTTGTAGTTGTTGTAGTAGTTGTAGTAGTTGTAGTAGTTGTGTAGCAGTTGTAGTTGTAGTTGTGTGTAGTAGTTGTGTAGTAGTAGTGTAGTTGTTAGTTGTAGTTGTAGTAGTTAGTAGTGTAGTAGTTGTGTAGCAGTGGTTGTGTAGTAGTTGTAGTTGTAGTAGTTGTGTAGTAGTTGTGTAGTAGTTGTAGTAGTTGTGTAGTAGTTGTTGTGTAGTAGTTGTAGCAGTAGTTGTGTAGTAGTTGTAGTTGTAGTAGTTGTGTAGTAGTTGTGTAGTAGTTGTAGTAGTTGTGTAGCAGTAGTTGTGTAGTAGTTGTGTAGTAGTTGTAGTAGTTGTGTAGTAGTTGTGTAGTAGTTGTGTAGTAGTTGTGTAGTAGTTGTGTAGTAGTTGTGTAGCAGTTGTGTAGTAGTTGTGTAGCAGTAGTTGTGTAGCAGTTGTGTAGTAGTTGTAGCAGTTGTGTAGCAGTAGTTGTGTAGCAGTAGTTGTGTAGTAGTTGTAGTTGTTGTGTAGCAGTAGTTGTGTAGTAGTTGTAGTAGTTGTGTAGCAGTAGTTGTGTAGTAGTTGTGTAGCAGTAGTTGTGTAGTAGTTGTAGTTGTAGTAGTTGTGTAGCAGTTGTGTAGCAGTAGTTTTGTAGTAGTTGTGTAGCAGTAGTTGTGTAGCAGTTGTGTAGCAGTAGTTGTGTAGTAGTTGTGTAGTAGTTGTGTAGTAGTTGTGTAGTAGTTGTGTAGCAGTAGTTGTGTAGTAGTTGTGTAGTAGTTGTAGTAGTTGTGTAGTAGTTGTAGTAGTTGTGTAGTAGTTGTGTAGTGGTGTAGTAGTTGTTGTAGTAGTTGTGTTATGTAGTAGTTGTGTAGTAGTTGTTATTGTAGCAGTAGTTGTGTAGTAGTTGTGTAGTAGTTGTGTAGTAGTTGTAGTAGTTGTGTAGTAGTTGTGTAGTAGTTGTTGTGTAGTAGTTGTGTAGCAGTAGTTGTGTAGTAGTTGTGTAGCAGTAGTTGTGTAGTAGTTGTAGTAGTTGTGTAGTAGTTGTAGTAGTTGTGTAGCAGTAGTTGTGTAGTAGTTGTAGTAGTTGTGTAGTAGTTGTAGTAGTTGTGTAGCAGTAGTTGTGTAGCAGTAGTTGTGTAGTAGTTGTAGTAGTTGTGTAGTAGTTGTGTAGCAGTTGTAGTTGTAGTTGTTACCTCTGGGTGTCTGAGATCAGCCACCAGGCCCAGGCCCAACCTCCGACCACATACGTCTTGTTGTCGGAGCCGCAGCAGCCGCCTGACGAACATACAAACAAACATCCATCACCTTCATGTTTTATCAGTTTTAATTTGTCAGTTTAACTAAGTAACATTATACGAGACAAACATCCACATCACAACCGTGTTTTCCTACACGAGCAGTTTAATTCCTGAGATAAAACATGATGTTGAACGAGTCTTTTCTAAAGTCATAACGTCTTAATGAAGAGGATCCTCCAGGACGATCAGCGGGTCACACCCCCTCAGTCTCCCGTCAACACCCTCCTCTCCCCGGCGTCTAACCGGGGTCGGACCGGAGACTATCACGGTTCATCTCGATGATTCTCCTCCGTCGAGTTTAAACCGGAGCTCGGTAGTAAAACACCATGAATCTGTGCCGTTAATTCTCTCCGAGTCATGTGACCTGATGATGTTAACGATGCTAGCGAGGCTCGGCTGAACCGGGATTAACGTCGGAGATTACCGGGACAAACACGGAGCAACGCTCCGCTACTTGACACAGACACGCTACACTGCACGATAACCTGCTTTACCACGAACCGGAGCCGGTTAACGGAGAGTCGGTTAGCCTGTTAGCAGCTAACGCGGCTAGCCGTTAGCTGTTATCCGTTGGCCGCGACCTCAAGCGGCGGAGAACCGGAGCGACTCACCGGAGACAACCAGCGCCTCGTTGGGTCCGACGGTCAGACAGTTCCCCATGACGGCGACTCGACGCGGCGGCGGCGGGAGGAGAAGAAGCAGCGGTCGGTTCGTCCACAAACGGAGGCTCCGGATGTTTCCGTCTCTGCGTCCAGACGCACAACAGCGACGGTTACCGCCGCCCCGCCCAGCGACGGCCGCTGACGTCATGCTCGGTACTAACGGGAGGGCGCGCGACACAAACAACAAAATTAATTAATTCATTAATTAAAAACGTTTTTTATAAAACCTTTAATACATATATATATATATATATATATGTGTGTGTGTGTGTGTGTGTGTCCGAAACTTGTTTCAAAGTCGCCTGTGTTTATTATAATTTATTATATTTGATCATTTATTATTAAGACGTCAGAGACGTAATATTAATAATAATAATAATAATTATTATTATTGATTCACTGATTTAATACTTGCGCAGTTCTACATGTTGGCCACTAGATGGCGGTAAAAGACAAACAGCAGTGAATTAATGTGAAAGTTATTGTTAAATATCATGACGTTGATGTTTATTAACAAGTGTCTAAATACATTATGTGTTTATAGTTTTGGACTCAAAAACCAAAAACCCAGAGAGATGTGTCTGAAACTGGTCCAGGGTGTGAAGACTTTGAGAAGCTGCTGTGTCCTCATGTTTATACACAACCACAGGGAGACGGTCTACAGTCTGAGTCAGTGTTGATGAGCCACCAGAGGGCAGCAGAGAGTCAGTTTTCTTCCTGACAGCAGCAGCACAGAGCAGATGGAGCTGATGTCACATACTGTATGTTAAAGCACATATATACATGTGGTAAATGTGTGTATTTGAATGAAGCTTCGATCCACAGTCTTTACATTTAGCCTCACACACTGATGGCAGCCATGCTAGCTGCTGCTCTGACTATCAGGACCAGTTTGGCTTCAGGGTCCTGGTCTCTGTTGAAAACTCTTTTTCAGCAGCAGACATTTGAAGGTTGAACACAAACAGCATGTTGGAGACTGAAGGTCTCAGTTTGACCAGTCACACACTGACAAACAGAAGCTTTTTATACTTTAATGTTGCTGCCACGAAATGATCATTTTCACTGTTCAACTCAGCAGAGTTTGTCATGTTTCTTTCCCCTTTAAAACCCTCCCACTCAGCGGAAAACCACACGACAGCTTGAGCTGAGCCGTCAGTCGGCTTCTCTGTGGGCCGCGGGGGCCGACGGGAGCTTTGAGGACCCGTTAGAAACCACGTGGTCCCGGTCTGATCTGGCGGCTCGTCCTGGTTTGACCTCAGCTGCATCAGAGCGCCACTTCTCCCCAGGTTCACCAGAGGAAACACCACGGCACAAAATGCTTTTCCTCCCTGCTGCTGCTCTGTGCTGTCTGTGTTCAGGTGAGTGTTTCCAGCCAATCAGGAGCCAACAAACTCAACCTTTAACAAACACTGTCACACTGACCTTCATCTGTCTGTCTGCTTCTCTACAGCGCTGATGGCAGCACAGCTGACTCAGGACCAGGTAACATTGACCAGGACAGTTGGTCAAAGTGTCTCCATCACCTGTCAAACTCAACAGTGTAGTAGTGGTTATATATACTGGCTCCAGAAGAAAAAGACAGAAACATTCACACAGATTCTTTATTTGCGTAAGAGCAGTGGTTCTGTTACTCCAAATTCCAATCATCCTCAGAAAGATGATTTCTCAGCTAAGTGTGAACAGAACATGTGTGAATTGGAGATAAAGACAGTTGAAATCTCTCATAAAGCCTCCTACTACTGCGCCTGTTTAGTTTCCACAGTGAGAAAAGCTGCGTGAAGCCTGAACAAAAACCTGAACAGATGAACAGATGTCAAACAGAGTCAGTGACAGGAAGAGAGCAGTAAACCACAGCCCAGCTTCACATATTTCACCTCCATCTCACACAGTTTGTCTTCATTTGATTTGATATTGATTCATATCTGAGCAGATATTTCAGCAGCTTTCCTGTTGTTCCACACAGTGAGGACAAAGAAGAAATACAGAAGCACAATAATAAAACAAGAAGCTCTCAGGATTAAACAGTAAAAATAAAAATAGTAAAATCTAAACAGCACAGTTGGTCTCGTCAACAGTTCATGGTTGGTGGAGAAGAACCATGAAGTGAAGCAGCAGCAGTTATACTGAGGTAACAGTGTGACTGTACAATACTGCAGCATTTAAGGTTCATACATGACAAACAGTGAAACATGAGACAACACATCATCACCTTCTTAAATTAACATGTTTGTCTAAATCACCTGTTCATGATGCTGCCAGGATGCTCACAGATCATGGTCCTCTCTGTAAGGCCAAAGTCCTCGTGAAAGTGTGACCTCTGGTGTGGGTGGGGTCCTGGACGTGTTGAGTGAAGTTGTGGCAGTCCAGTAGAGAGAGGAAGTCAGCATCAAGGCTGCAGCTGGAGGAATCAACATGGATGTTTAATCACCAAGCAGGAGAGTGGATGGAAACTTAGAGCACAGAGAGGTCAGAAGCTCTGTGAGCTCAGACAAAAAGATGGTGGAGGCCTTGGGTGGGGGGTGGAGGGGGCTGATGAGGACAACCAGGAGTCCAGGAGGTCCAGGGAGCGATGATGTATTACACTCAAACGATGTTATAACAGGAGCAGGGATTTCCTTGACCTGAATGTCATCTCGGTGTATGACCGCCAGTCCACCATCACGGACAACAGAACAGGTTTCTAGAGATACACTTGACCAGGGGGAGTGGCTTGGTTGAGAGTAACAAAATCCTGCTGGTTTTGCCAGTGAGAAGTAGAAAATCCAACTTTTGGTCCGTGATAATGTAATTTATCAGCAGGGCTTCGTTATTTACAGAGCCAGTGTTGAGCAGCATGAAAGAAGCTGTGGAGGAATCAAGGAGGGTGGGAGGGGTGAGACTGTCAGCACAGGTCAGGGGCCGGAGACAGCAGGTGCACACGTGGTGTCATAAAGAATAGATTTCTTACGTGACGACAAACAGCCACTGACATCTAATTCATGTCGCTGCCTACAAGCATTATAATACCTCTGATGAGTCATGTGACTAGCAGTCACCCTCATCTTCATCACTGTCCATTATGTCCATCAGGATCTGATGGCCACTCCATCAGATCCTGAAGCATTATCCCATTTCAATGGCCGGTGGTCTTCAGGTTTAACATCAGGTGTTCTGCTCCTTCTGGCCCTAGTTTGTTTGCATCACTGCGATTAATTGTTTGGAAGGCATCCTTAATGTTTCCCTTTTGTTCCCGACGCTAGACTCCCCTCGTGTGTCTCAAGTCTCCTGTATCATGACAGTTTCATCGGCCTCTCCTGTTGCTGCATTATAACTTTCTCCTGCAGCATCATCTCCATTTCCCTGCATCACAGCAGTATCATCAGCTATATGATCTGTTCTGTGGGAAGAAAGAACATATGATAAAAGTGTCTACAAATGTTACAGTGGTGACAAACAGTGAGAAACAAAAGGCAGAACTCAACCCAGTTTGTGAGGGATTGATCAGTCTGAGATGAGGTCTTTATGTCTCTAAGACAATCCTGAAGTTTGATGACCAAAGTCCTGGACTACGAAGCAAGTTCAACTTACCCAGGATCTCTTTCAGTTATCTGGCTTCACTAATCCTAACAATCGCAGTCTGGCCAAGCGGTACTAAGAAGCTGCTCATCAACTCCATCAGTCAACCAAGTGTTTCCAGTCTAGATGTGAGCGTTCACATAAAAGAGGCGGAGTTTGCAGCAGACGTCCAATCACAAACATGAAAGAACCGTAGCAGAGCGGAGACTTCACAGCCGAAGAGCAGATGATGATTTTACAACAACATGAGGAAAACCGCCGATAATCCAGGAAAAAAGCAACACGGTGGCAGCTGCTAGAAACTGAACAGAAGCTGGTAAAAGATCAATTGTGTCGACGTAAAGTTGTTGTAGTTTCACAGCAACACAGAGACGAGTAGATGTGACTGGAATTAAATTAAAATCAAATGAATGATGCTGAAATCTAGACTGTTGTTACAGTGAATAGGCTGATACAACTTTAACCTTCATGTTCAGCTGCAACCCTAGCGCCACAAAACAATACAACTAAATATGAGAACATGATTCAAAGTGTCAGTAGGAAACTTTCATCTCTGATACGTCCAAGTCCAGTTTCAGTGTCAGTCAGTCTCTGGTTCAGGACGACAAGCTCAGTTAATGAAGGTGACGGGGGTGTGTCGTCGGACCCTGGCAGCTCCAAACAGGAGCATTTGTACAATGTGTCGATAATAAAATCCAGTTATTTAATATCCTAGTTAATTATTGTAGGAGTCAATAACGCAGCAGTGCTACTGTCTGAGGGACAGTCAGCTCCACTGTGTCACTGGCAACGTCAGCGGTTTGAGGAGATCACAGATATATAAGTGACGCTCCAATAAATAATGATGTGAAAGACCAGAGGGTTCTGGTCTCTAAAAACCCCGGTCCTCCTCAGAGACCCTCTCTCAATCCGACACCGAGCTCCACGGATCTTCAATAAAAAGACCAGACATTTTCTAGAGAACTGATTGGTCGGAGGGCGGAGCTTTTATAGGCTCCGACCTCTGATCTGGAACATGACCTGCTCCGGAGCAGGTTAGTTCAGCATCAGTTACCATGGAGACGTAGCCCGGTGAGAAGTGAACCACCTTCGTAGGACGGAGACCAGAGTTAACCCTGAAGTTACCGTGATATCAACTAGTCCTGCTTCCTAGTCCAGGACTCTGGTTAGTTTCATCTGGTTTCATAGATAAGTACAGCTGGGTATCGTCTGCATAACAATGGAAGTTTATATTGTGCTTCCTGGTGATGTTTCCTAAGGGAAGCATGTACAAGATAAAGAGGATTGGTCCTAACACAGAACCCTGTGGAACTCCATGACTAACTGCAGTACATGTGGAAGACTCATTGTTTACATGAACAAACTGAATCTATCTGATAGATACGACTTAAACCAAGAAAGTGCAGTGACTCTGATCCAACAACATGTTCTAGTCTATGTAACAGGATGTTATGATCAATTGTGTCAAACGCAGCACTAAGATCCAGCAGGACAAGAACAGAGACAAGTCCATTGTCAGAGGCCATAAGAAGGTCGTTGGTAACTTTCACTAATGCTGTTTCTGTGCTATGATGAGTCTGAACCCTGACTGGAAATCCTCATAAAGACTATTCTCATGTAAGTAATCACATAGTTGAGCAGCAACAACTTTCTCCAGGATTTTGGACATAAAAGGGAGATTTGATATGGGTCTATAATTATCTAGATCACCTGGGTCCAGAGTAGCTTTTTAAGTAATGGTTTGATTACTGCAGCTTTAAAAGTTTAATTACACTACAAATCTGTTCACTGACAGACTGATCTATGTAAAATGACAAAACTTTGTTATTTTTACATTTATATTTACAGTGTTAAACTTTACAAGGTTAAACTGAACGTTAACAGTTTCATCTGTTACATGAACAATAATTATTTGTGAATGATGTTGAATTTGTAAATGTATGTGAACATTAACTATGAACAGGATGAAAGTTCATCTTAAAACTAGTTTCTGTTTATTTACACTTCCATTTATTAGTTTACATCAGACGTGTTGATTCAGTGTGTTCTTGTAATTCTGTTCATATTCCAGTTTGTTTTTCATTCAAAATGTACAGGTGGTTACAACAGTGTGGTTGAGGTGAAAAGAGAAAAGAGATAAGAAGGAGGAAATGGAGGGAGGAGGGTGGAGGAGAGGGGGAGAAAGAAGAGAGGGAGACCAGGAAGAGACATTTTATACTGTTACAATCAACTTTGTTGAAACCTTTGATTGTTTTTAAAGTTATTTCTGGTCATTTTTACCTTTATTGACAGGGACAGTGAAGACTGACAGGAAACAGAAGAGGACAGCGGGGGAACGACACGCAGCAAAGTTGGTCTCGGTCGGGACTCGAACCGTTGAACGCTGCAAAGAGAAGGCACCAACGCGGGGCGCCACAAAATGTTTGATTGTGAACAAAAAGAGAAGAAAAGAAGAGACAGTCATGTTGATATGAACATTAGAGAAACACATCATGGAGCTGAAATATGATCCTGGTTCATAATGTGGACTCACTCACGTCAGAGGACACGTTCAACAGCACATGGGTTTTTGTATTAGTGATTTTCACTGTGTGATACATCAGGATGGTACCTTGATCCCTTTATCTCTGGAACTGAACTGTTTGTAACAGGTAAGAACAAACATTTATTTTCCTTCACTCGTTTTATTGAAGACGTTGAAAATGTGTTTTAAGTGAGTTTCTGCTCAAGGTTGAAAATGTCAGATGTTTTATTTGTCACTAGTTGTACAGAGTACAGCAGTAGTGACATGACATTTCAACTCTCCTGACTGTGTAAAAAAGAGAACAGTAAAGACTCTATCAGAAGATAAATAGGATCAAAACTATTATAAAAAGACTTTACCTGAAAACCTAAAGACTGGAACAATAAAAAAGACAAGGAAGCAGTTATTTACATAAAAATCAATGAAACATTAGAAATGACAAATATTTATAAGAGAAGAATATGTGAATATATGATGAGTGTAGGTTAAATATAATGACCAGACTGACATGTACATTTTCTATGTATATAACATATCATACATGATGATATATACAGATCTATACCACCATAGTATATATTACACTGACTGACAGTAAATCTGTTTTATATGAGGTTAAAACTGTACATGTGATGAATGTCACCGCTCTTTATATGATGGTGAATGTGTCTGTTTGTGTTGGACATATTAACAATAATGTGAAATATATCTGGAATCGTTAGAAGAAAAATAAGTTCTATATTGTCTTTATTCTATTTGTTTTCTGATAATAACTGTTCTGTAAATATTTCTTCAACCAAAACACGTCTTTAGTTTAATGTAGAGTTGATTCAAAATAGTGTGAGTGTAAATGTTTGAATCCTCAGATTATGATCAATATATAATATATTTATCTGACACAAAATGTCAATGAGCATCAGCCACAGACCAGTTGTTAATGTTGACATGGAGTAATTCTACCTATACCTGTGTAGGTATAAGAAAACACACAAACACCTTCACACGTCTTTGGCTGTAAATATATATATAACTATAACCTAAATATATCACGGTAAATGTGTTTGTGTTTTCTATGAGGAATAAAACCCTGTAATGTTATTGATGTTGTGAAATATGCAGTTAACACTGTATATATCTCATGACTGGGGATGCACCGATTGACGGTTTTCACGTGATGGTCCGTGACCGGCGACGATCGCTGGCTCTAAAACGTGATGATTTTATGTGGCTCAAATGCACTCGTGCACCACACGATCATCAATCTCACAGCGGTTCACGGCACACACATGTACAAGTGGCACAGATTAAGCTCCAACATGTCAGCGCTTATGGAAACTCTTCAGCGTGTCTGAAGAAGACGACAAGTTTACAACACGCAACACCTGCGAGGCCAAAGTAGGGCGTGGAGGGACGACACCAAAAACTGTCGCTACCGGTCTGATTAGAGTTCGATCAACTTGGAAACATATTCACTGATTGGAAACTCCCGGGTCAATAAGTCACAAGTCAAACGTTACAAAAACACCAAGGACACCAAGGTCTTTCTAACTGCGCTAAGGTAGACCGTGAGCTACAAGCCCGTTTTCATCCAAACCAGCCGTCCTCTGCCTTGTAGGAGTCACATTGGTCCGTTAGCAGTCGGCTGAGAGACGAGTGCTCAGGGACCGTCTACAAAGTGACGCACCAAAGAGAGATACGGCCAAAATATTTAATCACCGTTCTCTGATACGCTGGAGTGTTATGTCCAGATGAACCACTGAAAATAGTTTTAGTGTTTTTAGTTGGATATTGAACGTGAAAAGAAGAAAGTGGTTGTTCTGTAACACTGCACTGTTTAAATGTGTGTGAATTATTATGTTTTAATACCACACCTGAAGTTAGATTTGGACAAAGAACAAAACCCGTTTGTTGTTTCTTTGTTTGAGATGTTCGAGTTTTCCACCGTTGAAAATCTGCTTCTATTTCTATGTTAAAATGTTGTATTAAAGAAAAGATCATCAGAAAATAAATCTTTGTGTGAGCTGTAAAGTAGTTAGAACAAATGAAACGGGAATCGGCCAAAATCGCTATCGTCAGGTCAAAGTATGAAAAATCAGAACGGGCCCAGAAAATGACAATCGGTGCATCTCTACTTATGACTGTCATGGTATTTAAATAACGCTAAATATGTCTTTTCATGACAACCGTGTTGTCAACATACTGTAAATATACTAATATAATATGATGACGACACGTGTGATTTCTAAAAGTTCAATATGAATGTAAAGAATTGAAACACTGTGTCCGTCTTTGACTTTGTGTAACTTGATGTTTCTCTGATGATGAACATAATATAGAACCATGATATGTAGCACAGTAAATATATGTGAAGGTGAATCCAGTATATGTGTGAACTTTGTGCTGTATTGATGAGTAGTTTAGTGATCAGAGTCCATGTAGTTTCCAGGATCAGACTGAATGCAGTGCAGTGCTGGAAGCTGCTGTTGACTGTGTGAATGTGTGTGTGTGTTAATCTCAATCAGATGAGCAGGTAGTGAAGCCCAGGGTGAGTGTGTACCCAGCAGCATCCAGAGCCCCCCGGAGAGAAGAGCTCCCTGCTGTGTCTGGCCTCAGGCATGTTTCCTCCTCGGGTCCAGTTCTCCTGGAAAGACACAGAAGAAGGACGGTTCTCTGGAGGAGGTGACCCCTAAAGACGTAGAGCAGCTGGAGATCAGAGTGTCGGGACGCGCCGCCTCCATCTTGGTGATCAGTCAGACAGAGGACAGCACGTATAGATACCGCTGCTGCGTCAACCACGAGGGGGGAAGAGTGGAGGCCCAGACAGATCACGGTAACGACGGCTCGGTGACTGTGTTGAGCAGTGATCGGGCTTCATGTGGAGACGCTGTCAAAGACAGCAGAGCAGCAGACCGCTGACGTTTCTCAGTGCAACTCCAAACATTTGACTCCTTTTGTGTTTCAGAGGTTCCAGCTCCAGCAGCCTCCTGTCCTCCAGAGAGAAATCCACCAGCCCCGGCAGCTCTGCAGCAAGCTGACTGTAAGATCACCTGCTGCCTCTCTGCACGGACAGCTCCAATGTTGTGCTGCAGTTAGGCTCATATCAGTGTGTTCACTGTGTGCTCATCACTGAACCATTTCAACATACACTTCAGCTTCATGTGGAGACGCTGTCAAAGACAGCAGAGCAGCAGACCGCTGACTGATTTCTGTTTGAATCCTTTTCTGTTGCAGTGCTTCCCCTGGATCCTCTCCAGCCTCAGTGCAGGGTGAAGCTGCTCTGTCTGCTCTACACAGTGCTGATAGTGAAGAGTCTGGTGTACTGCTGTGGACTCTCTCTGCTGATGAGCCTCACAAACAAGTGAGCGTCCTCCAACTGCTCACGTGCCGACCGACCGACCGACCGACCGACCGACCGACCGACCGACCGACCGTTTTGTGCTCGCCTGTTCTCACCGTCGCATCTCGTGGCTTCGTCTCATTGATGTCAAATGTCTCTTTTTATCCACAGCTTAGATACAGTCAGCCTGAAGATGATCAATACATGTATCACACACACACATTTACAGTTACTCAGTTTAAATTCTGCGCTATAGTGTTGTTTTAATGCTCCGTATCCACTTTGAATTGTGACGTGTATATTGATAGAAAATGAAGCTGAATCATTAGCGTCTGGTTTCCAGACATTTTTCTCTTCTCGTCTTTCTGTTTAACACATTGTGCAGAGTGTGGCCTGTTTGGATTGAAATGTGATTTGAGAAAATAAACTCATCAGAAACAGAAAATGGACTCCATTGATCAGATATATCCACACCTACAAACTCCACATAAAAACTCCTCCGAGGCTGAGACCTCCAGGTGGGTGGTCTCTGTGTGTCGCTGGGCTCAGTTTAACTCTGTGTGGGGGGGCACTAAGAGACAAACCACAGAGAGGGAGGAGGCTTCGTGAGTGTGAACAGCAGCAGATATGAATCTGTTCTCTGTGGTTATTAGGACTCACAACAAACTGTTGACAGAGAGGCAGCACTTCCTTTCCTGCAGCAGACGAGCTGTGTGTCTTTCTGCTCTGCAGCCTCCACACCGTTAGCTGTGACTTTTCACTTTAATAACACAATGACAGTTACAACCATCCACTCTGGTTAAACAACTGTTCCAGGAAGCATCTGTGTTTTACTGTGTGAGAGAAACAGCTCAAATCCTCGACTCAGAGCTGAGAAATGAACTGTGAGCAAATAAACAGACGTTAAGCTCCTGTAGAATGAGACTGTTGAGTTTGTGAGTGAGCTGCTGGTGGACATAAGAAGAATCAATAATAGATGAGTCCTACACAGAAAAACACTGATTCAAAGAAACATTCAAAACTTTCTTCTAAGATCCAACTGATACATTTCTATACATATCTGCCATATTTACACCACAACAGAAACATCACGTACACATGAAACATCATCTTGGTTGTTTCTGTCGTGGACAAATATACATCTGTCAGTGTGAACACACTTTATTTTCCTGGAGATTCACTTGGACTCATAATTAGTCGGATGAAGTTTTTGCCTGCAGAGACTTTAAATTGACACCATGAGGTGATTTTCAACAGCGACTCCTCCACTGCAACATTGACTAAAAGTAGATTGTACTTATGGTTGATCAGAGCAACAAAACACAAACCACACAGAGACAGAAACACAAACCGCTGAGACAAACAAGTCACGTTGTTGTTCTCTTCCTGAAGCAGAACTAGAGCGGCCATGTTGCTTCACCTCAGGTCTCATTATTTCAGTAGGTCACAGCTGATCAAAGTAAAAACCTGTTGTCAGAGGAGTCTGTACATCTCAATCAGTGCCACGTGTTCGTTGGTTCACCTCATTAAACCGCTGACCCACTGACCTCTGGACAGTTACAGCTTCAGTTGTTAATGATGATCCATCATTAAATGACCCTATATACATTTATTTGTCAGCGATGACGCTGGATTTCCACAGGTTTTTACTGAATCTTCAGACAACATTTTAATCGGTGTGAAAAGACTCCCTGACACGTGACATGTTTCCTGGTCATTCTTTGCGTGGCTCCCTCGTGTGGCCCCAGTGATGTATTGACCTTACGTGGCACCTTGGTGTGCAGGGCTGAACCTGCCACCTGACCACGCCCAGTCTACCTGCTGGGAAACCCTGTAGCTCTGGGGCAGGGGCTCAGGGTCCAGCATCAGTTGGTGTCTCAGTCAGAGTCCACCCTTTGGTGCCTTCTCTCCATTGTTTCAGTTTCCAGTGTGCATCTTGTAGTTAAGTTTTCTGATTGAACGACCTTTATTCCTGCTCCTTTGATAGATTTCATGCTTCGTTAAGGCGGCTCTGTTGAACATGAAGATTGTTTGATCTGCTTTTGATTCTTGGTTTGTTGGGCTTGTTGAGCTTGTGCCATGTGGAGATGATTGATTGACTGACTCCAGATCGACGTCCCTTTCCTCTTCCATTGTTTATTGGATATTTCAGTTTACTGTGGAGATGGTGATAGTTTGTTTGTTAGTGAATATGGATCATCCGTACCCACTGATGATTCTGGATCGTCGACTTATCATTTTCTTTCTTTCTCATGCAGCACACTCATAATCCAACAGCAGTCAAGCTGAATGAACTTTAATTTGATTGAAGGAAATAAAAGCCACTGGTGTTTCACTGAAACCTGCCGTCTCCGTGTCCTCCCTCCACATCAGTGACGTCTTCTGACCGAGACCGTCTGCTCACCACACGCTCCCTCTACTCCAAACCACGCTGCCCCGACACTTTCTTCAATAACACTTTCTTCAGTTTCATCTTCAACTGTAACATGTTCATCAGGACATGTGGGCCCTTCGCTTCAGTCTTATTGGAGCATTTAGTGTAACTTCCTGTTTTATTTTGAAATGGTTTTCCTGTGTCTTACTTCCTGTGTTTTCCCTCCTGTGTGATCACCTGACCCCGCTCTAATGTGTTACACCTGTGTCTGGTCTTGTCCCCTCCTTGTGGATAGAAACCTCCCTTTCTCCATTGCTCCTTGTTGGATCTTCCTGTCAACATCCTCTGACTTGTGTTCATCCTCTGTTTGTTCCTCAGTAACTTCAGAGTCTTTCATAGTCATTGTTAGTGCATAGTCTCCTCCGTGTCTTTTAGTTGTGTGGAGCCTTTTGTTTGGACTTTGTGTCTCCTTTGTGTGTTTCTAGCAGCTGCCACCGTGTTGCTTTTTTCCTGGATTATCGGCCGGTTTTCCTCATGTTGTTGTAAAATCATCGTCTGCTCTTCAGCTGTTAAGTCTCCGCTCTGCTACTGGTTCTTTCATGTTTGTGATTGGACGTCTGCTGCAAACTCCGCCTCTTTTTTAGGTGAACGCTCACATCTAGACTGGAAACACCTGGTTGACTGATGGAGTTGATGAGCAGCTTCAGAGGAGCTGAGAGAGACTGAGACTGTTAGTTAGTGAAGCAGAGAACTGGACCAGATCCTGGTCTGTTGGACTCACTGACTGGTACAGGACTCTGGTCTGATTTTATAACCTTCACTTCATGAAACGTCCACGAACCAAACGGTCCAAAACACAGAGGCTTTTACTTCCTCTTTCACAATAAAAGCCTGCTGCTGTTTCACCAGTATAAAGGTTTTAACATGAAGCAGCAGCAGGAAGATTAACAGCCTTCAAACAGCTGACGAGGATAACGTCAGTCTGAGCCACCAGAGGGCAGCAGAGAGTCAGTTTTCTTCCTGACAGCAGCAGCACAGAGCAGATGGAGCTGATGTCACATACTGTATGTTAAAGCACATATATACATGTGGTAAATGTGTGTATTTGAATGAAGCTTCGATCCACAGTCTTTACATTTAGCCTCACACACTGATGGCAGCCATGCTAGCTGCTGCTCTGACTATCAGGACCAGTTTGGCTTCAGGGTCCTGGTCTCTGTTGAAAACTCTTTTTCAGCAGCAGACATTTGAAGGTTGAACACAAACAGCATGTTGGAGACTGAAGGTCTCAGTTTGACCAGTCACACACTGACAAACAGAAGCTTTTTATACTTTAATGTTGCTGCCACGAAATGATCATTTTCACTGTTCAACTCAGCAGAGTTTGTCATGTTTCTTTCCCTTTAAAACCTCCCACTCAGCGGAAAACCACACGACAGCTTGAGCTGAGCCGTCAGTCGGCTTCTCTGTGGGCCGCGGGGGCCGACGGGAGCTTTGAGGACCCGTTAGAAACCACGTGGTCCCGGTCTGATCTGGCGGCTCGTCCTGGTTTGACCTCAGCTGCATCAGAGCGCCACTTCTCCCCAGGTTCACCAGAGGAAACACCACGGCACAAAATGCTTTTCCTCCCTGCTGCTGCTCTGTGCTGTCTGTGTTCAGGTGAGTGTTTCCAGCCAATCAGGAGCCAACAAACTCAACCTTTAACAAACACTGTCACACTGACCTTCATCTGTCTGTCTGCTTCTCTACAGCGCTGATGGCAGCACAGCTGACTCAGGACCAGGTAACATTGACCAGGAGAAAAGGTCAAAGTGTCTCCTTCACCTGTCAAACTCAACAGTGTAGTGGTAATTGGATATACTGGTTCCAGAAGAAGAAAACAGAAACATTCACACACATTCTGCATATTGACAAAAGTGATGGTGAAATTCGGTCAAATTCCAATCATCCTCAGGTCAAGGATTTCTCAGCTAAGTGTGAACAGAACATGTGTGAATTGGAGATAAAGTCAGTTGAAATCTTTCATTCAGCCTCCTACTACTGCGCCTGTTTAGTTTCCACAGTGAGAAAAGCTGCGTGAAGCCTGAACAAAAACCTGAACAGATGAACAGATGTCAAACAGAGTCAGTGACAGGAAGAGAGCAGTAAACCACAGCCCAGCTTCACATATTTCACCTCCATCTCACACAGTTTGTCTTCATTTGATTTGATATTGATTCATATCTGAGCAGATATTTCAGCAGCTTTCCTGTTGTTCCACACAGTGAGGACAAAGAAGAAATACAGAAGCACAATAATAAAACAAGAAGCTCTCAGAGACACAGGTCAGAGCTGAAAACACTTCACCTTCATTAAGGCTCGGCAGACAGAGGCAGGCGAGGCCAAACAGTAGGTGAAGTCAGGGCGTGGGCAGTGGTCGCTGACAGGAACATTAACCAGGCAACAGGCTGAAACAACAAACAGGCAGGTGGTCAAAAACAGGCAGCAACAAGACAACTGAAACAAGTCAATGCTGAAAGTCAGTGTTATTCACAACTGTTGTAAAACATCCACTTTAAAACTAAGTAATAATAAATGTGAATAAATGTGTTTGACGTAGTCAAATTACACATTTGTGTCATATAAGAACTAACAATGAAAAATATAACTTTAATTACCGTCTTGACCCGAACATAAGACGACTCCTGTTTTTCAAGACCCATTTTTGGAAGAATTAGTGAGCGAGCACATGACCTGTAGTAGCACAGGAATGGAGGAGGACACACACAGGGAAGCTTGTCTAGATGGGGATTTGAACTAGTGAACAGCTGCACAGCATATAAACATCACGATGCAGGCGGCCACTAGGAGCGCTGTTTAACATGAATGTGAGCTTTAGCATTAGCATTACAGTAATAATTATTGTAATTATTGTAATTGCGGTCGCATCTCTCCAGGTCACTGGTGTGTATGAGAAGATGTTTGACGCCACCTGTTGGTTCAGACCCCGGGTCTCTGGACCCAGAATATAAGACGACCACAACGTCTTTTTCAGACTTTTTTCTTGGGAAAAATACCCTCTTACATTTGGGTCAATACAGTATATTCTCACAGACAAGAACAAGGCTCTACCAGTCGCTGCCATCTTGTTCAGGCTCCCCGCTGCCTCATCCAAACCGTCCTACTGTCTCTCTCCTCTGTGACCGATACTCACACCTCATCCTGGACCAGCACCCACCTTTCCTTCCCCTGTGCTCTGTCGTAGTGAGATGTAGAGCTGCTTCCCGGTCCAGCCCAGCACGAGTTACTGGGCCCACATGATTCCACATGAATCTTTTCAGGAGCCACACTCTAGATTACTTCCATCTCGTCTCATCTTCCACCACTTTATCCGGTTCTGGGTCGCAGGGACAGCGTCAGGAGGGAGGCACCGACTCTCCTCTCCTCAGCCACTTCCACCAACTCTTCTGAGGGGTCCCCCAAGTGTTCCCAGGCCAGCCTCGAGACATAGTCTGTCCATCGTGTCCTGGGTCTTCCCCGAGGTCTCCTCCCAGTGTGTCCCTTTGGAGGCGTTCAGGGGCCAACCGAACCAGATGCCCTCGCCACCTCAGTTGGCCCCTCTCAACGTGGAGGAGCAGCAGCTCTACTCTCATTCTTTCGGTTACTATCCACAGCTCATGACCGTAGGTGAGAGTCAGAATGTAGATGTGCCGCTAAATTAAGAGCTTCACGTTATGGCTCAGTTCCCTCTTCACCACGACAGACCAGGTCTGTCAGTCCATCTCCTGCTCCCACCTCCCATCACTTGTGAACAAGACCCTGAGACACTTGAACTTCTCCACTCGGGGCAGAAACTCCACCTTTCTCCAGTTGAGAACCACGGCCTCGGACTTGGAGGTGCTGATCCTCATTCTAGCTGCTTACAAACTCGGCTGCGAGCTGCCTCAGTGCCGGTGTTTGATGATGCCAACAGAACCACGTCACCACAAAAAGCAAAGACGGGATTCTGAGGCACCGAAGCTGACACCCTCCTCCGTCCATAAGAATTATGAACAGAACTGGTGACAAAGTCCAGTCCAAGTGAAGTCCAACACCAACTGGGAACGAGTCCAACGAGTCCACATGATGTGGAGCACGCATGCCCCTCCAGGTCACACTGTCGTTACCTACATGAGTGTTGAAGTTCAGCAGAGTAACAAGTCCCTGGGAAACTGTCTGGGTGTGCTGTCTGTGTTCATTAATGCCGGGGTGAACGTCCCCTTCAATTCAATTCAGTTTTATTTATATAGCGTCAGATCATAAAACATTTATCTCAAGTCTCTTTACATAGAGAAACCAACATTTCCACAATGAGCAGCTCTTGGTGACAATGGAGGAAAAAGTCCCTTTTAACAGGAAGAAACCTCCATCAGAACCAGACTCAGAGTGGACGTCATCTGCCTCGACCGGCTGGAGAGAAATGAAGACAGAGAAGAGACAGAGGACAGGGAGGGAGGAGGACGGGGGAGAGGGGGAGGAAGACATCCCATCCAATCTAGATCCAACTTGTTGGATCTGGATGGGACGTAAACAGTGACCACTAACATGGCTGGATACTCCTGAAGCAGATCGAAAGTCAACATTTAATGATCATGAGCTCCATCAGCAGAGAGCAGAGCTGGTTCACTACTGCAGCATGTCGACACCAGTCACCGTCAGTGTGAACACACAGTCCACCACCTCAGGTCTTACCTCACTTAGGAGGCTCCGTCTGCTCTGTAATGTGTCGCAAGTCAGATGTTTGAGATGAATGAGTCCAGGATGTTGTCGTTGAGCACAACTACAGGAGAGAGCAGACGGTTGGTAGTAATGTGTAATATACTGATATAATGACATGGAGCAGCTTAACTAAAGGATGAACCATCTTTTAGTTAAGCTGCTGTCTAACTGTCATCTAGTTTTCAATCTAACCTTAAATGTAGAAAGGGTGTCTGTCTCCTGGACCCAAACTGGACCTGGTTCCACCAGAGAGGATCCTGAAGACCAGGACTTTGAAATGCTTGTTTGGTCGTTCTACTGATGTTTAGTTTGTTCATCGATGTTTACATGTAAATTATTATGTAATTATTAAATGATGTTACATTTATAAATGTGTCTTAACAGTAGTTTTATAGATGATGAATGTTTATCTTAACAGAAAGTTTATTGAAAGAAAAAAACCTGTATTTTAGTTAGTTTTTTTCTGTTATTTTACATCAGACGTGTTGATTCAGTGTGTTCTTGTAATTCTGTTCATATTCCAGTTTGTTTTTCATTCAAAATGTACAGGTGGTTACAACAGTGTGGTTGAGGTGAAAAGAGAAAAGAGATAAGAAGGAGGAAATGGAGGGAGGAGGGTGGAGGAGAGGGGGAGAAAGAAGAGAGGGAGACCAGGAAGAGACATTTTATACTGTTACAATCAACTTTGTTGAAACCTTTGATTGTTTTTAAAGTTATTTCTGGTCATTTTTACCTTTATTGACAGGGACAGTGAAGACTGACAGGAAACAGAAGAGGACAGCGGGGGAACGACACGCAGCAAAGTTGGTCTCGGTCGGGACTCGAACCGTTGAACGCTGCAAAGAGAAGGCACCAACGCGGGGCGCCACAAAATGTTTGATTGTGAACAAAAAGAGAAGAAAAGAAGAGACAGTCATGTTGATATGAACATTAGAGAAACACATCATGGAGCTGAAATATGATCCTGGTTCATAATGTGGACTCACTCACGTCAGAGGACACGTTCAACAGCACATGGGTTTTTGTATTAGTGATTTTCACTGTGTGATGATGGACGCCTCGATCCCTTTGGCCCTGGAACTGAACTGTTTGTAACAGGTAAGAACAAACATTTATTTTCCTTCACTCGTTTTATTGAAGACGTTGAAAATGTGTTTTAAGTGAGTTTCTGCTCAAGGTTGAAAATGTCAGATGTTTTATTTGTCACTAGTTGTACAGAGTACAGCAGTAGTGACATGACATTTCAACTCTCCTGACTGTGTAAAAAAGAGAACAGTAAAGACTCTATCAGAAGATAAATAGGATCAAAACTATTATAAAAAGACTTTACCTGAAAACCTAAAGACTGGAACAATAAAAAAGACAAGGAAGCAGTTATTTACATAAAAATCAATGAAACATTAGAAATGACAAATATTTATAAGAGAAGAATATGTGAATATATGATGAGTGTAGGTTAAATATAATGACCAGACTGACATGTACATTTTCTATGTATATAACATATCATACATGATGATATATACAGATCTATACCACCATAGTATATATTACACTGACTGACAGTAAATCTGTTTTATATGAGGTTAAAACTGTACATGTGATGAATGTCACCGCTTTTTATATGATGGTGAATGTGTCTGTTTGTGTTGGACATATTAACAATAATGTGAAATATATCTGGAATCGTTAGAAGAAAAATAAGTTCTATATTGTCTTTATTCTATTTGTTTTCTGATAATAACTGTTCTGTAAATATTTCTTCAACCAAAACACGTCTTTAGTTTAATGTAGAGTTGATTCAAAATAGTGTGAGTGTAAATGTTTGAATCCTCAGATTATGATCAATATATAATATATTTATCTGACACAAAATGTCAATGAGCATCAGCCACAGACCAGTTGTTAATGTTGACATGGAGTAATTCTACCTATACCTGTGTAGGTATAAGAAAACACACAAACACCTTCACACGTCTTTGGCTGTAAATATATATATAACTATAACCTAAATATATCACGGTAAATGTGTTTGTGTTTTCTATGAGGAATAAAACCCTGTAATGTTATTGATGTTGTGAAATATGCAGTTAACACTGTATATATCTCATGACTGGGGATGCACCGATTGACGGTTTTCACGTGATGGTCCGTGACCGGCGACCGGTCGCTGGCTCTAAAACGTGATGATTTTATGTGGCTCAAATGCACTCGTGCACCACACGATCAATATCTCACAGCGGTTCACGTGCACACACATGTACAAGTGGCACAGATTAAGCTCCAACATGTCAGCGCTATGGAAACTCTTCAGCGTGTCTGAAGAAGACGACAAGTTTACAACACGCAACACCTGCGAGGCCAAAGTAGGACGTGGAGGGACGACACCAAAAACTGTCGCTACCGGTCTGATTAGAGTTCGATCAACTTGGAAACATATTCACTGATTGGAAACTCCCGGGTCAATAAGTCACAAGTCAAACGTTACAAAAACACCAAGGACACCAAGGTCTTTCTAACTGCGCTAAGGTAGACCGTGAGCTACAAGCCCGTTTTCATCCAAACCAGCCGTCCTCTGCCTTGTAGGAGTCACATTGGTCCGTTAGCAGTCGGCTGAGAGACGAGTGCTCAGGGACCGCTCTACAAAGTGACGCACCAAAGAGAGATACGGCCAAAATATTTAATCACCGTTCTCTGATACGCTGGAGTGTTATGTCCAGATGAACCACTGAAAATAGTTTTAGTGTTTTTAGTTGGATATTGAACGTGAAAAGAAGAAAGTGGTTGTTCTGTAACACTGCACTGTTTAAATGTGTGTGAATTATTATGTTTTAATACCACACCTGAAGTTAGATTTGGACAAAGAACAAAACCCGTTTGTTGTTTCTTTGTTTGAGATGTTCGAGTTTTCCACCGTTGAAAATCTGCTTCTATTTCTATGTTAAAATGTTGTATTAAAGAAAAGATCATCAGAAAATAAATCTTTGTGTGAGCTGTAAAGTAGTTAGAACAAATGAAACGGAATCGCCAAAATCGCTATCGTCAGGTCAAAGTATGAAAAATCAGAACGGGCCCAGAAAATGACAATCGGTGCATCTCTACTTATGACTGTCATGGTATTTAAATAACGCTAAATATGTCTTTTCATGACAACCGTGTTGTCAACATACTGTAAATATACTAATATAATATGATGACGACACGTGTGATTTCTAAAAGTTCAATATGAATGTAAAGAATTGAAACACTGTGTCCGTCTTTGACTTTGTGTAACTTGATGTTTCTCTGATGATGAACATAATATAGAACCATGATATGTAGCACAGTAAATATATGTGAAGGTGAATCCAGTATATGTGTGAACTTTGTGCTGTATTGATGAGTAGTTTAGTGATCAGAGTCCATGTAGTTTCCAGGATCAGACTGAATGCAGTGCAGTGCTGGAAGCTGCTGTTGACTGTGTGAATGTGTGTGTGTGTCAAGCTTCAGATGAGCAGGTAGTGAAGCCCAGGGTGAGTGTGTACCCAGCAGCATCCAGAGCCCCCCGGGAGGAGAAGAGCTCCCTGCTGTGTCTGGCCTCAGGCATGTTTCCTCCTCGGGTCCAGTTCTCCTGGAAAAGACAGAAGAAGGACGGTTCTCTGGAGGAGGTGACCCCTAAAGACGTAGAGCAGCTGGAGATCAGAGTGCCGGGACGCGCCGCCTCCATCTTGGTGATCAGTCAGACAGAGGACAGCACGTATAGATACCGCTGCTGCGTCAACCACGAGGGGGGAAGAGTGGAGGCCCAGACAGATCACGGTAACGACGGCTCGGTGACTGTGTTGAGCAGTGATCGGGCTTCATGTGGAGACGCTGTCAAAGACAGCAGAGCAGCAGACCGCTGACGTTTCTCAGTGCAACTCCAAACATTTGACTCCTTTTGTGTTTCAGAGGTTCCAGCTCCAGCAGCCTCCTGTCCTCCAGAGAGAAATCCACCAGCCCCGGCAGCTCTGCAGCAAGCTGACTGTAAGATCACCTGCTGCCTCTCTGCACGGACAGCTCCAATGTTGTGCTGCAGTTAGGCTCATATCAGTGTGTTCACTGTGTGCTCATCACTGAACCATTTCAACATACACTTCAGCTTCATGTGGAGACGCTGTCAAAGACAGCAGAGCAGCAGACCGCTGACTGATTTCTGTTTGAATCCTTTTCTGTTGCAGTGCTTCCCCTGGATCCTCTCCAGCCTCAGTGCAGGGTGAAGCTGCTCTGTCTGCTCTACACAGTGCTGATAGTGAAGAGTCTGGTGTACTGCTGTGGACTCTCTCTGCTGATGAGCCTCACAAACAAGTGAGCGTCCTCCAACTGCTCACGTGCCGACCGACCGACCGACCGACCGACCGTTTTGTGCTCGCCTGTTCTCACCGTCGCATCTCGTGGCTTCGTCTCATTGATGTCAAATGTCTCTTTTTATCCACAGCTTAGATACAGTCAGCCTGAAGATGATCAATACATGTATCACACACACACATTTACAGTTACTCAGTTTAAATTCTGCGCTATAGTGTTGTTTTAATGCTCCGTATCCACTTTGAATTGTGACGTGTATATTGATAGAAAATGAAGCTGAATCATTAGCGTCTGGTTTCCAGACATTTTTCTCTTCTCGTCTTTCTGTTTAACACATTGTGCAGAGTGTGGCCTGTTTGGATTGAAATGTGATTTGAGAAAATAAACTCATCAGAAACAGAAAATGGACTCCATTGATCAGATATATCCACACCTACAAACTCCACATAAAAACTCCTCCGAGGCTGAGACCTCCAGGTGGGTGGTCTCTGTGTGTCGCGGGGCTCAGTTTAACTCTGTGTGGGGGGGCACTAAGAGACAAACCACAGAGAGGGAGGAGGCTTCGTGAGTGTGAACAGCAGCAGATATGAATCTGTTCTCTGTGGTTATTAGGACTCACAACAAACTGTTGACAGAGAGGCAGCACTTCCTTTCCTGCAGCAGACGAGCTGTGTGTCTTTCTGCTCTGCAGCCTCCACACCGTTAGCTGTGACTTTTCACTTTAATAACACAATGACAGTTACAACCATCCACTCTGGTTAAACAACTGTTCCAGGAAGCATCTGTGTTTTACTGTGTGAGAGAAACAGCTCAAATCCTCGACTCAGAGCTGAGAAATGAACTGTGAGCAAATAAACAGACGTTAAGCTCCTGTAGAATGAGACTGTTGAGTTTGTGAGTGAGCTGCTGGTGGACATAAGAAGAATCAATAATAGATGAGTCCTACACAGAAAAACACTGATTCAAAGAAACATTCAAAACTTTCTTCTAAGATCCAACTGATACATTTCTATACATATCTGCCATATTTACACCACAACAGAAACATCACGCACACATGAAACATCATCTTGGTTGTTTCTGTCGTGGACAAATATACATCTGTCAGTGTGAACACACTTTATTTTCCTGGAGATTCACTTGGACTCATAATTAGTCGGATGAAGTTTTTGCCTGCAGAGACTTTAAATTGACACCATGAGGTGATTTTCAACAGCGACTCCTCCACTGCAACATTGACTAAAAGTAGATTGTACTTATGGTTGATCAGAGCAACAAAACACAAACCACACAGAGACAGAAACACAAACCGCTGAGACAAACAAGTCACGTTGTTGTTCTCTTCCTGAAGCAGAACTAGAGCGCCATGTTGCTTCACCTCAGGTCTCATTATTTCAGTAGGTCACAGCTGATCAAAGTAAAAACCTGTTGTCAGAGGAGTCTGTACATCTCAATCGGTGCCACGTGTTCGTTGGTTCACCTCATTAAACCGCTGACCCACTGACCTCTGGACAGTTACAGCTTCAGTTGTTAATGATGATCCATCATTAAATGACCCTATATACATTTATTTGTCAGCGATGACGCTGGATTTCCACAGGTTTTTACTGAATCTTCAGACAACATTTTAATCGGTGTGAAAAGACTCCCTGACACGTGACATGTTTCCTGGTCATTCTTTGCGTGGCTCCCTCGTGTGGCCCCAGTGATGTATTGACCTTACGTGGCACCTTGGTGTGCAGGGCTGAACCTGCCACCTGACCACGCCCAGTCTACCTGCTGGGAAACCCTGTAGCTCTGGGGCAGGGGCTCAGGGTCCAGCATCAGTTGGTGTCTCAGTCAGAGTCCACCCTTTGGTGCCTTCTCTCCATTGTTTCAGTTTCCAGTGTGCGTCTTGTAGTTAACGTGAGTTACTAGTCATTTTCTGATTGAACGACCTTTATTCCTGCTCCTTTGATAGATTTCATGCTTCGTTAAGGCGGCTCTGTTGAACATGAAGATTGTTTGATCTGCTTTTGATTCTTGGTTTGTTGGGCTTGTTGAGCTTGTGCCATGTGGAGATGATTGATTGACTGACTCCAGATCGACGTCCCTTTCCTCTTCCATTGTTTATTGGATATTTCAGTTTACTGTGGAGATGGTGATAGTTTGTTTGTTAGTGAATATGGATCATCCGTACCCACTGATGATTCTGGATCGTCGACTTATCATTTTCTTTCTTTCTCATGCAGCACACTCATAATCCAACAGCAGTCAAGCTGAATGAACTTTAATTTGATTGAAGGAAATAAAAGCCACTGGTGTTTCACTGAAACCTGCCGTCTCCGTGTCCTCCCTCCACATCAGTGACGCCTTCTGACCGAGACCGCCTGCTCACCACACGCCCCTCTCTCCAAACCACGCTGCCCCGACACTTTCTTCAATAACACTTTCTTCAGTTTCATCTTCAACTGTAACATGTTCATCAGGACATGTGGGCCCTTCGCTTCAGTCTTATTGGAGCATTTAGTGTAACTTCCTGTTTTATTTTGAAATGGTTTTCCTGTGTCTTACTTCCTGTGTTTTCCCTCCTGTGTGATCACCTGACCCCGCTCTAATGTGTTACACCTGTGTCTGGTCTTGTCCCCTCCTTGTGGATAGAAACCTCCCTTTCTCCATTGCTCCTTGTTGGATCTTCCTGTCAACATCCTCTGACTTGTGTTCATCCTCTGTTTGTTCCTCAGTAACTTCAGAGTCTTTCATAGTCATTGTTAGTGCATAGTCTCCTCCGTGTCTTTTAGTTGTGTGGAGCCTTTTGTTTGGACTTTGTGTCTCCTTTGTGTGTTTCTAGCAGCTGCCACCGTGTTGCTTTTTTCCTGGATTATCGGCCGGTTTTCCTCATGTTGTTGTAAAATCATCGTCTGCTCTTCGCCTGTTAAGTCTCCGCTCTGCTACTGGTTCTTTCATGTTTGTGATTGGACGTCTGCTGCAAACTCCGCCTCTTTTAGGTGAACGCTCACATCTAGACTGGAAACACCTGGTTGACTGATGGAGTTGATGAGCAGCTTCGTAGGAGCTGAGAGAGACTGAGACTGTTAGTTAGTGAAGCAGAGAACTGGACCAGATCCTGGTCTGTTGGACTCACTGACTGGTACAGGACTCTGGTCTGATTTTATAACCTTCACTTCATGAAACGTCCACGAACCAAACGGTCCAAAACACAGAGGCTTTTACTTCCTCTTTCACAATAAAAGCCTGCTGCTGTTTCACCAGTATAAAGGTTTTTAACATGAAGCAGCAGCAGGAAGATTAACAGCCTTCAAACAGCTGACGAGGATAACGTCAGTCTGAGCCACCAGAGGGCAGCAGAGAGTCAGTTTTCTTCCTGACAGCAGCAGCACAGAGCAGATGGAGCTGATGTCACATACTGTATGTTAAAGCACATATATACATGTGGTAAATGTGTGTATTTGAATGAAGCTTCGATCCACAGTCTTTACATTTAGCCTCACACACTGATGGCAGCCATGCTAGCTGCTGCTCTGACTATCAGGACCAGTTTGGCTTCAGGGTCCTGGTCTCTGTTGAAAACTCTTTTTCAGCAGCAGACATTTGAAGGTTGAACACAAACAGCATGTTGGAGACTGAAGGTCTCAGTTTGACCAGTCACACACTGACAAACAGAAGCTTTTTATACTTTAATGTTGCTGCCACGAAATGATCATTTTCACTGTTCAACTCAGCAGAGTTTGTCATGTTTCTTTCCCCTTTAAAACCTCCCACTCAGCGGAAAACCACACGACAGCTTGAGCTGAGCCGTCAGTCGGCTTCTCTGTGGGCCGCGGGGGCCGACGGGAGCTTTGAGGACCCGTTAGAAACCACGTGGTCCCGGTCTGATCTGGCGGCTCGTCCTGGTTTGACCTCAGCTGCATCAGAGCGCCACTTCTCCCCAGGTTCACCAGAGGAAACACCACGGCACAAAATGCTTTTCCTCCCTGCTGCTGCTCTGTGCTGTCTGTGTTCAGGTGAGTGTTTCCAGCCAATCAGGAGCCAACAAACTCAACCTTTAACAAACACTGTCACACTGACCTTCATCTGTCTGTCTGCTTCTCTACAGCGCTGATGGCAGCACAGCTGACTCAGGACCAGGTAACATTGACCAGGACAGTTGGTCAAAGTGTCACCTTCACCTGTCAAACTCAACAGTGTAGTGGTAGTCTTATAGTCTGGTTCCAGAAGAAAAAGACAGAAACATTCACACAGATTCTGTATTTGTCTAAGAGCGGTGGTTCTGCTACTACAAATTCCAATCATCCTCAGAAAGATGATTTCTCAGCTAAGTGTGAACAGAACATGTGTGAATTGGAGATAAAGTCAGTTAAAATCTTTCATTCAGCCTCCTACTACTGCGCCTGTTATATCTTCCACAGTGAGAAAAGCTGCGTGAAGCCTGAACAAAAACCTGAACAGATGAACAGATGTCAAACAGAGTCAGTGACAGGAAGAGAGCAGTAAACCACAGCCCAGCTTCACATATTTCACCTCCATCTCACACAGTTTGTCTTCATTTGATTTGATATTGATTCATATCTGAGCAGATATTTCAGCAGCTTTCCTGTTGTTCCACACAGTGAGGACAAAGAAGAAATACAGAAGCACAATAATAAAACAAGAAGCTCTCAGGATTAAACAGTAAAAATAAAAATAGTAAAATCTAAACAGCACAGTTGGTCTCGTCAACAGTTCATGGTTGGTGGAGAAGAACCATGAAGTGAAGCAGCAGCAGTTATACTGAGGTAACAGTGTGACTGTACAATACTGCAGCATTTAAGGTTCATAGTGTGTGTGTGTGGAGACAGAAACACCAGCTGACGGAGACTGAAAGATTTCGAAGAACAGTCGGAGAAGCTTAACTCAGCCTTTACTCTGCCACACAGGCTATTGTCTCTGTCTGACCTTACGGTAGTAAATCCAGGTAGATCCACGTTAGCATGTGGATTGTTGCTAGTTAGCCACATCTCAGTAAAGCACAACGAGCTACACTCCTTGTAGATTTTCAGGTTTCTTACCAAGGCAGCCAGTTTGTCCATTTTGTTTGCCAGCAAGTTCACCTTCCCTGTCACAACCGATGGAACCAAAGGCTTGTATCACAAGCGTTCTCCAGACACCGAGCTCTCTCCTTAGCGCCGCTGTTCCTACTTGTGTAAAACTTCCTACCAGAGGATAATTGCTACACTTTAATACATCTCAGTGACGGTGTAGAGAGGACTCCAAACATTCCCTGAAAACAGGGTGGCATCGAAGGAAATGTCCCAGTCATTGTGTTCACCAGTTTCCTAAGGGCCCCAAGAAATGACGTATTTGTGTTGTGCTCATGCACACTGAGCCACTGGGCCTGGGATGTCTCACCAAGTAGGAAGGAACTCCAGACCACCAGCTCTGCAGCCTGATAGAGCCACAGTTCCTCCGGTATGGTGTCCGTGCCGGCCCGGCTGGCATTGTTCCTCAGTGTAGCTGCTTTCTTGAATAAACAACTTCACTGCCGCCATTTCTTTGCCAAAAACAGATCTGTAGGATAAATACAAGAAACAACACTTCTCAAGTAAATAAAAAAAAAAATCCAAAAAAGAGTAAAAAAGTGAAAAGTGTGTGTGAGGGGTGGTGTGAGGGGGGCAGAGAGTCAAAGCACAAGGACAGAGCAGCATTATAGCTGGTGACAAGTTGGACAGGTGAGGTATCAGGGGGAACTGGGGCATGTGGGTCAGGAGCAGGTTTAACAGAGATAGTGGACTCACTGACTGGATGTCCTGGAAGGAGATGGTGCATCCAGCGCGCTGTAAGGGTGGGGGGGTGGGGAGAGGAAGGGTTGAAAAGTGTTGGAAAGCTGGAAGTAAACATGGACACAGACATTTTCCAGATGGTTGGTGCAGCTGCACTGAAAGATCTATCACCGAAACTTTTCTGTTTGGTTTGAGGGATGGACACCAGGCCCATGTCTGAGGACCACAGGTTCTGGGATGAGTGTGTTTGTGGAGAAGGTCAGACAGGTTGGGTGGAGCGAGAGCATGAAGGCATTTGTAAGTAAGGAGGAGGAGTTTATAAGATGAGGTGTTTTACCAGGAGCCAGTGTTGACAGATGAGGGTAGGAGTGATGTGCTGCCAGGACTTGGTGTGAATAAGAACCCTGGCAGGTGAGTTTTGCACATACTGAAGCCTGTCCAGGGTTTTGCTGGGAACCCCGGTGAGGACTCCATTACGGTACCTGCTGTACATTACAGTCCAACAAGAAAAAATTAAAGCATGGATCAGGGTTTCAGCAACGAGTCAGAGAGTGAGGGCTGGAGACAGGAGATGTTCCTGAGGTGATACAAAGCGGCCCTGGTGATGAGACTGGTAGGATGAGGTGGAGTCCATGATGATGCCAAGGGTGTGTATTTGGTGGGATGGAGTAATTGAGCAGCTGTGGATGTGGAGGAAGAGATCCCCACCTTCCAGAGCACTGGTTTGGGGCCACAACCATGAGCTCTGTTTGTTACTGTTTAGTTGGAGTAGGTTGGTTGTCATCCAGGTTTTTATGACATGAAGGCAGCTTACTAGAGTGGATGGTGAGGTGCTGACATGGAGCTGGGTATCATCAGAGCAGCAGTGGAAATTCAGACCGTGGTGACGTACGATCTGGCCGAGCGGTAGTAGGTAGATGGTGAAAAGGATGGGACTGAGCACGGAGCCTTGAGGGACACCGTGGTTGACTGGGGCAGGGGGAGGAAGCACTGTTTATGGTGACAAACTGAGATCGGTCTGAGAGGTAGGACTGAAATCATGTTAGGGCT
>CM028926.1:11495047-11551217 GCA_016801845.1 Polydactylus sextarius | reverse complement strand
AAGGAGAAAGGATCAGACATGAAAAAAGAAGCTATGACACTAATGAAAAGAGAAATAAGATAAACAAAAAGGGAAGATTTTTCTGAAAAAAATGAAAACATGTTGATGAAGAAAAAAATGATGACCAGGATCTGCACAAAATACCGCCGGGAGCTTGTAGGAACACGAATAGTGAATTGTTTTCCATATAACCCTTCTTTGGGAAAAACACACAGGAAGAAGAACAAAAATTTTTTAAAAGTCATCATAAATTTTTTTGATAGGAAATTAGATTTTAAAGTAGTTTCTTCGAAATTATTAAAAGATGCGGGAATAAAAGCCATAAAACCCCCTGGGGGCCCCCCCGATGTCTACTGCTGAGTTCTGACACTTTTGGGTTTTGGACGCGGGAGAGGTTGTGGGGAGGACTTAAAGACTGAAACATCCAAAATAACACTAAAAATTTAAAAAAGCTTTCATCCATTCGCCAGAAATTTGATAGAGAATTCGAAGATATAATTTCTTCAGAAGGTGCTTCTTCTTTTTCTAATTTTTTTGTCCCACCATTTTTTAATTTTTTAAATTAAAACCACTGAAAATTATTTTTTCCCCTTTGCAACAGCAACCACAGCTTTTTAAACCTTTCAGTTTGTTCTATAGAAAAAAAAATAATTATATATCCATCATGTAAACTGGTCAACGAGTGATAGAACCCAATTTGCATGGGGGAAAAGAAAATAAAAAGCCAAAAGGGTTTTTTTTTTGGGGGTTTTCTTTTGCCCCATTTGGGCCCTGGAAAAAAACCCAAAGGTCTTTGCCCCCCCAAAGAAGGTTGTTTTTTGATATCCCCCACAATTAATTTTTTTTTTTTTCCCCTTTTTTTTCCCCCCCAAATGTAAAGCATTCCATTTGAAATATTTTAAACCATTCCATTGTTTTTTTGTCCCAGATCTTTTTTTACTTGGGGTGAACGAAATATTGTTGTTAATTAGGAGATACTTAGCATCCAGCATGGGTTTTTGAAAAGTCCCAAAAACAGTTTTTTTTTTAAAAGTTCGTTTATTGTTCAATTGTCCTGTAGGCTGACGGTTCATGGAAAGAATTGGTTTTTCCCCAAAGTGAAAAATTGGATAATTTCACTGTAAACCCTGCAAATTTTTAAAAAAAGGTTTTTAAAAACTTGTTTTAAAATTTATATATTTTGTGTTTTGTGTGATCTTTTTTTTGTTTTTTTAATCGTCATTGAAAGTACTACAATAGACTACGTGGCCCAGAGGGTCAGTTAAAACAAAGCGAGGTTTTTTTGTTGAGAAAATATTAAAAATAAACTGGTAAATGCTTTTTTTCCCCAAAACCCCCGCTTTTTAATATATATTATACTGTTGATATTTTATTGTTTTTATAAAAAAATATTTGAAATGAATTCCAAGGGCCAATATAAAAAGAACAGGAGATGAAAAAAAAGTAAAAAGAATTTTAAAATTTTTTTTCATTCACCATTTTTTTGTTCAGTTTATATATTCCCATAAGCAGTTTTAAATTTGGGGTGATATAATTTCATGTAAACAAATTTTCCCAGAGAGATTGTTATGTTATATATTAAATATGTTCATGTCAATGCCAGTTGACTTATTTTATATGGCAGTTTTTTTTTTCAGGATAATGAGAAAAGTGCTCAGATTTTTTTAAGTCCCTTTCGTACCAAGGAACTGAAAGTAAAAAAAATGTTAAATTTTTTTTTAAAAAAAAGATGTATGATGTTTGTATTGTTATTTTTTAAAAAAACAGTTGTATAAATATTCTTTTTTTGATTTTGTTATTTTTTAAAAATAGTTTTGAAAATGGTTTTTATTTTTTCCCGGGATACCTCGAACGGTTTGTTTTAAATAGTTTAAAGTGGTGAATTGGAATAAAGGGAAAAAACAGGAAAAGATACAAAAAACTTCAATTGAAAAAAAATGAGTGAAGATGAGAAGGTTGTAAAAAAATGATTAACAAGGTATTGACAATAACATAAAAAAATAAGACAAACAAGCAGTTTTTAGAAGCATTTCAAAATTTTAATAAAAAAACTTTGATGCACAGAAAATATACCAGGATTTGCAAAATGAGTCATTGATGATTGTTGCAAGGATTCACCACCAGTAGTGAGCTGTTATCTGACAATATTCTGCCATATAAAATTCCAAAGTGTTTCTGCAGGACCCCAAAAAAAAAATATCCCATTTTACGCCTTTTTTATCATTTTTAAAAATGATAAAATCTCACCCTTTGATGAATGTCGTATTCAAAAATATCAAAAATTTTAAAGATGACCTGATAATTATGAATGTGGGTTTTTGTAGGACCCAGAGACTCATTATTTGAGAAAAATATTAGGTGAAACAACATCCACTTTTTAACAGAAAATGAATAAAACAAACTCAAACTTGTCAAATATATTGAAGCCAAAAGAAGATTTTTCACCAAAAAAAAAAGTTTATTTAAGGGCCCATAAAAGGGAAAAAGGACTAAACATTTTGCAAAAAAAAATATTATGTAATCAAAAAAAGAAATCAAAAAATTAAACAATTAAGAAGCATCCTCACATGGGGTCCAAACGTAAAAACAAAGCAAAACGAAACCAGAAGAATCACGTTCTGACCCCTTTTCTTTGATCCCTTTTTTCATTTTTCCCGATGAACCCATTTTTTTATTTTGTATAAAATCAAAATGATCCCTTTAACAAGAACTGGAATTATAAAAGTTGATCAAAGATTTTTCCCAAAATAAATGCCCCACAGTACATATGTGATATTGGGGGAAAAAACCGAAGAGTGTTCCCCTGGAAGGGGAGAAAATAAAAAGGGAACAGAGTGATCCCATGAATGATGGGGAAACAGTGCATATTTTTGTGGTCAGCCCGGGTCGGGGGGAGAAAAGGGCCAATACCCCCCAGGGTCATTGCGTCGAGTAACTGGTGGACTGTAAATAAGAATACCAGCAGTGGAATGGTACTTTCCCAAATCTGCTTTTTAACCATACACGCCAAGCGAAAAAAATGTGGAAATAAAAGAAGCTATCTGAAATAAAAAGAGCAAATAAAAATACAGGTGGAAGCATTTTTCTAAAAAAATTCAATGAGAATCTATTGATGTTGAAAATCACAAGTAAAGAATTTTTCGTTTACTGAACTGTTGTTTCAAGAGTCAAAAAAAAGTAAAATTTTTTTTCCATTATCCTTTGTTTTAGGAGAAAAAAAGGGGGTAAAAAGTTTTAAAAATAAACATCAAATATTTTTATCTGTATATAAATTGTAAAATTAAAAAGCTTCTAAGGATATGATGATGATTAAAAAAACATTTCCAAACCTCTTGGCTTCTTTCCAGCATCATTCGAGAGAAAAATTTTAATTTAAAGATAAACATCCAAAAAAAATCTAGTGAAAATTTCCGGGGTCAAAAACAGCTTAGAGCTTGGTTCCCACTACCCCAAAACGAGCTGGGGACACTTTGTGTAAGTACATAATCAAAAATACATTAAAAATTTTTTAGGGCCCAAAAGAAAAATAAATGAAGAAACTTTTATGCTTGATGACTGTCAAATCAAAAGACATTACAAATGTTACCTAGACCTGAAAATTTACAATTTAAGTAACTGTGGCTTTAAAAAAAGTCCCCGAAGCTTGTTATTTGAAAAACATGGCCTTTAAATTGAATAAACCAAATTTATACAGAAATTAAAAAATGTGATTCAAAGGTAAAAAATTTCCGAACAAGCTGAAGGAGGATTTTCACCCAAAAAAATATTTATCCAAGGCCAAAATTGGGGGACTTAAAATTTTGGAAGAAAATATTAAAAATAGCAAACCACATTTAAAAAAAAGAAATCAATTAAGACAGCAGCCTTTTTCAGGCCCCACAAAAAAGACAAAGCAAAAATAAAAACCAGAAGAACCACTGTTCTGACCCCTTTTTGATGATTTTCTTCCCTTTCCTGATGAGTTTTTAATTTTCATTATCTTGATATATGTAAAACAATTAAATGAAAATAAGAACTGAATTAATTAAAGTTATTAAGATGTTCCCCATAAAATAAATGTTTCAAGAACATAGCTGATACTGTGAAAAACCAAAGATGCTGCTGCTACATGGAGAGAATTATAATACAGGGAACAGAGCTGAGGCCATGAAAATGATGAGGATAATAGCATTACGTCGATATAACTTCAGCGTCGCAGGGCAATGAAGCTCCAGGTCATTGTCAATATAACTGTGACTGTAATAAGAAGTACCACAGCAAAGGAGAATATATCCAAACCTGTATGTTTAATAATATAATGTAAGAATATTGATAATAATGAAGCCATCTGACAACAGTCAAAATGTGTTTAGCAGTTGTAGAAGCACCTTCAAGAATGAGAAACGATTGATGTACAAGAAAATCAATCACCAGAATCCCAAAATCATGATGGTTACTGAATCGTTAAACAAAATAAAGCAATGAATTATTTCCGCATCTATCCTTTGTTTTAGGAGAACACACAAGAGTATGAAGTACCCAAAGTAATTTATCAAATAATCACTCATCAAATATTTTTATCTGTATATAAATCTTGATGAAAGTCTTAAATTCAAGCTTCTCTTTAAGTGATATGATGATGGATTAAACAAAAACAGTTGTATCAAACCCTCCATGCTGTTCCTAAGTATAATATCTTCTTGATGAGCTTTGAGACATCATCTGAGAGAGAGAGCATTGCACCATGACTTTAAAGACTAAAATATCCAAAAAATGACATCTAGTAAATCTTCCTGGTGTCAGAACACAGCTTAGAGCTATGGTCTCTCCTCATTGGCTACTCACAATAACTGTAGAAGGACACACTTTGCTGTAATGTACATAAATCAAAACTACATTAAATGTTTCAGCAGGACCTACATAGAATAAATAAAATGAAGCAAAACTTATTGATGATGACTGTCAAGTACCTCAATGAAGATCATTACAAATGTTACCTATGACCTGATAATTATCAATTTGAAGTGAGACTGTAGCTTTGTAGAAAAGTACCTAGAAGTTTGTTATTTGACAATACATGGCCAATATATGCAATTCAACATCCACATTTTATACAGAAAATTAACAAATGTGATTCTAAGCTGTCAACAAACATTTCGTTTACACAAGCTGAAGGAGGCATATTTTCACTGCACAAAAAATATTTCATCTCTAAGGCTATAAATTAGAGGATCTAAACATCTTGGTGCAAGAAAAATTAATACGTAGTCAGCAAACCTGACATTTATAAATAATATGAAATCAATCTGAAGCACAGCAGCTTCTATGAATGGACACCACAACTGGACAAGACAAAGCAACAACTGAAAACCAAGGAAGAACCACTGTTCTGAGCCCTTTCTTGATGACTTTTGCATTCTCCTGATGCAGATTTTACACTCTCATTATCTTGATATATGTAAAACAATTACAATGCACATAATCAAGAACTGGAATTGATATAAAGTTGATCTAAGATGTTGCTGCCATGCATATAAAATATAATGTTTTCCACAGAACATAGAATGGATACTGTGTGAAAAACTCAAAGATGTTGTTGCTAAGGAAGCGGAGAGAGAATTATAATACAGGAACAGAGCTGAGGCCATGAATGATGAGGATACAATGTAGTATAGTAGGACTGGTGCACAGCTCTCCATGTCGCAGGGGCATGCAACGTATTGCATTATTAGCCTCCCAGGTAGTCATTGCTGTCAGAGTAACTGTGTAACTACAGTACAGATTTGATGTAGCACAGATAATGCCATATATCCAAACTTGAAAGTTAATATTTAAAAATTACTAAGGAGGAGAAGGATGCCAGACATGAATAACAAGAAGCTATCGAGATACCAATGAAAGAGCGAATAAGATATAACGAGCAGTTGTGTAGAAGCTAATTTTTTCTGAAAAAATTACAATGAGAAACATGCTGATGAAGAGAAAACGATGACCAGGATCTGCACAAAAATGACCTGTCACTGGAGCTTCTGTAGCAAGAAGTCACCATTAGGCTAGGTGAATTGTTTTGCTGCCAGTATAATCCGCCTTTTAGGAAAACACACAGGAGCATGAAGCACCACCAAAAGTCATATTTAAAATGTCATCATCAAATTTTTTTTATAGGGAAATTAGATTTCATAAAGTAGATTCTCCAAAATTATTAAAAGATGCTGGAATGAAAGCTGTTCATCAAACCCATTAGGCGCCTCCAAGACTGATGTCTACTGGCTGAGTTCTGAGCATCATTTGGTTTGGAATGCGCCAGAGAGGGTTGTGTGTGAGGATTTAAAGACTGAAACATCCAAAATAACATCTAATGCAAACTCAGAAACACAGCTTTCATCTCATTGGTCAGCCAGTAATTTGATAGATGACATTGAAGCAGATACTGACAATTAGCTCAGAAGGTGTGCTTTCTGCTGCTTTTTCTAATGTTTTTGTCCCACCATTTTTAACTATTTTGTAAGTATCAAAACACCACTGAAATATTATTATTTTTCTTCCTTTTTGCAACAGCAACCACAGCTTTTCCAAACCATATCAAGTTATGTTCTATAGAAAAAAAAAAGTACATGACAGCTATATATCCATCATGTGCATTTGTGCACATGGTCAATCAGAGTGACTGGTGAGTAGCCAATTATGCATCAGGAGAGAATGAAAAAGTCATCAGAGAAAGGGCCTCTAAACAGTGGTTCTTCATGGTTTTCAGTTGTTGCTCTCTCATGACGCAGTTGTGGACTCCCCATAGAGAAAAACACCAAGAGGCCCACACCCAGGCCTCTTGGTGTTTTCTAAGCTTCAATATTGGTGCTAATTGATAATATACCCCACTGTTATTAATTTCTTCTGTTTTCCTCTATTTTTCCCCTAATGCCTTCCATTTGCACATATTTACAAAATCCATTCCGACGATTTCTTTGTGTCCCAGTATATTAGTTTACTATGAAGTGTGATCATGATAATATTGTCATGTTAATTGGTAGAGATACTTGACAGCCATCCAGCATGAGGTTTTTTAGACAAAAGTGCCAAACAGTTTGTCTTAGATGCTTAAAAGTTCAGCTTATTGTTCGAATTACATCACATAAACTGACTGTGTTCATGAGAAAGTAATTGGCTTTTTACCCACTAGAGTGATAAATTGGATAATTTCACTGTAAAACCTGCAGAAATTTAGCACATATGGTTTTTTGAGAAACTTTGCTGTCAAATTCATATATTTTTGTAGATTTGTGTGATCTCATTTCCTCTTTTGTTTTGAATTTCAATCAGTCAGTACAAGAAAGTACTACAACTAGACTCTGGTTGGCCCCAGAGTGGTCAGTTCAATACATAAGTCATGGAGTTTCCACTTTGCTTGAAAATATTGAAAATAAACTGGTAAATGCATTTTTGTCTCCCAAACTCTACATCATTTTAATATATTATACTGTTGATATTTTACTGTCTGTTTATATAAAAAATATTTGCATGAACTTCCACCACGGCCAATATACACAAAAGAACTAGTGAGATGCAGAAAAAAAGCTACATACAACAAGAATATTAGAAATTTTTATTTATTCACCACCTTTTTTTTGTTCATATCTTATATATTCACACATGTGAAGCAGCATTTAAATTCGGTGATATAAGTTCATGTAAACAAGTCGTTCATAATCATCTTTATAAATTATCATTATTGCCATAAAAGTTGAAGCCTGGAGAGGAAGAGAAGTTAAGTAGCACAAAAAAAAAAAAAAAAAAACACTACAGAATTTCTTTATTGACTTTTTCTAAATTTTTTACAGACTTTTACCAGCAGAGATCATGTTATATTATATATTAAATATGGGTTCATGTCAATGCACAGTTGACTTATTTTATATGGCAGTGTCTTTAATTTGCATTGGCATAATGAGAACAAGTACTCAGATTATTTTGAAGTGCCTTTCAAGTTACCCAGGACACTGTACAGTAAAACAAAAATGTTAAAATTTCTTTGTCACAAATGTCAAAGATGTCACTGATGTTTTTGTATTGTTATGTTTATTAAACAATACAGTTGTATACTAATATTCTTCTTTGATTTTGTTACTTTTTTAACAATAGTATCGAAAAAATGGTGTCGAGTATTTTCCTGGATACCGGCATCGAGTTTGAGAATTCTGGTATCATGACAGCTCTAATAGTATTACAAATTGGTGCACCGCTATAGTATACACAGGCACCACAACAGAGACAATGATACATTACCAAACTTCAATTGTAATATAAAATGAGGTGAAGATGAGAGGTTGTCAGAAATGATTAACAAGAAGCTATCTGACAGCTAACATAACAACAAATAAAGACACAACAATGACAGTTATTGTAAAGCCTCCTTTCTGAAAAGTGTTATAATGAGAAACAAATTGATGCACAGAAAAATCATCACCAGGATCTGCACAATAATAAGAGCTCATTGATGATCTGCTGCTGCAAGGATTCACCACCAGCTAGTGAGCTGTTATCTGACATATAATATCTGCCATATAAAATTCCATGAAGTGTTTCTGCAGGACCTACAGAAAACTATCCCATTTACGTCACTTTTTTATCACTTAAATAAAATGATGCAAAAACTTCATCATGATGAATGTCAAGTATCTCAAAAATATCATTACAAATGTTATAGATGACCTGATAATTAGTGATACTGTGGCTTTGTGAAAAGTACCCAGAGACTCATTATTTGAGAGTACATGGCCATTAAGGTGCAATTCAACATCCACATTTTATACAGAAAATATGAATAAAACAAACTCTAACTTGTCAAATCATATTTAGTTTATACAAGCCAAAGAGGCACAGTTTTTCACTGCACAAAAAAAAGCTTCATCTCTAAAGGCCATAGCGAGAGGACTTAAACATTTTGGTGCAAGAAAAATATTATGTAATCAAAATACCTGACAATCATAAATAAATTAAAATCAATCTTAAGTACAGCATCCTCTACTATTGGGGTCCAAAACTGCCACAAGACAAAAGCAACAACTGAAAACCATGAAGAATCACTGTTCTGAGCCCTTTCTTTGATGCTTTTTCATTCTCTCCTGATGCAGATTTTGCCACTTCCATTATCTTAATATAAACGCAAAACAATTATGATGCACACTTAATCAAGAACTGGAATTGATATAAGAGTTGATCTAAGATGTTGCTTGCCATGCATTACAACACCAAATGATTCCACAGAACATGGGTGATTTTGAGTGTAAAAACTCAAAGATGCTGTTCCCAAGAAGTGGAGAGAATAATTGCTACAGGGAACAGAGCTGAGGCCATGAATGATGAAAGGGATACAGTGTATCATGCGCCGTGTGGTGCACAGCTCTCCGTGTCGCAGGGGCATACAAATGTAGCCACATAGCGCTCCAGGGTCATTGCTGTCAGAGCGCTTTGGTGTGACTGTAACATGCAAGTACCACAGCAGTGAGAATGATACACATCCAAATCTGTATTTTAACTATGTGAATACCGTCAAGCAAGCTAAAAATGTCAGTTGAAGTAATAACAAAATATCTGAGAATAATGTAAGAGCAAATAAAATGTAGCGAGCAGTTGTGTAGAAGCACTCCTTTCTGAAAAGGTTACAATAAGAATCGTATTGATGTACCAGAGAAATCATCACCAGAACCTGTAAAATGATAATTATCTGTTTGTTGAACTGTTGTTTCAAGTAGTCAAAATAGAGTAATGAATGGTGTTGCCATCTATCCTATGTTTTTAGGAGAACTACACAAAAGAGTATGAAGAAGTACCAAAGTAATTTATCAAATAATCATCATCAAATATTTTTATCTTGCTTATATAGAATTGATGAAAGTCTAAATTCAAGCTTCTCTTAAGAGTGATATGATGATGGATTAAACAAAATTTATTTTTTTAAAAACCTTTTCCAAATTTTCCCCGGGAAAAACACATTTGATTTTTAAAAATATTTAATTTTGTTTGGAAACTTTAAAGTTTAAAAATCCCAAAAAAATTTTAAGGCGTTTTTTGGTTTTAAAAATACCCCTTTAAAAATTTTTTTTTAAACAAATTAAAAAAATTTTAAAATTTTTAAAAAGGAAAAAGGGAAAAAAAACCCTTTAAAAAGGTAAAGTAATTTTTTGGGGAAAAAATTTTTCTTTGTTTGAATTCCCCAAAATTTTTTTCCCGGTCTTTTTTTTTTTTATTTTGGGGTTTTTTTAAAAAAAAATTTAAATTTTCCCTTCAAAATTTTTTTTAAAAATTCCTTTTTATGCCTGGGGAAAGTTTTTTTTTGGGGGATTTTAAAACCTCTTTTGGGTTTGTAACCCAAAAGGAAAAAAAAATTTTTGTTTTATTTTAAATTTTGGGAAAAATTTTTTTAAAAAAACCCCTTTAAATTGTTATTAAAAATTTTAGGGTTTGGGCCCCTTTTTAACAAATTAATTTTAGTTTTTTTAAATTTAAAATAAAAAAATTTTAAAGTAAATTCCAAAGGTGAAAGGATCAAAAAGGTGAAAAAAATTTAGGGGTTTAGTTTTTTTTTTTTAAATTTTTCCCTTTCCTTAGGAATTTTTTTTAAAAATTTTAAATAAACCCTATTCTTCCCAAAAGTTTTAAATCTTTTGGCCCGGGGTTATTTTTTAAAAATGTTTTCTTTAAAATTTTTGAAAGGGTTTTGTTTTTTTCTTTTTTTTATTTTAGAAATTCTTTTCTTGTTTTCTTTCTCCCCCCCTTTAACCTTTCATTTTTTTTTTTGAATTTTGGAATTTTATCATTTTTGTTGTTTTGGGTTAATTCCTTGCCCAAATTTTCTTTTTATCTGAATTAAAAAACTTTTTCCCTTTACCCCAAAAATATTTTTGGAAACCTTTTTTTTAAAAATACCCTAAAATTTTAAAAAAATTTAACAAAAAAAGGTTTTTTATTTTTTTTTTTTAATAAAACCATAACTTTTCCACAAAATTTCTTTAATTTTTAAAAAATTTTATTTTGTTTTTTACATTCTTGGGTTTGGGGCCTTAAATAAATTTTAAAATTTTTTTTTTTTTAAATCCGAAAATTAAAACCCTTTAAAAAGGGGAAAAAAACACTTTTAAATAAAAAAAATTTAAAAAAAAAATTTTCGTTTTTTAAAAAATTTAAAATCCTAAAAAATTTTTATTTTTTTTTTTTTTTTTAAAAAGATTTTCCCAGGTTTTAAGCCTTTGTTAGATTTTTTAAAAAATAAAAACCCCTTTTTACGGGTTTTACTGACTGATTGAAATTCAAACAAAAGAGGAAACAGATCACACAAATCTACAAAATATATGAATTTGACAGCAAGTTTTCAAAAACCATATGTGTTAAATTTCTGCAGGTTTTACAGTGAAATTATCCAATTTATCACTTGTGGGTAAAAAGCCAATTACTTTCCATGAACACAGTCATGCCTACAGGACAATTGAACAATAAGCTGAACTTTGGCATCTAAGACAAAACTGTTTGGCACTTTGTCTAAAAACCTTCATGCTGGATGGCTGTCAAGTATCTCACTAATTAACATGACAATATTATCGATGATCACACTCTAGTAACCAGAAATGATACTGGGACACAAAGAAATCAATGGAATGGATTTAAAATATGTGCAAATGGAATAGCTACATTTAGGGGGAAAAATAGAGGAAAACAGAAGAAATTAATAAATACAGTGGGTGATATTATCAATTAGCACCAATACTGTGGCTTTGTGGAAAACACCAAGAGGCCTGGGTGTGGGCCTCTTGGTGTTTTCCTCTACTAATGGGGTCCACAACTGCGTACGAGAGAGCAACAACTGAAAACCATGAAGAACCACTGTTTAGAGCCCTTTCTCTGATGACTTTTCATTCTCTCCTGATGCATAATTGGCTACTCTGATCACTCTGATTGACCATGTGCACAAATGCACATGATGGATATATAGCTGTCATGTACTTTTTTTTTCTATAGAACATAACTGATATGGTTTGGAAAAGCTGTGGTTGCTGTTGCAAAAGAGGAAGAAAGAATAATATTTCAGTGGTGTGCAATGCTTAAAATAGTTAAAGATGGTGGGACAAAAACATTAGAAAAGCAGAAGAAGCACACCTTCTGAGCTAAATTCAGTATCTATCGAATGTCATCTATCAAATTACTGGCAGCCAATGAGATGAAAGCTGTGTTTACAAGTTTCATTAGATGTTATTTTTGGATGTTTCAGTCTTTAAAGTCCTCACACACAACCCTCTCTCAAAACGTCCAAACCAAAATGATGCTCAGAACTCAGCAGTAGACATCAGTCTTAGGAGCGCCCTGACGGGTTTGATGAACAGCTTTCATTCCAGCATCTTTTAATAATTTGCATAGAGAATCTACTTTATGAAATCTAATTTCCTATGCAAAAAAATTTGATGATGACATTTTAAATGACTTTTGTGGTTCTTCATGCTCCTGTGTGTTTTCCTAAAAGACAGATTATATGGCAGAAAACAATTCACTAGCTAATCGTGACTTCTTGCTACAGAAGCTCCAGTGACAGGTCATTTTTGTGCAGATCCTGGTCATCATTTTTCTCTTCATCAACATGTTTCTCATTGTAATTTTTTTTTCAGAAAAGAGTGCTTCTACACAACTGCTCGTTATATCTTATTCGCTCTTTCATTAGTGTCCGATAGCTTCTTGTTATTCATGTCTGACATCCTTCTCCTCCTTAGTAATTTTCGTATTAACTTTCAAGTTTGGATATGTGGCATTATCTGTGCTCCATCAAATCTGTATGCTGTAGTTACACCAGTTACTCTGACAGCAATGACCCTGGAGCGCTATGTGGCCATTTGTATGCCCCTCATGACATGGAGAGCTGTGCACCAGTCGCAATACTATACATTGTATCCTCATCATTCATGGCCTCAGCTCTGTTCCCTGTATTATAATTCTCTCCACTTCCTTGGCAACAGCATCTTTGAGTTTTTTCACACAGTATCAGCTATGTTCTGTGGAAACATTTATGTTTTATGCATGGCAGCAACATCTTAGATCAACTTTATATCAATTCCAGTTCTTGATTATGTGCATTGTAATTGTTTTTACATATATCAAGATAATGAAAGTGGCAAAATCTGCATCAGGAGAGAATAAAAAAGTCATCAAAGAAAGGGCTCAGAACAGTGGTTCTTCATGGTTTTCAGTTGTTGCTTTGTCTTGTCCAGCTGTGGTGTCCATTCATAGAGGCTGCTGTACTTCAGATTGATTTCATATTATTTATAAATGTCAGGTTTGATGGCTACATAATTTTTTTTCTTGCACCAAAATGTTTAAGTCCTCTAATTTATGGCCTTAGAGATGAAATATTTTTTTGTGCAGTGAAAAACTATGCCTCCTTCAGCTTGTGTAAACGAAATGTTATTTGACAACTTAGAATCACATTTGTTAATTTTCTGTATAAAATGTGGATGTTGAATTGCATATAATGGCCATGTATTGTCAAATAACAAGCTTCTGGGTACTTTTCTACAAAGCCACAGTCTCACTTCAAATTGATAATTATCAGGTCATAGGTAACATTTGTAATGATCTTCATTGAGGTACTTGACAGTCATCAAGCATAAAGTTTTGCTTCATTTTATTTATTCTATGTAGGTCCTGCAGAAACATTTAATGTAGTTTTGATTATGTACATTACAGCAAAAGTGTGTCCAGCTACAGTTATTGTGAGTAGCCAATGAGAGAGACCATAGCTCTAAGCTGTGTTTACGACACCAGGAAGTTTCATTAGATGTTATTTTTGGATGTTTTAGTCTTTAAAGTCATCGTGCACAGCTCTCTCTCAGAATGATGCTCAAAGCTCAGCAGAAGATATTATACTTAGGAACAGCATGGAGGGTTTGATAAACTGTTTTGTTTAATCCATCATCATATCACTTAAGAGAAGCTTAAACTTAGACTTTTATCAATTTATATACAGATAAAAATATTTGATGATGATTATTTGATAAATAACTTTGGGTACTTCATACTCTTGTGTGTTTTTCTAAAAAAGGGATAGATGGCAAATAATTCATTACTCTATTTTGACTACTTGCTACAGCAGTTCAGTAACCATGTCATGATTTTACAGGTTCTGGTGATGATTTTTCTGTACATCAATACGTTTCTCATTGTAACCTTTTTCAGAAAGGAGTGCTTCTACACAACTGCTCGCTACATTTTATTTGCCGTTACATTATTGTCAGATAGCTTCTTGTTATTATTGTCTGATATTCTTACATTGCTCAGCTTGTATTTAATTGACATGCAGGTTTGGATATGTATCATTATCACTGCTGTGGTACTTCTGTATGTTACAGTCACACCAGTTACTCTGACAGCAATGACCCTGGAGCGCTATGTGGCCATTTGCATGCCCCTGCGACATGGAGAGTTGTGTACCCTTCGTAATACTATGTATTGCATCCTCATCATTCATGGCCTCAGCTCTGTTCCCTGTATTATAATTCTCTCCACTTCCTTGGCAACAGCATCTTTGAGTTTTTTCACACAGTATCAGCTATGTTCTGTGGAAACATTTATGTTTTATGCATGGCAGCAACATCTTAGATCAACTTTATATCAATTCCAGTTCTTGATTATGTGCATTGTAATTGTTTTTACATATATCAAGATAATGAAAGTGGCAAAATCTGCATCAGGAGAGAATGAAAAGTCATCAAAGAAAGGGCTCAGAACAGTGGTTCTTCATGGTTTTCAGTTGTTGCTTTGTCTTGTCCAGCTGTGGTGTCCATTCATAGAGGCTGCTGTACTTCAGATTGATTTCATATTATTTATAAATGTCAGGTTTGCTGACTACGTAATATTTTTTCTTGCACCAAAATGTTTAAGTCCTCTAATTTATGGCCTTAGAGATGAAATATTTTTTTGTGCAGTGAAAAACTATGCCTCCTTCAGCTTGTGTAAACGAAATGTTATTTGACAACTTAGAATCACATTTGTTAATTTTCTGTATAAAATGTGGATGTTGAATTGCATATAATGGCCATGTATTGTCAAATAACAAGCTTCTGGGTACTTTTCTACAAAGCCACAGTCTCACTTCAAATTGATAATTATCAGGTCATAGGTAACATTTGTAATGATCTTCATTGAGGTACTTGACAGTCATCAAGCATAAAGTTTTGCTTCATTTTATTTATTCTATGTAGGTCCTGCAGAAACATTTAATGTAGTTTTGATTATGTACAATACAGCAAAAGTGTGTCCAGCTACAGTTATTGTGAGTAGCCAATGAGAGAGACCATAGCTCTAAGCTGTGTTTACGACACCAGGAAGTTTCACTAGATGTTATTTTTGGATGTTTTAGTCTTTAAAGTCATCGTGCACAGCTCTCTCTCAGAATGATGCTCAGAGCTCAGCAGAAGACATCACACTTAGGAACAGCATGGAGGGTTTGGTAAACTGTTTTGTTTAATCCATCATCATATCACTTAAGAGAAGCTTGAATTTAGACTTTCATCAATTTATATACAGATAAAAATATTTGATGATGATTATTTGATAAATTACTTTGGTACTTCATACTCTTGTGTGTTCTCCTAAAACAAAGGGATAGATGGCAAATAATTCATTACTTTATTTTGACTACTTGAAACAACAGTTCAGTAAACAGATAATTACTTTGCAGGTTCTGGTGATGATTTTTCTGTACATCAATACGATTCTCATTGTAACCTTTTTCAGAAAGGAGTGCTTCTACACAACTGCTCGCTACATTTTATTTGCTCTTACATTATTCTCAGATAGCTTCTTGTTATTATCAACTGACATTTTTAGCTTGCTTGACGTGTATGTAGTTAAAATGCAGATTTGGATATGTACCATTCTCACTGCTGTGGTACTTCTGTATGTTACAGTCACACCAGTTACTCTGACAGCAATGACCCTGGAGCGCTATGTGGCCATTTGCATGCCCCTGCGACACGGAGAGCTGTGCACCACTCGCAATACTATGCACTGTATCCTCATCATTCATGGCATCAGCTCTGTTCCCTGTATTATTATTCTCTCCACTTCCTTGGGAACAGCATCTTCGAGTTTTTTCACACAATATCACATATGTACTGTGGAAACATTTATGTTGTACGCATGGCAGCAACATCTTAGATCAACTTTATATCAATTCCAGTTCTTGATTATGTGCATCATTATTGTATTTGCATATATCAAGATAATGAAAGTGGCAAAATCTGCATCAGGAGAGAATGAAAAGGCATCAAAGAAAGGGCTCAGAACAGTGATTCTTCATGGTTTTCAGTTGTTGCTTTGTCTTGTACAGTTTTGGACCCCGATAGTAGAGGATGCTCTACTTCAGATTGATTTTAATTTCTATACGATTGCCAGGTATTTTGATTACATAATATTTTTTCTTGCACCAAAATGTTTAAGTCCTCTCGTTTATGGCCTTAGAGATGAAGCTTTTTTTTGTGTAGTGAAAAACTCTGCCTCTTTTGGCTTGTATAAACGAAATATGATTTGACAAGTTAGAGTTTGTTTTATTCATTTTCTGTATAAAATGTGGATGTTGAATTGCACCTAATGGCCATGTACTCTCAAATAATGAGTCTCTGGGTACTTTTCTACAAAGCCACAGTATCACTAATTATCAGGTCATCTATAACATTTGTAATGATATTTTTTGAGATACTTGACATTCATCAAGGATGAAGTTTTGCATCATTTTATTTAAGTGATAAAAGTGACGTAAAATGGGATAGTTTTCTCTGTAGGTCCTGCAGAAACACTTCATGGAATTTTATATGGCAGATATTATATGTCAGATAACAGCTCACTAGCTGGTGGTGAATCCTTGCAGCAGCAGATCATCAATGAGCTCATTATTGTGCAGATCCTGGTGATGATTTTTCTGTGCATCAATTTGTTTCTCATTATAACACTTTTCAGAAAGGAGTGCTTCTACACAACTGCTTGTTGTGTCTTATTTGTTGTTATGTTATTGTCAGATAGCTTCTTGTTAATCATTTCTGACAACCTTCTCATCTTCACTCATTTTTATATTACAATTGAAGTTTGGTAATGTATCATTGTCTCTGTTGTGGTGCCTGTGTATACTACAGCGGTGCACCACTTGTAATACTATTAGAGTTGTCACGATACCAGAATTTCAAACTCGATGCCGGTATCCAGGAAAATACTCGACACCATTTTTCAATACTATTGTTAAAAAAGTAACAAAATCAAAGAAGAATATTATATACAACTGTATTGTTTAATAAACATAACAATACAAACATCAGTGACATCTTTGACATTTGTGACAAAGAAATTTAACATTTTTGTTTTACTGTACAGTGTCCTTGGGTAACTTGAAAGGCACTTCAAAATAATCTGAGCACTTGTTCTCATTATGCCAATGCAAATTAAAGACACTGCCATATAAAATAAGTCAACTGTGCATTGACATGAACATATTTAATATATAACATAACATGATCTCTGCTGGTAAAAGTTTGTTTACATGAACTTATATCACCGAATTTAAATGCTGCTTCACATGTGTGAATATATAAGACATGAACAAAAAAAGGTGGTGAATGAATAAAAAAAATTCTAATATTCTTTGCATGTAGCTTTTTTCTGCATCTCACTAGTTCTTTGTGTATATTGGCCGTGTGGAAGTTCATGTGCAAATATTTTTATATAAACAGACAATAAAATATCAACAGTATAATATATATTAAAATGATGTAGAGTTTGGGAGACAAAAAATGCATTTACCAGTTTATTTTCAATATTTTCTCAAGCAAAGGAAACCTGCGACTTATGTATTGAACTGACCACTCTGGGCCACCGTAGTCTAGTTGTAGTACTTTCAGCACTGACTGATTGAAATTCAAACAAAAGAGGAAACAGATCACACAAATCTACAAAATATATGAATTTGAAAGCAAGTTTTCAAAAACCATATGTGTTAAATTTCTGCAGGTTTCACAGTGAAATTATCCAATTTATCACTTGTGGGTAAAAAGCCAATTACTTTCCATGAACACAGTCATGCCTACAGGACAATTGAACAATAAGCTGAACTTTGGCATCTAAGACAAAACTGTTTGGCACTTTGTCTAAAAACCTTCATGCTGGATGGCTGTCAAGTATCTCACTAATTAACATGACAATATTATCGATGATCACACTCTAGTAACCAGAAATGATACTGGGACACAAAGAAATCAATGGAATGGATTTAAAATATGTGCAAATGGAATAGCTACATTTAGGGGGAAAAATAGAGGAAAACAGAAGAAATTAATAAATACAGTGGGTGATATTATCAATTAGCACCAACACTGTGGCTTTGTGGAAAACACCAAGAGGCCTGGGTGTGGGCCTCTTGGTGTTTTCCTCTACTAATGGGGTCCACAACTGCGTACGAGAGAGCAACAACTGAAAACCATGAAGAACCACTGTTTAGAGCCCTTTCTCTGATGACTTTTCATTCTCTCCTGATGCATAATTGGCTACTCTGATCACTCTGATTGACCATGTGCACAAATGCACATGATGGATATATAGCTGTCATGTACTTTTTTTTTCTATAGAACATAACTGATATGGTTTGGAAAAGCTGTGGTTGCTGTTGCAAAAGAGGAAGAAAGAATAATATTTCAGTGGTGTGCAATGCTTAAAATAGTTAAAGATGGTGGGACAAAAACATTAGAAAAGCAGAAGAAGCACACCTTCTGAGCTAAATTCAGTATCTATCGAATGTCATCTATCAAATTACTGGCAGCCAATGAGATGAAAGCTGTGTTTACAAGTTTCATTAGATGTTATTTTTGGATGTTTCAGTCTTTAAAGTCCTCACACACAACCCTCTCTCAAAACGTCCAAACCAAAATGATGCTCAGAACTCAGCAGTAGACATCAGTCTTAGGAGCGCCCTGACGGGTTTGATGAACAGCTTTCATTCCAGCATCTTTTAATAATTTGCACAGAGAATCTACTTTATGAAATCTAATTTCCTATGCAAAAAAATTTGATGATGACATTTTAAATGACTTTTTGTGGTGCTTCATGCTCCTGTGTGTTTTCCTAAAAGACGGATTATATGGCAGAAAACAATTCACTAGCTAATCGTGACTTCTTGCTACAGAAGCTCCAGTGACAGGTCATTTTTGTGCAGATCCTGGTCATCATTTTTCTCTTCATCAACATGTTTCTCATTGTAATTTTTTTCAGAAAAGAGTGCTTCTACACAACTGCTCGTTATATCTTATTCGCTCTTTCATTAGTGTCCGATAGCTTCTTGTTATTCATGTCTGGCATCCTTCTCCTCCTTAGTAATTTTCGTATTAACTTTCAAGTTTGGATATGTGGCATTATCTGTGCTCCATCAAATCTGTATGCTGTAGTTACACCAGTTACTCTGACAGCAATGACCCTGGAGCGCTATGTGGCCATTTGCATGCCCCTGCGACATGGAGAGCTGTGCACCAGTCGCAATACTATACATTGTATCCTCATCATTCATGGCCTCAGCTCTGTTCCCTGTATTATAATTCTCTCCGCTTCCTTGGCAACAGCATCTTTGAGTTTTTTCACACAGTATCAGCTATGTTCTGTGGAAACATTTATGTTTTATGCATGGCAGCAACATCTTAGATCAACTTTATATCAATTCCAGTTCTTGATTATGTGCATTGTAATTGTTTTTACATATATCAAGATAATGAAAGTGGCAAAATCTGCATCAGGAGAGAATGAAAAGTCATCAAAGAAAGGGCTCAGAACAGTGGTTCTTCATGGTTTTCAGTTGTTGCTTTGTCTTGTCCAGCTGTGGTGTCCATTGATAGAGGCTGCTGTACTTCAGATTGATTTCATATTATTTATAAATGTCAGGTTTGCTGACTATATAATTTTTTTTCTTGCACCAAAATGTTTAAGTCCTCTAATTTATGGCCTTAGAGATGAAATATTTTTTTGTGCAGTGAAAAACTATGCCTCCTTCAGCTTGTGTAAACGAAATGTTATTTGACAACTTAGAATCACATTTGTTAATTTTCTGTATAAAATGTGGATGTTGAATTGCATATAATGGCCATGTATTGTCAAATAACAAGCTTCTGGGTACTTTTCTACAAAGCCACAGTCTCACTTCAAATTGATAATTATCAGGTCATAGGTAACATTTGTAATGATCTTCATTGAGGTACTTGACAGTCATCAAGCATAAAGTTTTGCTTCATTTTATTTATTCTATGTAGGTCCTGCAGAAACATTTAATGTAGTTTTGATTATGTACATTACAGCAAAAGTGTGTCCAGCTACAGTTATTGTGAGTAGCCAATGAGAGAGACCATAGCTCTAAGCTGTGTTTACGACACCAGGAAGTTTCACTAGATGTTATTTTTGGATGTTTTAGTCTTTAAAGTCATCGTGCACAGCTCTCTCTCAGAATGATGCTCAAAGCTCAGCAGAAGATATTATACTTAGGAACAGCATGGAGGGTTTGATAAACTGTTTTGTTTAATCCATCATCATATCACTTAAGAGAAGCTTAAACTTAGACTTTTATCAATTTATATACAGATAAAAATATTTGATGATGATTATTTGATAAATTACTTTGGTACTTCATACTCTTGTGTGTTCTCCTAAAACAAAGGGATAGATGGCAAATAATTCATTACTTTATTTTGACTACTTGAAACAACAGTTCAGTAAACAGATAATTACTTTGCAGGTTCTGGTGATGATTTTTCTGTACATCAATACGATTCTCATTGTAACCTTTTTCAGAAAGGAGTGTTTCTACACAACTGCTCGCTACATTTTATTTGCTCTTACATTATTCTCAGATAGCTTCTTGTTATTATTTTCTGACATTTTTAGCTTGCTTGACGTTGTATTTAATTAAAATACAGATTTGGATATGTACCATTATCACTGCTGTGGTACTTCTATATGTTACAGTCACACCAGTTACTCTGACAGCAATGACCCTGGAGCGCTATGTGGCCATTTGCATGCCCCTGCGACATGGAGAGCTGTGCACCAGTCGCAATACTATGTATTGTATCCTCATCATTCATGGCCTCAGCTCTGTTCCCTGTATTATTATTCTCTCCACTTCCTTGGGAACAGCATCTTCGAGTTTTTTCACACAATATCAGCTATGTACTGTGGAAACATTTATGTTGTACGCATGGCAGCAACATCTTAGATCAACTTTATATCAATTCCAGTTCTTGATTATGTGCATCATTATTGTATTTGCATATATCAAGATAATGAAAGTGGCAAAATCTGCATCAGGAGAGAATGAAAAGGCATCAAAGAAAGGGCTCAGAACAGTGATTCTTCATGGTTTTCAGTTGTTGCTTTGTCTTGTACAGTTTTGGACCCCAATAGTAGAGGATGCTGTACTTAAGATTGATTTTAATTTATTTATGATTGTCAGGTATTTTGATTACATAATATTTTTTCTTGCACCAAAATGTTTAAGTCCTCTCGTTTATGGCCTTAGAGATGAAGCTTTTTTTTGTGCAGTGAAAAACTATGCCTCTTTTGGCTTGTATAAACGAAATATGATTTGACAAGTTAGAGTTTGTTTTATTCATTTTCTGTATAAAATGTGGATGTTGAATTGCACCTAATGGCCATGTACTCTCAAATAATGAGTCTCTGGGTACTTTTCTACAAAGCCACAGTATCACTAATTATCAGGTCATCTATAACATTTGTAATGATATTTTTTGAGATACTTGACATTCATCAAGGATGAAGTTTTGCATCATTTTATTTAAGTGATAAAAGTGACGTAAAATGGGATAGTTTTCTCTGTAGGTCCTGCAGAAACACTTCATGGAATTTTATATGGCAGATATTATATGTCAGATAACAGCTCACTAGCTGGTGGTGAATCCTTGCAGCAGCAGATCATCAATGAGCTCATTATTGTGCAGATCCTGGTGATGATTTTTCTGTGCATCAATTTGTTTCTCATTATAACACTTTTCAGAAAGGAGTGCTTCTACACAACTGCTTGTTGTGTCTTATTTGTTGTTATGTTATTGTCAGATAGCTTCTTGTTAATCATTTCTGACAACCTTCTCATCTTCACTCATTTTTATATTACAATTGAAGTTTGGTAATGTATCATTGTCTCTGTTGTGGTGCCTGTGTATACTACAGCGGTGCACCACTTGTAATACTATTAGAGTTGTCACGATACCAGAATTTCAAACTCGATGCCGGTATCCAGGAAAATACTCGACACCATTTTTCGATACTATTGTTAAAAAAGTAACAAAATCAAAGAAGAATATTATATACAACTGTATTGTTTAATAAACATAACAATACAAACATCAGTGACATCTTTGACATTTGTGACAAAGAAATTTAACATTTTTGTTTTACTGTACAGTGTCCTTGGGTAACTTGAAAGGCACTTCAAAATAATCTGAGCACTTGTTCTCATTATGCCAATGCAAATTAAAGACACTGCCATATAAAATAAGTCAACTGTGCATTGACATGAACATATTTAATATATAACATAACATGATCTCTGCTGGTAAAAGTTTGTTTACATGAACTTATATCACCGAATTTAAATGCTGCTTCACATGTGTGAATATATAAGACATGAACAAAAAAAGGTGGTGAATGAATAAAAAAAATTCTAATATTCTTTGCATGTAGCTTTTTTCTGCATCTCACTAGTTCTTTGTGTATATTGGCCGTGTGGAAGTTCATGTGCAAATATTTTTATATAAACAGACAATAAAATATCAACAGTATAATATATATTAAAATGATGTAGAGTTTGGGAGACAAAAAATGCATTTACCAGTTTATTTTCAATATTTTCTCAAGCAAAGGAAACCTGCGACTTATGTATTGAACTGACCACTCTGGGCCACCGTAGTCTAGTTGTAGTACTTTCAGTACTGACTGATTGAAATTCAAACAAAAGAGGAAACAGATCACACAAATCTACAAAATATATGAATTTGACAGCAAGTTTTCAAAAACCATATGTGTTAAATTTCTGCAGGTTTTACAGTGAAATTATCCAATTTATCACTTGTGGGTAAAAAGCCAATTACTTTCCATGAACACAGTCATGCCTACAGGACAATTGAACAATAAGCTGAACTTTGGCATCTAAGACAAAACTGTTTGGCACTTTGTCTAAAAACCTTCATGCTGGATGGCTGTCAAGTATCTCACTAATTAACATGACAATATTATCGATGATCACACTCTAGTAACCAGAAATGATACTGGGACACAAAGAAATCAATGGAATGGATTTAAAATATGTGCAAATGGAATAGCTACATTTAGGGGAAAAATAGAGGAAAACAGAAGAAATTAATAAATACAGTGGGTGATATTATCAATTAGCACCAACACTGTGGGAGCTTTAGGAAAAACACCAAAGAGGCCTGGGTGTGGGCCTCTTGGTGTTTTCCTCTACTAATGGGGTCCACAACTGCGTTTAGAGAGCAACAATTGAAAACCATGAAGAACCACTGTTTAGAGCCCTTTCTCTGATGACTTTTCATTCTCTCCTGATGCAGAATTGGCTACTCTGATCACTCTGATTGACCATGTGCACAAATGCACATGATGGATATATAGCTGTCATGTACTTTTTTTTTTCTATAGAACATAACTGATATGGTTTGGAAAAGCTGTGGTTGCTGTTGCAAAAGAGGAAGAAAGAATAATATTTCAGTGGTGTGCAATGCTTAAAATAGTTAAAGATGGTGGGACAAAAACATTAGAAAAGCAGAAGAAGCACACCTTCTGAGCTAAATTCAGTATCTATCGAATGTCATCTATCAAATTACTGGCAGCCAATGAGATGAAAGCTGTGTTTACAAGTTTCATTAGATGTTATTTTTGGATGTTTCAGTCTTTAAAGTCCTCACACACAACCCTCTCTCAAAACGTCCAAACCAAAATGATGCTCAGAACTCAGCAGTAGACATCAGTCTTAGGAGCGCCCTGACGGGTTTGATGAACAGCTTTCATTCCAGCATCTTTTAATAATTTGCATAGAGAATCTACTTTATGAAATCTAATTTCCTATGCAAAAAAATTTGATGATGACATTTTAAATGACTTTTTGTGGTTCTTCATGCTCCTGTGTGTTTTCCTAAAAGACAGATTATATGGCAGAAAACAATTCACTAGCTAATCGTGACTTCTTCCTACAGAAGCTCCAGCGACAGGTCATTATTGTGCAGATCCTGGTCATCATTTTTCTCTTCATCAACATGTTTCTCATTGTAATTTTTTTCAGAAAAGAGTGCTTCTACACAACTGCTCGTTATATCTTATTCGCTCTTTCATTAGTGTCCGATAGCTTCTTGTTATTCATGTCTGACATCCTTCTCCTCCTTAGTAATTTTCGTATTAACTTTCAAGTTTGGATATGTGGCATTATCTGTGCTCCATCAAATCTGTATGCTGTAGTTACACCAGTTACTCTGACAGCAATGACCCTGGAGCGCTATGTGGCCATTTGTATGCCCCTGCGACATGGAGAGCTGTGCACCAGTCGCAATACTATACATTGTATCCTCATCATTCATGGCCTCAGCTCTGTTTCCAGTATTATTATTTTCTCCTCCTCCTTGGCAACAGCATCTTCGAGTTTTTACAAACAATATCAGCCATGTTCTATGGAAATATTTATATTTTATGCATGGCAGCAACATCTTAGATCAGCTTTATATCAATTCCAGTTCTTGATTATGTGCATCATTATTGTTTTTTCCTATGTTAAGATAATGAAAGTGGCCAAAGCTGCATCAGGAGAGAATGAAAAGTCATCAAAGAAAGGGCTCAGAACAGTGGTTCTTCATGGTTTTCAATTGTTGCTATGTCTTGTCCAGCTGTGGAGCCCATTCATAGAGGCTGCTGTAATTAAGATTGATTCTGAGTCATTGTTAAGTGTCAGATATGTTAACTACATAATACTTTTTCTTACACCAAAATGTTTAAGTCCTCTCATTTACGGCCTTAGAGATGAAGCATTTTTTTGTGCAGTGAAAAACTGTGCATCTTTTGGCTTGTATAAACGGAATATGATTTGATTAATTAGAATCTCATATATTCAGTCTGTATGCAATGTTTTTTCTATGTGAGCTTAATTATCAGGTCATCTATAACATTTGTAATTATATTCATTTAGGTACTTGACAGTCATCAAGCATAAAGTTTCGCATCATAGTATTTAATAATCAAGATTGCACCCATGTTGTTAAGGAGACTGCTGTTGTGATAAATTAGATAATTTTGTTGTCAGACGTACACTGTAGTCAAAATGCTTACAGCAGAAATTTAATCAAGCTGGACTTACTGGTGTTTGCTTAGGTATTTTTAAGGCAGCACTCTTAAACTTTTTAAGGTATAACTTGCTCATGGAAAGAAATCAGACACTTTTGTTGCAGTGTCTGAATTGGACCATGTTTACGCCAGATGAGAAGACATTTACAATAACTTGCAAAACACAACATTTATATCTCCCTAACTGTGTATCACCATCATAAATGTTTTGTATCTTTATTTCCTATTAATTTTCAAAAAGTTTTAATTGCTGAGGGGGTTACCTTAACCCTCATTCTGCCATGTATGATGACAAGAAATGTGTGTTGACATGAAAACATTTTTAATATGAATTTCAAAATTGTAAAGAAAATAATGCACCCCTTTTCTGTTTTTGTTTCACCTATTTTTCATTGGTTTCAAGCATTTAAGCACCTTGATTATGTATCAGTGTAATTTTGTTTGTCTTTAGTTTGTTTCTATCACATATTCAAATTTCAAATTGCAAATTTCAGTTGTTAACAACCCAGTAACTGCTGATCGCATGCAGACAAATGATAAAAATGTGCAGCTCAATAGGACTCGCAATGCTATTCTTTTTACCATTAGAAAGCTAATTCACAAAAAATTTCCCATAGAGAATGCATGGGAAAATGAGAAACACGTTGCAAATTTTCAAGGATTTTCAAACATCTGCTGCTCTGGCATCATTTCACCTAAAGACATCATTAAAACTTTAAAATGTAGACAAAATTCTCCTGTGTTGATGTGGCTTTCAACTTTTTTTTGCTAGGTTACACTTTTTGATCACTCACAGATCAATGACCATGATCAATTTTGGAGAAATTCAGACTTTATAATGTGTGTGCGGAATATTTGCTCGTACTAGAGTGTGGCTCAGAGTGACAGGCTGTCAGAAGATTACCTGATATTTTTTTGTTTATACGGTGCTCAAAGCCACAAATTTCACTCTACACGTATGATTTTCTCCAAAGTTGTAGTCACTTGAAGACAGCATTGTAGCATCATAGCATTTTAGTATCATAACATTGTAATAAAATTGTAATTAAATAATAAAAAAAATACAATCAGGGCAGTGGTGGCCTGGTGGTAAGAAAGCGGACTTGGTTCCAGAAGGTCCTGGGTTCAAATCCACCAGCCACCAGGTCCCACTGAGGTACCCTTAAGCAAGGTACAGTCCCCACACACGCTCCCCAGGCACTGTCCAGGCTGCCCTTTTCTCACTTAGGTGATGGGTTAAATGCAGAGGGTTAATTTCGTTGTGTGCATGGTGTGCTGTGCTGTGCTGTGTGCTCAATGATCACTATATCACTTTCTTATATCATAGCAAGTCACCAACAACTCATTGTGGATGAAAGACAGGATGAGGTGAAAAAACTGAAATTTCATCAAAGCATCATAGCAAGACACACACACACACACATACAAACACACACAGTACGGTACAGCTCCTGCAGTAGTGACTGCTACAGCCCACTGCTTCACTCCCGTGCGTTCCCACAGGGGAATTGTCTTGTTCATTTATTCATTCTCTTATCAATTTGTCCACTTGTGCATTTAATTTCACTTTGTTTATTCATTTAGTATTTACTTACTTGTTGGGTTCACTCATTTTGCATCATAGTTTAGTCATTGTTGTTATTTATTTATTGTTTATTATTAGTGATGCAAGGCCTGGCACTGCAAACTACGGTCCCTCTATAGCAAAGCGACAGGGACATTAGTTTGCAGTCCCTTCTTCTTACTTATTATTCCTCTTCCGTATCAAATTTCGGTCATTAATAAGCCAATAACCGAAGATGGCACGCAGATAAATGAGACATCAAAACGCATGTCTTGGTTAGACTCACTATGCTATTATTTTTGTTGTACAAAAGTGAATTTTTCACGAATCAGTAGCAAAACGTTTTTCAAACATCTACTGCTCTGGCATACATCATTAAAACTTTAAAATGTAGACAAAATTCTCCTCAAAGCTGCAGTCACACTTGTTGTGTTTCACACAATGTGTTTATCTAAATGATACAATTTACTGTTTTGGAATTAGAAGTCTCTAAGTGACAAGAAGACTGACCATTTGCCTAATGGGATCCCATATTAATCCAGAAAAGGTTTCAACAAGAGAAGCAGAAATGTCTGTTGTTTTTAACTCACTGTGTTGTCTACAATTTTGACGAGGAACAAAAAAAAAAAAAAAAAAAATACATCAATATGTTCAGTAAAGCCTTGTAGGACAGATGGTAAAAGAAATTTGTTGATATCTGCTTTACTTTTTTGTATAAATAGCAGTAGTTCAAGACCTAATCCTGGCCCATTTCCTGCTGCTTTGCATGCACAGACAACCCTGTGCATGTGTGTCACATTGGTGAAGGAGAAGCAGCTGTGTCTCTGTTGTCTTTGTATTTCTCTTTTTAAAAACTTTGAATAACATCATGACAGCTGATGATACTGAGGCAGAATATACATGAAAAAGTTATTACCATTAACTAATAACTACTAGTTATTACTATTACTTTTTTTCTCCAAAACTGAAAACAAAAAGGAAAAAGGAAATTATTTGCGACGGTAGTGACAAATAATTTCATCAGATGTGATTCGGCAAAAATTCATTATGGAAAAAGGACAAGACGAAGTGAAAAAGGAAATTATTTGCGACGCTACTAATTTCAGAATAATTTCATCATCATTTCATCTTGACTTGTTGAAAAGGCAAACATTCATCATGGGTAAAGGAGCGTTGTAGCATTGTAGCATTTTAGCATCGTAGTATCATATCATGCTACAGCACACTGCATCACTCTCATGATTTTCGGCAGGGGAATTATCTATAGTTATTATTTTACCTTTTGTTTATTAATTGTGTTATATTTTGACTAAGTTCTTGTGTTTGGTTCTTTTGGGTGTGAGGACGGAGGGATCTATTGAATCAGAACTTAACTTCAGATCAAGATAAAAACAATTGTGTTAACAGTTCAAATTTATTGAATTTCGTTCCAAATTTCAACGTAAAACATTCCTCTGATGTCGGCAAGAGGTGGTGCCCTGTCTTTAATTGACTGTTTTAAAATATATTAATAGTAATAATCCTCATAAAGTGTGGATTTACCCTACATACATGAACTTATGTCAGGAAATTTAAGTGCTGCTTCACACGTGTAAATATATAAGACATGAATATGGAAAAAAAAAATCCTAATATTCTTCTCATTTAACTTCACTGCACTTCCATGATAGCTCTGATGGGGAACTGCCTGACTCCAGACTTGATTATTGTGTTATAGCCAAGCTCCATATCAGGTTAGGCTCGAATCGTTCAGGATAGTTCAGGCGCATGTACCACAAACTGTCTTGAGCGGTGGAAAGCAACCTCAGTGTCACCTTTTGTTTTTCTTTTATCTTTTACTACTTCCTTTACTCTACTGAAGTTAGAACGCTACTCAGCTCATCCTGAACTAATGATTGTGGCATGTCGTGTGAATTATAATTCTTAGCTTCACGAAAAATAATCAATCAAACAAATTCTATTCCACTCAAAGATGTATGGATTAAGAAAAGGCTTTTCACTTTATATAGAAGAAGATCATATGGCAGTCACTGATTGTGACCAACATGAAATTATAGGATCTTTTCATATTCTCTTGAAAACTCATTTGAAAGAAAACTTCTGTCTTCACATTGGAGTTTCTGTTTAACTCCATCCACCTTCTGAGTCAATGAGGGAGATCATAGCTCTAAGCTGTGTTTACGTGTTGGATGTTATTTTTGGATGTTTTATAGTCTATAAAGTCATCATGCACAGCTCTCTCTCAGAATGATGCTCAGAGCTCAGCAGAAGACATCACACTTAGGAACAGCATGGAGGGTTTGGTAAACTGTTTTGTTTAATCCATCATCATATCACTTAAGAGAAGCTTGAATTTAGACTTTTGTCAATTTATTTACAGATAAAAATATTTGATGATGATTATTTGATAAATTACTTTGGTACTTCATACTCTTGTGTGTTCTCCTAAAACAAAGGGATAGATGGCAAATAATTCATTACTTTATTTTGACTACTTGAAACAACAGTTCAACAAACAGATAATTACTTTGCAGGTTCTGGTGATGATTTTTCTGTACATCAATATGATTCTCATTGTAACCTTTTTCAGAAAGGAGTGCTTCTACACAACTGCTCGCTACATTTTATTTGCTCTTACATTATTCTCAGATAGCTTCTTGTTATTATCAACTGACATTTTTAGCTTGCTTGATGTGTATTTAGTTAAAATACAGATTTGGATGTGTAGCATTCTCACTGCTGTGGTAATTCTGTATGTTAGTGCTCCAAACCTGCAGGGGGCGCTCTCAGCCCCATGCACAGCTCAAGGGAGAGACCAATGATTCATTGGTCTATCCATTGAGCTGTTATGCTTAAAGTTTTGTGTTTTATGATCCAAACCAAGGAAATATCTGCAAATATAAGGGCGCTCTCAACATAACAGCGTAGAAATTATGTCAATACAACAAATGAGAATGTTGAAGTTAATGGGTGTTTGCTCATGAATAATGAGGAGGTGGGCTTTTGTTTTTGTTTTGATTTTCCACAATGCCGCTGTATCATTTCTACTGGTAACAATGTGGTCACCTATAATATTGTAATAATAAACGTTGCTGTTTGTACACAAAGTGCAGTACAGTTGTCTTAGATTTAAAAGTCAGTGGATTATGTAATTGCCCATCAAGCATCACTGTGTTCATGTCTACTTGGCCACGTGATACATTTGCGCGCGCGCACACGCACATATACAGTCCAAACTTTCATCATTCACCGCGCATCTTGTTTTTAATCATTTTTACAGTCAGTCATTGTAGGTCGCCATGGATGCACAAAATCCCGTCTTACGTGATCACTTCATTTACCTTAAACCAGCTCTCCAGTATCGATCCGCCGTCCTCACCGCGTCCATTCAAACATTGCTGACGTCTTCAACGCGGTTAAAACGCCGCATTGGTTGGTCGCCGACGAGTGACGTCAGCGCGATATTGTTTTTCTATTTATTGATTAATATAGGGTTAATTTTGATAATCGGTATGCAATAGTGAGACATAACTGCCTTTTTAAAAAATCTATCTTTCCACGTGTTGGTTAGTATGATTACACGCCTCTGTTTAATTGATATAGATTTTAATGGTTTCCATAATTATGGGAGGAGTCTGTGACCTATAAAAGGTGAGCTGCAGCCATGTTAGTGTGGGAGTTGGAGTAGAGCTACAGATAACATCTCGAAGAGCAGAATGATCACCAGTACCAAGAGGTACTGTGTGAGTAAATAGATCATTTATTTATTTATTTATTTTTGTAAATAATTTGCTTATTGATCACTTTTTTGTGTATGTTTTGCAAATATATTTTCACCACTGCACTTAAGAGAACAGGCACAATAAAAGACCATCACCAAAAAAAAAAAGCAACTACGCCATTAAGCCGGTTTCACAGTGTCGGGTCACAGCCGGGGTGTTCCTGGGCTAATTGCTTTCACACTCTTTGGGCCGGTGCTAACTGTTGCCACATTGGGGCCATCTCAGGGCCACTAGCCCCAGATTTTTGGCCCAGCTAAAATGTTGGGCCATGTGTGGCCAGGGAGGGGCTAGAGGCGGTGTCAACCAGTTGCTATAGGTGTGGAGATAGCACATAGAGGCACTGAAGATGGCAGTGCAGAAATTTATTTATGATTTTTAGCTGTTATGGAGACCGATGAATTGACAGTTTTGGTCTCTGCTCTCAGAGCAAGGAGGTCATGAAACATCAGAGAGAGCTGCCCTCCAAGTCTGAGAAAAACTTAAGAAACTGCGGGTGCTGTATAAGCTATGCTAGTGGCAGTTAGCAAGTTAACTTTTTTACAACAGATCCATGTAGATCTTGTACAACTGCAATTAAAAACAGCGTCAGAATTGATTGTTTTCTTGACGCTAGTCATTTGTTTTTGTGTGCTTGAACCTTCCATCCCCGAAAATGGGCGGTGTAGACGGTGACATTTTCAAAACCAGAGCTAGCTGAAGGGTTATTCGGAGTGGCCAGACAATCTGAACACAAAAGTCTCAGGGCTATGGGGTTAGTAGACCTGGGACACTTGCACCTAGGTGGCCCCCTAATGGCCCTGGCCTGACAGTGTGAAGCCGGCTATTGATTGTTAGTTGGATCAGAAAAAAAAGAAAAGACTCCTGTGACAAATTGATTGTGAAATGTGTTCATTCCAGTCAAAATACTTCTCTGCAGACATGTTTGACATATTTCCTCTTCTGTCTAAATTTTAATCAGTGTTGTATCAGAAGTACTAGTAGTAGTCTATGTACAATCTGCTTGAGAAAATAAACTGTTAAATATATTTTGTCTCCCAACTTCTAACATCATTTTAACATACATTTTACTATATATCTTATTGATATTTGATAAGTTTGCATGAGAGTTTTTAAGTGAAAGTATGGTTGACATCATGTAACTGAAGGCGCTGTCGTTCAGGACAACACCAAATGTGTGTTGATACATAAACCTTTTACACATGAAATAACACAGTGATGTAGTTATTAGTGCTGTTGCAGAGTAAGAAGGTCCTGGTTTTGTATCCTCTCACCCACTGGGGCCTTGATTCCTCCAGATACTCCAACTTTCTCCCACATTTAAAGAAATGTAGATTTACTGTTAAAAACTGGTTCTAAATTACCTGTAGGTGTGACCATGAAAATAAATTGTTGATTTTTTTTTATTTTAATTTGCACTGTGCACATGAAAGACAGAGGATCAGAACAGTTTACAAGTTACCACCTCACACCATGTGTTAGGTTCGTTTATGTGAAGTACAATTTAACAGTAGTTTACTATAAGAAAGGACATCTTCTAAGCTTGGAGAGATGTCGATATTCTGTGTCATGTTCTGCTGTAAATTGTGGTGCAGCTGGAGCACAACACACCTGAGCACGGTTGTTAAAATTTCACTTGAGAACCAGAGGCAGTTTAGAGTAGAAAGGGAAAAATATGTGCTTTTGGGCCTTCTTTATCACAGCTGCAATGTTTGTACCTCATGTCAGAATGCTACATATATGGAGTCCAATGCTTTTGAAACTCCTCTATAATCCTCCACCATAACTCCTCCATAATAGTCCATCAAAATCAGGACTATTCTAATTGAGTATTTATTTTGAGAAATTTGGATAAACAAGATGGACTTCACCACACTGTTCAATTGGAAACTCATTACAGATAGTATAACTTCTAAACTTTAACTCAACAGTCCCTAAATAAATTAATCTATCAAACTATTAGCAGCCAATGAGACTGTAGCTCTAAACTGTGCTTACGACACTAGTATATTTCATCAGATGTTATTTTTGGATGTTCTAGTCTTTAAAATCATCATGCACAGCTCTCTCTCAGAGGGATGTACATACAAAATACATTAGTCTTAGGAACAGCATGGAGATTGCCATGAACAGCTTTGTTTATTCCAGCATTTTTTATTCATTTATATAGAGAATATAATTTATGAAAGCTGATTTCCTATCCAGAAATATGTGATGATGACATTTCTATGACTTTTAGTTGTGTTTCATGCTCCTGTGTGTTTTCCTGAAGAACATATATGGCAGAAAACAATTCGCTTGTTTATAGTGACTTTTTGCTACAGAAGCTCCATCAACGGGTCATTATTGTGCAGATCCTGGTAATGATTTTTCTCTTCATCAACATGTTTCTCATTGTAACTTTTTTCAGAAAGGAGTGCTTCTATACAACTGCTCGTTATATCTTATTTGCTCTTACATTAGTGTCAGATAGCTTCTTGTTATTCATCTCTGACATCCTCCTCCTCTTCACCCATTTTCAATTTACCCTTCAAGTTTGGATATGTCTCATTATCTCTGCTGCAGTAAATCTGTATGCTGTAGTTACACCAGTTACTCTGACAGCAATGACCCTGGAGCGATATGTGGCCATTTGCATGCCCCTGCGTCATGGAGAGCTGTGCACCACTCGCAATACTATGTATTGTATCCTCATCATTCACGGCCTCAGCTTTGTGCCCTATATTGTTCCTCTCTCCACTTTCTTTGTAACAGCATCCCTGAGTTTTTATGAAAAACATGAGTTATGTTCATTACAAATTTTTGTTATGTTTTACGCATGGCAGCAACATCTTAGATCAGCTTTATATATATTCCAGTTCTCGATTATGTGCATTGTAATTGTTTTTGCATATGTTAAGATAATGAAAGTGGCCAAATCTGCATCAGGAGAGAATGAAAAGTCATCAAGGAAAGGGCTCAGAACAGTGGTTCTTCATGGTTTTCAATTGTTGCTTTGTCTTGTCCAGCTGTGGACACCATTAATAGAGGCTGCTTTTTTTCAGATTGATTTTGAATTATATTTAGTTGTTATGTATGTTAACTATGTAATATTTTTTCTTGCACCAAAATGTGTAAGTCCTCTAATTTATGGCCTTAGAGATGAAGCATTTTTTTGTGCAGTGAAAAACTATGCCTCTTTTGGCTTGTGTAAACGAAATATGATTTGACAAGTAAGCAAGTCAGCTTCTGAGTGTGTTTGCACAAACTCACACTATTACTGCAAATTGATCTCATCAGGACATCTAAAACATGGTATGCAGAGAGGTATTTGACAGTTATCCAGCAAAATTTTTGCAGTGTATTGTTTGAGGTTCACAGCAAAGTCACCTCAACAACATGAATGCATCATGTTGTTGAGGCCACTTTGATTGTTTGTTGGAGCAGAAAAAAAAAATCCTGCGACAACTTCATTGTGAACTTTGCTTGTGTATGTTGCAGTCAAAATACTTCTAGTGGGAATTTAATTAAGCTGGAGTTACTGGTGTTGGCTTTTGTCTTGTTAAAAAGGTATAAATTGTTAGCTGAGAGAAATCAGATGCTTTCAAATTTGTCTCCTCTGCAGACATGTCTGATATATTTCCTCTTCTGTCTAAATTTCAATCAGTGTTTGTATCAGAAGTACTAGAAATAGACTATGTGCAATCTGCTTGAGAAAATAAACTGTTAAATATATTTTATGTCTCCCAACGTTTACATAATTCTGACGTACATTTTACTATTCATATCATACTGACATTTGATAACTTATCAAATATATACTATATAATGTTTAATATACTTTAAGTTTGCATGAGAGTTTTTTAGTGAAAGTATGGTTGACATCATGTAACTGAATGTACTGTCATTCAGGACAACACCAAATGTGTGTTGATACATAAACCTGTTACACATGAAATAACACAGAGATGTTGTTATTAGTGCTGTTGCAGAGTAAGAAGGTCCTGGTTTTGTATCCTCTCACCCACTGGGGCCTTGATTCCACCAGATACTCCAACTTTCTCCCACATTTAAAGAAATGTAGGTTAATTAGTAAAACTGGCTCTAAGTTACCTGTAGGTGTAAGCATGAATATAAATTGTTGATTTTTTTATTTTGATTTTCACGGTACACATGAAAGACAGAAGATCAGAACAGTGTACAAGTTACCACCTCACACCACACCATAAGCTCCTGTATGTGAGGTACAATTTGACAGCAGTTTATGTAGAGACAGAGAGTTACAATGGGCAGGGTTTGGCTTTTCAAGGCCTTAACTGAGGTGGTGTAGTAACATAAAAACAACTGGTTGTGGTGAGGGATAACTGGTTTGATTATAGGTAACTGCTGACTATTCTGATACAATGATCCAGAAACATAATTGAATAGGTAACTAAATTAAATTGGAAATTTTACGCAGAAAAATATGGAGAAGATTAATTTTTCATGTGCTACAGTCTCTTCTTCTATTTTCTTTTCTCATCTGTAGTTTGACCGAGCACAGGGCAAATCTCATTGGGCCATCAGACAATCAAACTCCTGTAACCAGTGAATTTCCAATTAGTATTAGTTGTACATGTGTTCAAGGCAAATTATTAACTAGTAGCATACCAACACAATAACTAGATATATTACATCTGGTAAATGGATGAATAACGAATGTATAAATGTCAAAAAGACATGTTTGCATATAAAGCTGTTGGCCAATTTCAACAAATTAAATAATAATTTTATTGTTAGTGAATGGAAAAAAACAACCCACTTAATCTCCTCCATAATACTCCATCAAAATCATTCCTAGGACTATTCTACACTGACAGTCATTAGAAACTTTGAGGTAGAAATGTATTCATATTTATTTCTACTTGTAGGGGGGTGTAAATATTTTTTTGTGGATTTATTGATGACTTAGTGCTCAGGTAGTTGAGATAATGATGAGTTGTCATATTGTCACGGTTCATTGCACATGGGTTGGTCTCTTTGTGGACCAAATATACATTGAGCAATATTTAGTGGGTATTGGCACAATTTGAGGATTGGTTTTGACAGCCTATATAAAAGCCCAAAAAAGGCCACCATTGTCAGTCCAGTGAATGGCATCATGCCACGTCTATCAAGTGAACAACATCTACAGGCACTGGGTATGGTGGAGGCCGGTTTGAGCTACAGTGATATAGCCAGGCGTATGGGCTGTTCCCAACCCACAATCAGAAACCTGGTTGAACGCCTCAACACGACAGGCTCTGTTGATGATAGACGGCGTCCAGGGTGAGAGAGAGTGACAACGCCCAACCAGGATCACATCTGGCTGCAACTTTGTGTTTGGCAGGTGCCATTTTCTTTTGTTAAGTTTTTGGTTTTGAAATTATTCTTGAAACTTTAGATTTTTGGTTCTGTATGCCAATATCCTAAACAAATGATTCATATGAAAAAAAATCAGAAATCAATTTAGGGCTTAAAAATAAAAATTATGTCAAAAAATATCGTCTCAAAGGTTTTAATGACTGTCAGTATAATTGAGTATTTATTATGAGCAATTTGGATAAACAAGATGGACTCGACCAAACTGTTCTAGTGGAAACTCATTACAGATAGTATAACTTGTTAACTTTAACTCAACAGTCCCTAAAGAAATTCATCTATCAAACTATTGGCAGCCAATGAGACTGTAGCTCTAAGCTGTGTGAGCAAGTGAGTTTCATTCAATGTTATTTTTGGATGTTCTAGTCTTTTAAATCATCATGCACAGCTGTCTCTCAGAGGGATGCTCAGATTCAGCAAAATACATTAGTCTTAGGAACAAATTTTTTATGCAGAGATATGTGATGATGACAATTTAATGAACTGTTTGTGTTGTTTCATACTTTTGTGTGTTTTTCTACAAGACAGATACATGGTTGATAACAATTCACTAATTTAAAGCGACTTCTGGCGACAGCAGTTCAAAATCCAGGTGGTCATTGTGCAGATCCTGGTGATGATTTTTCTCTTCATTAACATGTTTCTCATTGTAACTTTTTTCAGAAAGGAGTGCTTCTATACAACTACTCGTTATATCTTATTTGCTGTTACATTACTGTCATATAGCTTCTTGTTATTCATGTCTGACATCCTTCTCATCTTCACCTATTTTCATATTAACTTTCAAGTTTGGATATGCATGATTGTCTGTATTGCAATCAATCTGTATGCTGTAGTCACACCAGTTACTCTGATATGTGGCCATTTGCATGCCCCTGCGACATGGAAAACTGTGCACCAGTCGCAATACTATACATTGTATCCTCATCATTCATGGCCTCAGCTCTGTTTCCAGTATTACCACTCTCTCTCTAAGCTTTAACAAACAATATGAGCTGTGTTCGACAGAGATTTTTTTTATGTTTCACTTATGGCAGCAACATCTTAGATCAGCTTCATATCAATTCCAGTTCTTGATTATGTGCATCATTATTGTTTTTGCCCATATTAAGATAATGAAAGTGGCCAAAGCTGCATCAGGAGAGAATGAAAAGTCATCAAAGAAAGGGCTCAGAACAGTGATTCTTCATGGTTTTCAGTTGTTACTTTGTCTCACCCAATTGTGGACCCCATTAATAGAGGCTGCTGCATTTGAGATGGGCTTTGAATTATTCATAATTGTCAGGTATGTTAACTACGTAATACTTTTTCTTGCACCAAAATGTATAAGTCCTCTCATTTATGGCCTTAGAGATGAAGCTTTTTTTTGCGCAGTGAAAAACTGTGCCTCTTTGGGCTTGTATAAACGAAATATGATTTGATAAATTAGAAAAACAATTATTCAGTGTCTGTATAATAATAAAGTGTAGTTTTTCCTATGCCAAGTGTGGAGGTTGAACTGCCCTTAATGGTCTTGTACTCACAAATTATGAGCAAGTCAGACTTTGTGTTTACACAAACTCACACTCACCGCTAAGCGATAGTTATCAGATCATCTATAACATTTGTAATGAAGCTGCTTGACAGTCATTTAGCAAAAATGTTTTGCACAGTTCAGTCTTCTTTGCTGTTTCCACATGAGTGATATACTAGATAATTTTACAGAAATACCTACAATAACACATTTAATACATGTACACATTTGTAAATGTTGTCTGTGTAGACTGCTGTCAAAATGTTTCCAACAGGATTTAAATCAAACTGTAGTTATTTGGGTTGTTGTTTGCTTAGATATTTTAGGGCAGCTCTCTTTATTTTTACTTGATATCAGACACGTTTATTTCAGTGTCTATATTGTCTTAGAGTCACTGGACCATGTGTACACTGATGGACAGGAAATTCACAATAACTTTGCATCATCATTATATGTGTTGTATACTCTTTACTTACTCTTTACTTAAAGCCTTGTTCTGTCATATATAACAAGAAGTGTGAGTAAAAGCATTTTGTATGTCACTTATCTGTATTTATTTTGCACTGTAAGCACTGTACATCACTCTATTGGTATTCTTTGTATTATATTCTGCAGTGAATTTGGCATTTTACATGTGACAGCATCTTAGTTCAGCTGTATATCAATCCCAATTTATGACAATGTGCATCATCATTGTTTTGTTATATGTTAAGTTAATGAAAGTGGCTAAAGTGGCACCTGGAAAAAACAAAAAGTCATCAAAAAAAGGGCTCAGAACAGTGGTTCTTCATCGTTTTGTTGCTTTGTCTCATCTAGTTGTGGTGTCCATTCATAAAAGCTGCAGTACTTGAGATTTGTTTTGTTTCTTTTAATAGTTGCCAAGTATATTGACCTTATAATCTATTTTGTTGCTGCAAAATGTCTGAATCATTTCAATGGGAACCATGAGCTTGTTTCCCTGCCACTAGGTGTTTCTATAGGGGAGTGATGGGAGATGGTGACATCCTCCTTATTTCCTCCTTAGTTCCTTATGTTCAATCTTCTCCATAATCTTGTGAAAAACCGTGCTTCACAAAGATAAGATGTTGGCAATGGAAGCAGGGTTTTCAGTGCTTTTTTTGTGGTGATCTCAGGATTTTTAGCTTCTACTGTAATCCAGAATATAGGGAGATTTGAAGTTGCCTCTAACATACTTTTAAGCCCACCATCATTTACGATCTCAAGCAGTTGATCTTGTTATGGCACTGATAAAGTGAACCCACTTGGATTGTTCACAAATTGGTTGTGAATGCATTTCTTCCATGTTTGGGGGTCTTTAATGCTTAAACTCTTTTGAAAGCTGAGACAAGTGATTATGCAACATCTGTGAGAATGAAGGGCCAGGATTGCTCTCTTTGAAAAATGTTTGGAGCATGTATTGAAAATACTATAAGTACACCATGTGCACACTGCTTGATTAAATATTGAAAATAAACCATTAAAGACATACAGAAACTATCAACATATGCATATGAACAATAGCAACCAGACATTACACAATACAATTACCACAGCATCTCAACCAAAGCATCCACAATCTCCTTGTCTTCACTACTACCATTGGATCATGACAATTTATAAACATCGTAATACAGATTAATTAACAGCTTTACCTTCCATCTCACCTCCCTCATCATCATGACAGTGTAAAGCAACACCTGTCTTACAGCAGATGCTGCAATGGTTGCATTAGCAACCCACTCCATCCTACCCTTACTCATGAATAAAACAGCTATGTCTTACTCTGATGAAAAGAAACTGTCCCTTGAGTAATTCTGAGGCCCCCAATTCAGAGACCCTCCTCCCCTTAGCTGTGCCTTCAATTTCTCTTCATAAAAATAACAAACAGGTTCCAAAGGTTACCCCTGGTGGAGACCAATTCCCACTGGAACTGTCCTTCACTTTGTGTTCAGTATATGGACACAATTATCACTTAATGGTCATAGAAGGACTGCTGGGCTTGTAAGTAGTTCCAGTTCCAGAGCCCCATATTCCTGGACTGTCCCCAAAAGATCCTTAAGGGCCCAGTTGCAAGCTTTCTCCAAGTCCACATAACATATATACACTGGGTGGGCTGATTGTCATTAGCTCTCAAGAAGTCTTGCAGTGTAAAGAGATGGTCCACCAGTTGATGGCTAGGTCTGTACTGCCAGTGCATTCTATTATGTTATGTGTTGTGTGTTATGTGGCAGCTCGTGCGCATGTCCAAGACAAATTTCCTTCCGGACGGAATAAATTAATCTTGAATCTTGAATTGTGAGTGGTGCACATCTCTCCATGACTAAAGATTGCCTCTAGGTGTGAATGTAATTATGAATGTTTATTTGTCATTCCTGTGATAGACTGGTGACCTGTTAAAGGTGTGCCCAGCCTTTACCTATAGTCAGCTGGTTTTGTTGCACAGTTTTGTGGGTTTGAAGAAAGCTTGCAACTTTGTGTTACACGTACCAACTGGTACTGAGTAGACAGATGTAGGTTCTGCTAACAGGTGAAATAAATGAGACAGGGAAACTCCACTTCTGACAATTTCAGCCTCGCTCAGCAGAATGAGGGAAATGGACCACAATGCTGTAAAAGCTGTAAAGCGACCGCATTAAGAGCGGAGTAATCACCACACTGCCCCCTATTGGCTACAGACAGCAATGGCATTTCTGTTAATTTCCCATAACAAAATAAGTAGTATGCCTCTTTTAGACACTTTAAAAGTATATTGATGCTGCCTATCAAACAAAACACATTATCATCATTGTGACTTCACAATAGTGGTGTCACATTTGCAACTGGGTCCTCAGTAATATGGGGTTCTGGAGGTTTTGCTTACAAGCCAACCAGACCTTGTATGACCAAGTGATAAGTGGTAACTGTATCCATATACTGAACACAAAGGGAAGGACAATCCTAGTGGGAGTTGGCCTTCACCAGGGCTAACTCTTGTAACCAATCCTGATTGTGATTTTTTTATGGCCAGAAATTCACAACACAGCTGAAGGGTGGAGGAGGAGGGTCTCTGGATTAGGGGATGCAGAATTAATCAAGTGAACCAGTTTTTGTATGTAGGGTTAGGGTTAGGGTCATCACATGACTTTTAATTCAAGGGCTTATTCATGTTCTGCCCAGTGCTTTAGATTAGTGTTTTGCCTGAACTCCTACCCCCGTCTTTGCACAATGGACTGTCTCACCAGCAGGACCACATCATGTCACAACAGGTAGCTTTAACTCTAACCCCCCCAAAAATTGTGTTACAGAAACAACGTACAACAGAAAATGGGTGTTAATTGAGCGTACGTTCATTTCTACACAAAGTGTGCCATTTACCAATTTGATCGTGAATGTAGGCTGTGATGATATCTTATGTCAGGTTTGAGTTCATGTACGCAGTTTTCAATTTTGACTTGAGGTGACTTACTATACATGAACAGCAGTCAGGTCACTGATGGGGAGCCTATTAATTACAAAATATTTTTTAAATATATACAGTCATTGCCAAAAATATCGGCACCCTTGCATTTCTGACAGATAATACACAACCTTTTCCAGAAAATTACAAATGTTTTGCTATTCACACGTTAATTTCTTTTGTTTACATTGGAACAACACCAAAAAAATGAGAAAAAAACTTAAACTTGGTAAAATTAAACTCAAAAAATCCCCTGGATAAAATTATTGGCACTCTAAACTCAATATTTGCTAGCACACCCTTTGGGGGAAAAAAAAAAGAAATCAACTGCTTCCTATAACCATGAATTAGATTCTTACACCTCTCTACTTAAATTTTAGACCACTCTTCTTTTGCAAAATGCTCCAGGTCTTCTAGATGTGAAGGATGTCTTCTTCCAACTGCTTTTGACATCTCTCCACAGGTGTTCTATGGGATTTAGATCTGGACTCATTTTTAGCTAATTCAGAACTGTCCAACACTTTGTTTTTAACCATTTCTGAGTGCTTTCTGAAGTTTGTTTTGTGTCATTGTCCTGCTAGAAGATTCATGATCTCCGGTGGAGATGCAGCTTCCTGACACGAGGTACTACGTAGCACCCCAAAATTCTTTAGTAACCTTCAGATTTAATGACATCATTTACACAGTGAAGACATCCGGTGCCAGAAGCAGCAAAGCAACCTTAAAACATCTGTGAACCTCCACCATGTTTGACTGAAGGGACTGTGTTCTTTTCTATCAAGGCCTCATGTTGTTTTCTGTAAACAGTGCCATTATGTATTTTACCAAAAAGCTCTGTTTTAGTCTCATGTGTCCACAGTACATTCTTCAAGAAGGATTGTGGTTTCATCACATAAGTTTTAGCAAAATCTAGTCTGGCTTTTTTATGCCTTTGTGTCAGCGGTGAGTCCTCCTGGGTTTCCTACCGTAATGTCCCTTTTTATTCAGATGGCGACGGATAGTGTGAGCTGACGCTGTTGTACCCTGTGTCTGCAGATCAGCTTCAATATCTTTGGAAGCTGATTGAGATTCTTTATCCACCATTCAACCCTTCACTGGACTTGGCCTTGACATTGTCCATGTTTTTCCATAATTTTAGCTCTCAAATCCACGGACGACTCTTTGCTCTTATTTCTTTTCTCCGTGCTCAGTGTGGTCCACACAACACAAAGGTTAAGTCAACTTTTCTCTTTTTTTAACTGGTTGAAAGGGTGATTACTACATAGCCAGCACGTGTTACTTGCCACATGTGAGTTTAAATACAAATTACTGGAGTATGTGCTTGAAATGTAATTATTTTGTACAATGTTGACAAGGTGCCAATAATTTTGTCCAGGGGTTTTTTTGATGTCAAATTTTATCAAGTTTGACTTCTTCTCAGTTTTTTTTTTTCTTGTGTTGTTCCAATGTAAACAAAATAAATAAATAAGACTAGAAATAAACATGTTAATAACAAAACATTTGCAATTTCAACAATTGAGTCAAGTGTTGCGTTTTCTTTACATAACTGCAGGCGGCTGAAATTTTTGGCCATGACTGTATATGATGTGATGGATAACTTGGAAATTTGGGACACAGAAATATTAAGGTCTATTGAAAAGAAATTAGATGAAGTAAAACTTTGGAGTTCCCTTTGGAGTCTCTGCAGAATTAAACCTATCAACTAATGACATCCAGTGAGGGAAAGTATAGCTGTGAGCTGTGTTGATGATACTGTTAAATATTAAGTTTGATTTGTTGTTATTTTTGGACGCTCTAGTCTTTAAAGTCATTGTGTACAGCTCTCTCTCAGAAGACTACACAGAGCTCAGAAGAAGAAGGAACACCATGGAGGGTTTGGTAAATTGTTCTGTTTAATCCAGAATCTGTCAGTCACTTGTGTAGAGGATCTAGTTATCCAAAATCGAATTTTATATGCAGAGAAATGCAATAATGAGATATTAATGAACTATTTGTGGTGCTTCATACTCCTGTGTGTTTTCCTAAAGAATAGATTTATGGCAGATAACAATTCACTAGTTTATAATGACTTTTTGCTACAGCAGTTCAGAAACCAGGTTGTGATTGTGCAGATCCTGGTGATGATTTTTCTCTCCATTAACTTTTTCCTAATTGTAACATTTTTTAAAAAGGAATACTTCTACACAACTGCTCGCTATATCCTCTTTGCACTTACATTACTGTCAGATAGTTTCCTTTTATTCATCTCTGATATCCTTCTCCTCTTCACCCATTTTAATATTACCTTTGAAGTTTGGATATGTATCATTATCTCTTTTGCAGTAAATCTGTATGCTGTAGTTACACCAGTTACTCTGACAGCAATGACCCTGGAGCGCTATGTGGCCATTTGCATGCCCCTGCGACATGGAGAGCTGTGCACCACTCGCAATACTATGTATTGTATCCTCATCATTCACGGCCTCAGCTCTGTGTCCTTTATTGCTCCTCTCTCCACTTTCTTTGCAACAGCATCCCTGAGCTTTTACAAACAATATGAGGTGTGTTCGACAGAGATTTTTTTTATGTTTCACTTATGGCAGCAACATTTTAGATCAGCTTTATATCAATGCCAGTTCTTGATTATGTGCATCATCATTGTTTTTGCTTATATTAAGATAATGAAAGTGGCCAAAGCTGCATCAGGAGTGAACGAAAAGTCATCAAAGAAAGGGCTCAGAACAGTGGTTCTTCATGGTTTTCAGTTGCTGCTTTGTCTCATCCAGCTGTGGACCCCATTAATAGAGGCTGCTGTACTTCAGATTGATTTTGATTTATTCATAAATGTCAGGTACGCTGACTATGTAATATTTTTTCTTGCACCAAAATGTTTAAGTCCTCTCATTTATGGCCTTAGAGATGAAGCTTTTTTTTCTGCAGTGAAAAGCCATGCCTCTTGTGGCTTGTGGAAAAAAAAATAATTTTTGATAAATTATAATCTTAAATATTTATTGTGATTATGAAGTGTGGATGTTGAACTGGGTCTAATGGTCATGTGCTCACAAATGGTGAGCAAATCAGCCTCTGGGTGTTTTTGCACAAAGTTACAGTATTGCTGCTAATTGATAATCATCAGGTGATTTATAATATTTTTAATAATATTCATTGAGGCACTTGACAGTCATCCAGCCTAAATTTTGCAGTTTATCATTTAACTTGCACAATTGTGCTCATGTTGTTGAGACGACTTTGCTTTTTCCTTGTGAGCAATAAACTGGATAATTTTGCTGTCCGGCCTGTTTATGAGGGTTGTCTGTGTACACTGCAGTTAAAATGTTTCCAACAGGAATTTGAGCAAAATGAATCTACTGGGGTTGTTGGTGTTTGCTTACATACATTTAAGCCACCACCCTTTCTTTTTTTTTTGTCCTGGTATAAATTACTTTTTGAGATAAATCTGACACTTTTACTCCAGTGTCTGAATTGTGTTCATTTCTATGACTTTGAATTGTTGAGGGTTTTTAAGCTAAAGGCACATTCTACCATATGCCATATTTATATGACAACAAATGTGTGTGGACATGAAAACATTTTAAATCTGAATTCATCAATATTTTTTTGGAAAATTGTTAACAAATAAATAAATAGAGTACACCAATTTTCTAATGTTTTCTTTATTGGTTTTAAGCATTGTACATCACTCAGTAGTATACTATGGAGTAAGTTATGTTTTATGTATACACAGGAACATCTTGCGTCTCCTTTATGTTTATGTATGAATTATTTGTCAGTGGTGTGTTTCTTTAACAGTTTTAAATGGGTTCAGTTTTATTTGGTGTAGGGCCATCCAGGTGCCTTTTTCCCACAGTCTCGTAACTAGAACGGCCAAAAGCATTCAGCCCATTCTGCCATTCTGCTACAGAGCTAGACAGAAGACTGCTGCTTACGGCTATGGAGCAGATATTTAATGTGAATATATGCATATAAACCGTTTCCATCAACCTTATTCACATTATGGCCTATGTGCATTAAGAGTTAATCCACCTCTCTCAAGAGAATCAAATTTATATTTGCATTAGGAGACTGAAGCACATTTGCAGGTGTTTCTATCAGAGAATTTGTTATTTGCATGACTTAAATGTGTATTGCAACTTGGATGGAAACCCAACCAATGATGTGAATGGTGCCCCATGATGTTCTTTGTTTGCCTAAGTAGATGACTTGAGTGGACTCGGAACACAATCTTGGGGGTACCAATGCTGAGGATAATGTTGACGTGAAGCCACACTTTTGATGTGCTGAGGTCTGCTCGTGAGAAAGTCTGTTCCCCGTTAACATACAGAGAAAGTCTATATGTTAACAAACATGTTCACCAGGTGCAGGAAATCTCCAAAGTTAATAACACTGCTGTTCTCCTTAACCAAAATCCAAGACATACAGCAGCTGATCAGATGGTACAACCACAAAGTTGCTCATTGATCTTTAGCCTAAGGTGTAGGTGCATGAATCTTATGTGATGGATAACTTGGAAATTTGGGACACAGAAATATTAAGGTCTATTGAAAAGAAATTAGATGAAGTAAAACTTTGGAGTTCCCTTTGGAGTCTCTGCAGAATTAAACCTATCAACTAATGACATCCAGTGTGGGAAAGTATAGCTGTGAGCTGTGTTTATGACACTGTTAAATATTAGGTTTGATTTGTTGTTATTTTTGGACGCTCTAGTCTTTAAAGTCATTGTGTACAGCTCTCTCTCAGAAGACTACACAGAGCTCAGAAGAAGAAGGAACACCATGGAGGGTTTGGTAAATTGTTCTGTTTAATCCAGAATCTGTCAGTCACTTGTGTAGAGGATCTAGTTATCCAAAATCGAATTTTATATGCAGAGAAATGCAATAATGAGATATTAATGAACTATTTGTGGTGCTTCATACTCCTGTGTGTTTTCCTAAAGAATAGATTTATGGCAGATAACACATCACTAGTTTATAATGACTTTTTGCTACAGCAGTTCAGAAACCAGGTTGTGATTGTGCAGATCCTGGTGATGATTTTTCTCTCCATTAACTTTTTTCTAATTGTAACGTTTTTTAAAAAGGAATACTTCTACACAACTGCTCGCTATATCCTCTTTGCACTTACATTACTGTCAGATAGTTTCCTTTTATTCATCTCTGATATCCTTCTCCTCTTCACCCATTTTAATATTACCTTTGAAGTTTGGATATGTATCATTATCTCTTTTGCAGTAATTATGTATGCTGTAGTTACACCAGTTACTCTGACAGCAATGACCCTGGAGCGCTATGTGGCCATTTGCATGCCCCTGCGACATGGAGAGCTGTGCACCACTCGCAATACTATACACTGTATCCTCATCATTCACGGCCTCAGCTCTGTGTCCTTTATTGCTCCTCTCTCCACTTTCTTTGCAACAGCATCCCTGAGCTTTTACAAACAATATGAGGTGTGTTCGACAGAGATTTTTTTTATGTTTCACTTATGGCAGCAACATTTTAGATCAGCTTTATATCAATGCCAGTTCTTGATTATGTGCATCATCATTGTTTTTGCTTATATTAAGATAATGAAAGTGGCCAAAGCTGCATCAGGAGTGAACGAAAAGTCATCAAAGAAAGGGCTCAGAACAGTGGTTCTTCATGGTTTTCAGTTGCTGCTTTGTCTCATCCAGCTATGGACCCCATTAATAGAGGCTGCTGTACTTCAGATTGATTTTGATTTATTCATAAATGTCAGGTACGCTGACTATGTAATATTTTTTCTTGCACCAAAATGTTTAAGTCCTCTCATTTATGGCCTTAGAGATGAAGCTTTTTTTTCTGCAGTGAAAAGCCATGCCTCTTGTGGCTTGTGGAAAAAAAAATAATTTTTGATAAATTATAATCTTAAATATTTATTGTGATTATGAAGTGTGGATGTTGAACTGGGTCTAATGGTCATGTGCTCACAAATGGTGAGCAAATCAGCCTCTGGGTGTTTTTGCACAAAGTTACAGTATCGCTGCTAATTGATAATCATCAGGTGATTTATAATATTTTTAATAATATTCATTGAGGCACTTGACAGTCATCCAGCCTAAATTTTGCAGTATATTATTTAACTTGCACAATTGTGCTCATGTTGTTGAGACGACTTTGCTTTTTCCTTGTGAGCGATAAACTGGATAATTTTGCTGTCCGGCCTGTTTATGAGGGTTGTCTGTGTACACTGCAGTTAAAATGTTTCCAACAGGAATTTGAGCAAAGTCAAATTACTGGGGTTGTTGGTGTTTGCTTACATACATTTAAGCCACCACCCTCTCTTTTTTTGTCCTGGTATAAATTACTTTTTGAGATAAATCTGACACTTTTACTCCAGTGTCTGAATTGTGTTCATTTCTATGACTTTGAATTGTTGAGGGTTTTTAAGCTAAAGGCACATTCTACCATATGCCATATTTATATGACAACAAATGTGTGTGGACATGAAAGCATTTTAAATCTGAATTTATCAATATTTCTTGGAAAATTGTTAACAAATAAATAAATAGAGTACACCAATTTTCTAATGTTTTCTTTATTGGTTTTAAGCACTGTACATCACTCAGTAGTATACTATGGAGTAAGTTATGTTTTATGTATACACAGGAACATCTTATGTCTCCTTTATGTTTTATTTTATATCATTTGATATTTAGTGGGTTGGGAGTGACAATGATGCGAAGGGTTCCTCATGATGGTCTTTGCTTGCCAAAATAGACAACTTGAGTGGAACACAATTATTTTGGGGATAAGAGTTAAAACTACCTATTATGTCATGGTGTGGTCATGCTGGTGAGACAGTCCGTTATCCAGACGGGGGTAGGAGTTCAGGCAAAGCACTAATCTGAAGCACTGGGCAGAACATGAATAACCACATGAATAAGCCCTTGAATTGAAAGTCATGTGATGAAATGAAACTCCTACATTCAAAAACTGGTGCACTTGAGTAATTCTGCATCCCCCAATCCAGAGACTTTACCTGTTTGTGACGCTTCATATGTTTGTGTATTTTCCCAAAAACAGAAATGGCAGATAACTATAATAATAACAATTCACTGTTTGGTTCATGAAACAAATGTTCAACAACTATATCATGATTGATTATATTTCTGTTTATTAACTTGTTTCTCATTGTAACTTTTTTTTCAAAAAGAAGTACTTCTACACAAATGCTCACTACATGTTATTTGCTCTTACGTTATTTTCAGACAGTTCATTGTTATTCATATCTGACATCCTTCTCCTCCTCTCCCATTTTTATATTTACATTCAAGTTTGGTTATGTGTCATCATCTCTGTTGTGGTGTTTGTCTATTCTACACTAGTTACTGTGACAGTGATGACCCTGGAGCGCTATGTGGCCATTTGCATGCCCCTGTGTCACAGAGAGCTGTGCACTACTCATAATACTATGCATTGCATCCTCATCATTCATGGCCTCAACTCTGTGATTATTCTCTTTATTCTCTTATTATTCTCTCCTCCTCCTTAGCAGCAGCATCCCTGAGTTTTTACAAACAATATGCGTTATGTTAAATGGATGTGTTTATGTTTTACTTATGGCAGCAGAATCTTAGATCAGCATTAAATCAATTCCAGTCCTTGATTATGTGCATCAACATTGTTTTTGCATATGTTAAAACAATGAACGCTGCTTCAGCTGCATCAAACCAAACTGAACTGGGTTCAGTTTGGTTTGATTCAGGGCCATCCAGGTCCTGTTTGCCTGGGGCCCAGAGGGTGCCTTAAACAGTGCTGAACCTGACCCTGTCAAATTAAAAAACACATAAATCAGAAAGTATTACCATCACAAAGCCCTACCCCTACAATATACACAGATATGTTTTCTGTTCTCAAACATAGTCAGACTGGTCCTTTCCACCACATTGATGGACTGGTGGACCATCAAACAACACATAATATTTTAACTGACTTTAGCTGATTATCTAATGTTTGTATAGTAACAGACAGTACATTTTGTAATCATGAACTGATGAATGAGGGAGGCCACAGCTGTAAGTGGCATTGATGATTGGTGATTGGTGATTTCAGTCAATAATATTTTTGGATCTGTTGGGCTATAAAGCCATCATACACATACGCTCTCTCTTAGAGGCAAAGCTTAAAGAATATATTTCTCTTAGGAACAACATGGAAAGTTTGGTAAACTGTTTTGTTTAATCCAGCATCTCTGAGCTTTTACAAACAATATGAGTTATGTTCAATGGAGGTGTTTATGTTTTACTTGTGGCAGCAACATCTTAGATCAGTCGTGTATCAATTCCATTTCTTGATTATGTGCATCATCATTGTTTTCTCTTATTTAAAAATAATGAAAGTAGCCAAAGCTGCATCAGGAGAGAATTAAAAAGTCATCAAAGAAAGGGCTCAGAGCAGGGATTCTTCATGGTTTTCAATTGTTGCTTTGTCTCATTCAGCTGTGGTGTCCATTCATAGAAGCTGCTGTACTTCAGATTGACTTTGATTTATTCATAAATGTCAGGTACTTTGACTATATAATGTTTTATCTTGCACCAAGGTGTCTGAGTCCTCTTATTTATGGCCTTAGAGATGATTTTTTTTTTTAATGCACTGAAAAAATATACCTTGTTTGGGTTGTATAAGAGAAATATTATTTGATAAGCTGGAATCACAGCATAACAAATGTGGATATTAAACTGGCCTTAATGGGTGTGTGCTCATCAATAATGGGCAAGTGGGTCTCTGGATGTTTTACCATACAGCCATTCAATACACAAAATGTATTCAAAATTCAGCACATTTAAGTCTTAAGTCTTTTCTGTAGAAAATGCAGCATATAGTTTTATTATGTTTTAATACAAGCCCCAGTTTGTGAACTTTGTTAAAATACTTAGAGCTCAGTTTATTTAAGCTGGAATCATTGACGCTGAGTTTTTTTTTTACATATCTTAATGGTAGAAATGATTGTTGTCAGAAATGAAGTACTTTCTAATTATTTTTTCTCTGCAGACAGATCCAATACTTTTCATCCTCTGTCTGAATCTCATTCAGTCAATGTTTGTTTGTTTGTCATCCAGTGACTTGATAAAATTATTTACTTAGATGTTTGATCACTAATTTGGCTTCAGGTCATGTTTATATGGTTTTATTAGACAGTCTTCAAGCAGCCTTAATGTAAATATTTCTAGATTGTCATGGGTTTAAAGATATCTGCTTTGTAGGGTCAGGATACAGGATTTACAATGACTGATGTGTTTTTTAAATCCAACATCATATTACTTGAGAAAAGTTTGATATTAAACTTAACTCTTTCATTATTCTATCATTTTATATTTTATTTTCTTACAAAATAAACACATGGTGGGTAATAATTGGTGGTGAGTCCTTGCTATGCCATCTCTAATTAACTAAGTTGCTTTTTTTGTATTCATTTTTAAGCAACCTTTCAAAGTCAGACACAATTTGTCATATCACAGTAACAAAGAACAACCCATCAACACATATACTGAATTAAATACATACATTTTATTTTTTTTTTTTTACAGTGAAAAAATAATGATGCAGACAACATTTTTTTTATAAAAAGTACATCTCCGTCTTTTTTTTTTTTTTTATAACACTACATACAATACAGAACAACTTTTTTTCCACTGGTGGAGAAGCCCCACTGCCACATATACTGAAGATTTAACAGTCAATTTAGCAAAAGAAAAAAAACTCTGAATCTGCTGAATTCATTAATCAAATAAATAGTCTTGAAAAGCAATTTATGTAACAGAGAAGGATGACTTCTTATCAGTCTATTTTCTCATTTTATTGTCTAAATGCAAACTTGTAAACAAGCTATCGGCTCAAAAGAAGAGAGACATAAAATGGAAATAAAACTTTTGCTGAAATCAAGAGCCCCTTGAGACACTCGTTTATTTTCTCCCTGTTTCTCTACATCTGTCTGTTTCTTCTAGTCCTCTCGTAGATAAGCTTCATGCACCTCGTGTTCCTCACTGTCATCAAAGGAGGCGGCATATTCGGCCATCCTTTGGATCTCTTCCACTTTAGTCTCAGCCAACTTCTTGTCTGCATCTGCTGACAGTTTCCGTGCCTCCTCCACCTGCGACTGGGCCACCTGAATGTTTGTCCTCATTGTGATGGATGCCTGTTCTGCTCCTGGAAACACAAAGATGCAACATTTTTTTAAGATTGCTGAGGAAGTTTAAATGTTTTGATGACCAATGCTGAGTGACAGTATCCAATCTGTGCACTGTCACTGAGCAATATGAGAATATGATTTTAGTCCTTCTATTGTTCCATCATAGAAGATAAAGAGGTACAACTTCAGAAACTCACCTGAAGTGTATGCTGCCTCAGCTGCCATTTTACACAAGTTCACTGCATAGATCCAGGAAGATTCAAAACGTTTGCATTCATCCAGTCTGTCGCTAACCTGTCAGAGCAAGGAAATGACACAAACTCACTATTAAAAATGTATCTTTTTTGGTTAGTTTCCAGAGGAATAATCAATTTAGTAAGAAAAAAATGAATGTTTTACTTGACTTTATTTGACTTTGTGGAGGAAAAACAAAAAACACAAACTAACCTCTGCACGTTGGCCATTGATTGCCTGTTGGAGTGACTTCTCCTCTGCTGGGGTCAGTTTTCCCAATGATGCCAAATACCGTCTTTGGAGAGCGATGCGTGTGTGCACAGCCTGTTAGGAAACAGAGGTGAGACAGGAAGTCAATACAATACAGAGCGATACAACAACAACAAGAAAAACAATGACACTATTTTCTCCCCAATAATAAATTAAACTCAGACTCAGGGTTACAATAAAGATAGAAACCCACCTTCGAATAATTTGTGAAGGCGTCTATCACAGCCAAGGTGGTCTGGGAGAGGAAAGTACTTGCACCATCTGTAACCACTGAGGCTGCTCTTCTGATCAGACACTCATGAGTGAGGTTTTCCACCTGCTTTAAATAGGAGAGAGAAATGGGATCAAATTAATGATTTAACTCATTCCTTCAATTTTCCAGTGGCATACAAGTTTGTGCAGTGCATGGCAACTTACTCACCTGTGTAAAAGAGAAAGCACAAAGCCCACGGGCAACACTCAGAGACGCTATGCTCATGTGTGCAGTGTTTGTCCCTTCGCTTGACTTTTGGAGTCCAACCTTCCTGCTGTTGGACAGGACACTCTCAGAACTGCTGTAAAGAAATTAGAAAATAACATAAGTGGTTTGTTGCAATAATGGTATTTCAGTTCAAGTTTTTTCCAATGCTTTTAAGATTTCAATTTGCTAGCCAATCATCAGATGATGTTTAAGATGTTAAACATGAAGTTAATGCAACATGCAGATATACACTATGATACAACAGCAGACTATGTTATTGTCAATTATTCACAACCAACCTTAGGACACGGGTACAGGCTACCCCTCTCCTGAGCACACTCCTGCTGCTCTGCAGCAATGAAATCTCTGTCTGATTCCTCAGAAATCCTCCAGCAGCACGACTGGCGCACACTGAACATTGACGCACAGCTTGCATTTTGAAGATCAATTCTTCTGATTGAATGAAAGAAATGTGCTCTAAGTAAACTAATTTAGCAGGTTTCTGTTTCCTACAAAATCACTATTGCTGTGTCTTTGTAAAAATCACAGTTTCTCTCTGACTGCTCAGTGACTATAAACAGACAGTGAGTCCAGTGGGGTTTTTGTAAGACTTCAGCACCATGTCATTGCGTAAAAAGACATTGATCTGTTGACTTTGCCTGCAAACATACGTATTTGGTGTTATCTCCTAAAGCCCACAGAGACAGGAGTTACGTGCAGACTGCTGAATCTGATGTGCTGGTTGTTTGAACAACACTTTCTCTCTATTGTGTGTTTGAGTGTACGTCAATGAAAAAGTGGACAACAGGGAGGTCAGAGCATAAAAATTGACACTTGGGACATGGTAGTAATGCATGATACAAGACTGAGGTAAACTTCTTGTGTCACATAGCTAATTAAGTGGACGAGCAGTGAGTGATGATGACAATGTGTAGAGAGCAAACTTTGATTTGATGTTATTTTTGGAGGCTCTCGACATTAAAGTCATCATACACGGTCCTCTCTCAGAAGACTGAACAGGGCTCAGAAGGAGGAATAACTGGAGGAATAAATGGAACTGCTGTACTTAACTGAGGGTCTTAGTGAGTCAGAGAAGATTTACATATGACTGAACTTGAATGACATTGTAACATCTGGTTTTTTTTTTCCAATAATATATGGCTGTTAACGACTCTCTAGCAGGTGGTGGCTTATCACCTTTGCAACAAGAGATCAATAACCAGCTCACTGTTGTACAGATCCTAGTGATATTTTTTCTTTGCATCAACATGTTGCTCATTACAACCTTTTTCAGAAAGGAGTGTTTCTATACATGTACTCGTTATATCCTGTTTGCTGTTACATTAATGTCTGACAGTATAGTGTTATTAGTGAGTGATACGCTGCTTGTATTGAGCTACTTTCGTGTCACAGTGCAAGTTGGGTTTTGTGTTATTGTCTTTTTCATAATATCTTTGTACTATATAACTACACCAGTTACTTTGACAGCAATGACTCTGGAGCGCTATGTGGCCATTTGCATGCCCCTGCGACATGGAGAGCTGTGCTCTACACGCAGCACTGTACACTGCATCCTCATCATTCATGGCCTCAGCTTTGTTCCCTTTATTCTTGTTCTTTCATCTTCGTTCATATCGGCCTCTGCTGGTTTCTACACGGAATTCAGAATTTGTTCTATGGAGATATTTCATGTTCTCACATGGCAAGCCTACCTTCGGTCAGCTATACATCTGTTTTATTTCTTAATCATGTGCATCACAATTGTGTTTTCCTATGTTAAAATAGTGAGAGTGGCCAAAGCTGCATCAGGAGAGGATAAAAAGTCAACATGGAGAGGGCTCAGAACTGTGATCCTTCATGGTTTTCAGCTTCTGCTCTGCCTCATCCAGTTGTGGTGTCCATTCATAGAAACTGCTGTGATGCAGATAGATTTCATGATGTTTATTCAAGTCAGGTACTTTAACTATGTAATGTTCGGCCTAGCTCCAAGATGTCTGAGTCCTCTCATTTACGGTCTCAGGGATGAAAAGTTTTTTCTTGAACTGAAACGCTTTACATTCTTCTGTTTGTTTAAAAGAATTTACTAAGAACCACTTCACTTTAATTTCTCTATAGTGAAGTTTAATTTATGTCTCATATCCATAATAATCATGGTATACTGATTACTATGCCAAATTTATTTTTTCTTTGCATGGCAATGTATGCACAATGCCACAATTAAAAATAAGAAAGGGATGATGATGCAAACTGTGTTTATGTAAAACAGCAGAAGATCCACTGTATACTGTAGACAACACAGATGTTTATTATATTAAATATGAGACCTAGTTTCTTCAGGTCCTGCTATTCAGGATCTCTCTGCTTGTTGAGACTGAGTCTGTGGAAACTGTCATGTTGTCTGTTTAGGACCTGATTGGTGGTTGGCACATCACTGATTTAGAATGTGATAAGCACACTTGCATACTTGATAAGCACGGCAGTGAAGGGGTTAGTGCTGTTGCCTCATAGCAAGAAGGTCCTGGGTTAGATTCCTGGATCGAGTACAGGATCTATCTGTGTGGTGTCTGTATGTTCTCCCCGTGTCTGTGTGGGTATCCTCTGAGACCTTTGGTTTCTTCCCACTGCCATATATTTGGCCTTTAACCCATTGTTGATATAAATAAAATATTCACACATAAGGATGAAGAAAGTGTCAATTTATAATGTTAATGTATGTTTTCTGATTCTTTTTTATTTCATAACCAAACCAACACAGCGATGAACAACATAGTAACTGTGTCTATTGAACATTTGTGTTTTTAAAAAGCAGAACTCTTTGTGCTTCTTACAGTGATACAACCTGGACTAAAGTTTCAAATAAAAACTTGCTCTGTCACCATGACTCACTGAGTTCACTTCATTGTCTCTGCAGCAGATAGACAATTGGAGAAACAAGCAGTGAGTGTTGATGACGACAGTATTTTTTTCTTTGATGGTAGATATTAAAGACATGATGTACAGCCCTCCCTCAGAAGACTGAAAGCAGCTCATAAGAAGTTACTCTCAGGAATAAGATGGGACTTTTGTTCCTAAACTGGCATCGTATTATTCAGAGAAGCTTAACATTGTGACAACTTTTGTGATTTTGTAACAAATATTACTAATGTATTGACAGGTACATTACAGGATGACACTTCCTCAAAATTTTCTAATTATCTAGAAAATATATGGCTGATAACAACTCACTGGTTGGTGGTGGTTGGTGGTCTTTGCGACGTCAAATCAATGACCAGGTCATTATTGTGCAGATCCTGGTGATGATTTTTCTTTGCATCAACATGTTGCTCATTATAACCTTTTCCAGAAAGGAGTGCTTCTACACAACTACTCGTTATATCCTGTTTGCTGTTACATTATTGTCTGACAGTATGATATTAATACTAAGTGATATGCTGCTCATTTTAAGTTATTTCCGTGTCACAATGCAAGTTGGCGTCTGTATCATTCTCTGTTTCATTTTGTCTGTGTACTACATAGTCACACCAGTTATTCTGACAGCAATGACTCTGGAGCGCTATGTGGCCATTTGCATGCCCCTGCGACATGGAGAGCTGTGCTCTATACGCAGCACTGTACACTCCATCCTCATTATTCATGGCCTCAGCTTTATACCTTGCGTTGTTGTTTTCTCGATTTCATTTGCATCAGTCTCTCCTAGCTTCTACACAGAATTCAGAATATGTTCTATGGAGATATTCTTGGTTCATACATGGCAGGATCGTCTCTGGTCAGCTATAAATCAGTTTTACTTCTTGATAATGTGCTTTACAATTGTGTTTTCCTATGTTAAAATAGTGAGAGTGGCAAAAACTGCATCAGGAGTGGATAAAAAGTCAACATGGAGAGGGCTCAGAACTGTGATCCTTCATGGTTTTCAGCTTCTGCTCTGCCTCATCCAGCTGTGGTGTCCATTCATAGAAACTGCTGTGATGCAGATAGATTTCATGCTGTA
>CM028926.1:11432500-11494547 GCA_016801845.1 Polydactylus sextarius | reverse complement strand
GTTGGCCGCGTGTGGAGCGGGTTGAAGTGGCCGAGAGGCGCGTGTGTTGACAGGTTAGCTGACGTTAGCATCGTAGCTGTTGGTGCTAACAGCTAACAAACAATAGAGGAGCCCCCCACCCACCGACCCCCGCTGAGGAGACGGTGTCAAACTAACGAAACACGTTTTATGTGATAATTAAAGCTGGTCCGGTCCCGGTTTCACCTGCCGGTTAGAAAAGTGTCGCGGGTTGTTTCATTAGTCATCGTAGCTTCGTTAGCTACGTGTTAGCATGTTAGCATCAACGACCAGGACCCGTTGAGTCAACGAGCATCAAGTTTAAACTAATTATTATATTAATTTAATATAAAAGTGTTTTATTTAACTAAATGACTCATGTTGATTCTCTTTAATTGTGTCAGTGTTAAAGTCACAAACAGAAACATGAAGCAGCTGCAGCTTTTAGCAGCTTTATTTAAAACCTGAGTGTTGACGAACAGGAGCATTATTTAAATCACACACACACACACACACACACACACACACACACACACACACACACACACACACACACACACACACACACACACACACACACACACACTCACTCACACTCTAGATGATGTTTCAATATATTGATCAATAACTTTAGTTGATCAGCTGTTAGTAACCATAACAACGGTGATGTGAGGGTGTGAATGTTTCATCTCTGTGTTGATGGTTTGTTGTCGAGCTGAGTTCAGTCATGGTCGTTTGACCTTTGACCTTTGATCCTGATCAATAATCCATCATCGACCCGTCTCAGTGAAGCTCTGGTCGTTTTAAACGTTTTAGTTAAACTGTGACTCGTCAACATTTCTCACATGAAAACAACAACATTTGACTCGTTCTTGTGTCGACTGATGTTTCTTTTTATTAAAGATTTAACGGCATCAAACCTGCTTCATACGGGATAAACAAAGATAAACAAAGATAAACAAAGTTAAACCTTCATTAGTCTCACAGCAGAGACTGTGTTTTATGGGATGTTTCCTGCTCCTGGAGGTTTAGTATCAGTTTGTTGTTGTGAGGAAACGTCTATTTCAGTCGTCATGCTCTTATTTTGGCGGGGATCCTTCTGTGTTTATGAAGTTTCTATATAATGTGACAGCAGAAGTTCTGATCATTAATTAATCAGCATCCAGGTGTTGATCGTCCAGATGTTGACGACGTGTGTTTGTTTATTTGTGTCTGATCACGTGTGTTTGTTGACGTGTTTTCAGTCAGAAACAACCCGAACCTCACAGACCTCAGATCAGTAACAGGAACACTGGATAAGATTGTGAGTCTTTGTCTTTTTTAAACATTAAACCAATGAAATCCAACATTTATTTATTACATAAACATTTAATTTAAAACATCTGAACTTTGTTTTCCTCCAGAATCATCTAGAGTTGAATGGACAGAGCAGCCAGAAGTTCACAGGTATCAGAGTATTGACCGTATTGATCGTATTGATCGTTCCGTCTCGTGACCACGTGGTAACATCATGTGACTAAACCTGTGATGTCGTTGGTTCAGCCCAGCTAGTGATGCCGGTGAAGAAGAAGAGGAAGTTTCCTGACGCAGACGACCATGAACACAAGTGTAAAATCACCAGGTACGAATGTGAGACTGACCTCAGATCTGCTGATTATTGATCAGGTTGATCTGTTACGTCATCGTGTGTGTTGATCATTAACCAACAGCAGTAGTGGGACTTCCTGTGTGACCAGTTCAAGTGTCTGAGGACAGAATCCGATCGTTATCTTCACCACCTCATCAGCTTCAGTCAATTAGACATGAACAGAAATATGTTAGATAGACATTTATCCATAAATAATAGATGAAATGATGGTTTTATGCCTGATATTAGTTTCGTTCTGATCGTTATTTTATTGATGTGCTGTGTCTGTAGCTTCACGCGGCCTCAGATCCGCGGGGCTCGTCCTCTCGGCGGCGACAGACTCTTCTCCAGTAAAAAGTGTCTGTCCTGGTTCCACGAGTACGCCGGCGCCGACAAGGTGGTCGGCCCCGAGGCCATGGAGAAGTTCTGTGAAGACATCGGCGTGGAACCAGAGAACGTGAGTCGTCTACTTGGTTTCATCACAACACGGTGAAATAACCGGTCTGATGGAAACGTCACCATCTGGTGTCGACACTGATCGAGTCTTTAATGACGTTTGGTCACAGCTGATATTTACTGTTATCATAAGGTTTTGAAAGTGACAGTTGTGTCGTGTGGATTCATGTGAAACTGTCAGATCATCATGTTGGTGTTGGCGTGGCATCTAGAGGCAGCCAACATGGGCTTCTTCACTAAGGAGGAGTGGCTCCGAGGAATGACGCTGCTACAGTAAGAACGTTTCTCCTTCTTCAGTTTGACATTTTAAAACACAGAACGTGTCTTTATTTGTGTGTGTGTGTGTGTGTGTGTGTCTCCTACAGGTGCGACTGCACCGAGCGGTTACGTAGTAAACTGGATCATCTTCGTGGTGAACTCAACGACTCGGCTGTCTTTAAAAGCATCTACAGATACGCCTTCGACTTCGCCAGAGTCAGTTCATCTTCTCTGTTTGTGTCTGTAAAGAGTTTTAGTGTCGTTAGCGTCTGAACCTGCTTCATTTGTTTCTTTAACTTTCTAACGTGATCGTCAGCGGAGACTCAAACACACGTCTGCGACGTTGTGATTCATTCAGATGCTGAAACATTTTGATTAAATGTCCCGACGCTCTGAGTCTGACTGAATCAAAGTTAGATTTGACTTTTGTCGACATGGTGTGTTTTATGAAGTGGTGTTGTTTCGTTTCACTGTGACGAGACTGATTTCCTCCAGCGTCTCATGTCAACATGTCTCCGTCTTCAGGACAAAGACCAGAGGAGTCTGGACATGGACACGGCCAAGTCCATGTTGGCGTTGCTGCTCGGTCGAACGTGGCCTCTCTTCCCAGTCTTCCACCAGTTCCTGGAGGTAAAATACATCCTCTCGCTCTGCGTTTGTCTCGTCTTGTTCTCCTCCTGACTCTGCCCTCATCGTTCACGTCTCCTGCAGCAGTCCAAGTACAAGGGGATGAACAAGGACCAATGGTATAACGTCCTGGAGTTCAGCAGGACCATCAACACAGACCTCAGTAACTATGATGAAGACGGAGCATGTGAGTGAACGTCACCTGATCTCAGATCAGAGACAGCAAAGACTGAGGAACAAACCTGTGACTTCTTCTGTATTTGACTATGAAGGTTTAAAACCGACTCGGTGGTCGGCAGAGAAACGTTACACCGTCCGGATGACGCAACGCTGCTAAAATGAAATGTGCCTCGTCTTGACTCAAAGGTCACGGCTGCAGTTTGAAACCAGTCGCAGCTCAAAGTTTAACTCACGACTGAAGTTTAGAAACCACTTAAAGAAAAAGTGTTGACCAGTCATCGACTACTGTAACAACCAGTCATTATGAACTGCACAGAACAACCACGGCCTTGTGTGTTTGTGTATTTTGTGTTTGTTTGTAGCGTTTCCTTCTATTAAAAAGACAAAACGACTAAATCATTTCCTGCAGAGAAAACATGACAATCTCTGGTCAAATATAACTAAATGAATCGATGTCGTGTTTTCCAACATCAAATGACACAACCTGGTAAAACGGTTTACTCTTCACGCCGACCGTTCATCACTGGAGACGTTGTTTTTAATAGTAACATCTCCAAACATCATTGGCTTTTTGGTGTAAAACCACGGTGTTAATTCAGAGCTTAGAGAGACGGCAGTAAACCTGTTTACTATCGCCATAGCAACGCTGGGTTGGGATCTGTCGGACCAGTTCACTTTTTTCAACACATGCGAGGGTCGCCGTAGCAACACTGTAGCGCCGCCGTAGCAACACTGTAGCGCCGCCGTAGCAACACTGTAGCGTCGCCGTAGCAACACTGTAGCGTCGCCGTAGCAACTCTGTAGCGCCGCCGTAGCAACACTGTAGCGTCGCCGGCGTAGCGCCGCCGTAGCAACTCTGTAGCGTCGCCGGCGTAGCGCCGCCGTAGCAACTCTGTAGCGCCGCCGGCGTAGCGTCGCCGTAGCAACTCTGTAGCGTCGCCGGCGTAGCGCCGCCGTAGCAACACCGTAGCGTCGCCGTAGCAACACTGTAGCGCCGCCGTAGCAACACTGTAGCGCCGCCGTAGCAACACTGTAGCGTCGCCGGAGCAACACTGCTTGTGATGGGACACAGGTGACGACACGATGACGTCACTAACGACTCGTCGACCACGACTCTCGTTGACTAGTGGTTTCAGCCCTGATCAGTCTAGAGAAGTGAATTATCAGTTTGTACTGGTGACACTGAGGTGTTGTCGTGTTGACATCATTAACCCCTGCTTGTCGTCACCAGGGCCGGTGCTGCTGGACGAGTTCGTGGAGTGGCAGAAAACCTGGTCGACGTCGTAGCGTCGTAACGTGACGACACCAAACAAACAAAGGGAGGAAGAGAGAAGAAGAAAATAAAACAACAAAGACAGAAAATGTGTTCATGGTTTAATAAAAAAGAAAGGAGCGGCGCAGCTGACGGATACAGACTCACATCATCATGTCAACCCGAGGCCTTTCTCTCACTCACACTTTTTCTAGTGTTCACCTGGAGGAACAAGAAAAGAACCAAAACAAAAGGACTGAGAGAAACTGTGGACGTTTATGTTTCCTGATGATTATTTTCTCCCATTTTGTGTCTTGTTTCTAGATGTTTTCACAGTAATAAAAGGAAATAGACGTGATGAAGCTTCGTCATAATTCATGTGAACATGTCGCCCCCTGGTGGTCGATACAGGTTCACAGCTTTCTGTTGGTTGTAGTTGGTCATGTGACGCTGTAGCAGGGTCCTGATTGACAGGTGATTGACAGGTGATTGACAGGTGATTGACAGGTGATTGACAGGTGATCGGTTGGACACTTTGACGCTGCAGCTCCACCTCCTGGTCACAAGGTGGCAGTGTTTTTGTTCAGAGCATCTGAGCGCTGTTCAACCTGAAACGATCAAACTGATGTTTGTTGTTTTCCTGAAGTTAAATTGAATCTTTATCATTTGTTGATCAGATGCTTATTATTTTATTGACGTTTCATCAGGTCGACGTCGTCACTAAATCTTCCTTCATCTGAGACTCAAGATGAAAACCTCCTGTTCTGTGGTGTTGTCATTATTTTGTCCACCCCCTTCTGTTATATCTCCATGTGGAAGACAGGCCTCCTCCTCCCTCCTCTTCCTCCTCCTCCTCTTTCCTGTCCAGCGGCCCAGTGGTGGCGGCGGCGGCCATGATGGCGTTGAGACGTGTCAGAGACAGAGAACGCTGCTTCAGCCTCGGGGGCGGAGCCTGGTCGTCGGGGGCGGGGTCAGGGAGGTGGCAGTAACGATGACCGTCTTCATCGTACTGATACAGACGGATGACGCGACTACGACGAGCGGGACGAGGAGGAGACGCTGCTCCTCCTTCCTTTTCTCCCATGATGCCGTTTGTCTCCACGTCCTGTCGTTTACTTCCTGTTTCTTCATCGTCTGAAGATGAAGATGAATCTTTACAGACGTCGTCATCCTCCTCCTCACTCCCTCTCCTCTTCTCTCCATCCTCACTCCTGATGTTCTCCTCCTCTCCACACCTTTCATTCTCCTCCTCCCTCCTCTCGTCTCCACTCTCCTTTTTCTCCTCCTCCTCTCCCTCCCTGCTCTCTCCTCCATCTTCCTCTTTTTCACCTGTTTGTCTTCCTCCATCTTCTCCTGACAAACACAAACCGTCCTCCTTCTCTCCACCCTCTACATCCTCCTCCCTCTTCATCTCGTCTCCTCTCCCCTCCTCCTCCTCCTCCTTCCTCCTCCTGTGGTCACATGTCTCCAGATAGGCCGTGGTCTCCTGCCGTTCGTCTCGTTTGTGTCTGAAGCTCCTCTGAGGCTTCGCAGGAGGAGGTGACGCTGTTGACGACACCGTCGTCTCCATGGTTACGTCACCCGGTACCGAGCACGTGTCGTGCATTGGAGGCAGCGTCGTCATGGTGACCTCTGAGTGTTGTTGTTGTTGCCGTGGTGATCGGAGCCTTGTAGTGATGGACTGTAAACACCTGAGGAGCATTAACACCTTTAAAGTGTTAGTTTGTAGCTGTATATCAACGCGTTTGAAACTTTAATGTTTTGGTTTGTGTCAGCGTCACGGTGTCGTCTTTATCATTGATTTAAAATACGTCCTGGTCTTTGAAGTTTCTAGACCTGAACTCACCTGACAACATGAGCCCTGCTCAGAGCCCCGACGCTGAATCCAGTTACAAATGTCAGGAGAACAGACGCTGCTACGGCTGCTGCAAACTGGTCGTCTGAAACACCTGGACCTGGGCCTCCATCTGGACCTGGGCCTCCATCTGGACCTGGGCCTCCATCTGGACCTGGGCCTCCATCTGGACCTGGGCCTCCATCTGGACCTGGACCTCCTCTTTGCTGCTGCTCAGACTCAACCTCCCTCCTGAACCTCAGTGGTCCTGGTGCTGGTCTTGATCCTGGTTCTGGTCCTGTTCCCTGCTGGTCTGAGGTGACGTGGAGCTGGTAGGACCACAGTGCAGTTCCCTGACTGTGCAGCAGGAGGCAGTAGTAGAGGCCTCGGTGGAGGCTGCTGATGTTGTGGACCAGCAGGTTTCCATCGTGGAGCAGAGACACTGGGTCCAGGTCTCTGGAGGAACCAGGACTGGTGAGTTGACCGAAGGGAGAGGACCAGAACTGGACCCGAGCTTCATGAGGAGGAGTTCAGTGTGTTTTAGTTGTCTTTATTTTCTGATTGAGAACAGTTGGATTTAAAACTCACCTTGTTTGTCTCCGTCTCCACAGCTCAGCGTCAGGTCCTGACCTGGTTGACCTTTGACCCGGCGGGTCGGGGCCATGGTCAGAGCCGCTCCAGGTGAATCTGCTGAGGCAGCGATTACGACCGAGACCGTCAACCAGCAGGTGAACATCATGAACCTGCAGAGGAAATAAAACGTCAGATGGTTTTTATGGTTCAACCGTAAAAGTCAGTTTCTACTTCAAAGACAAAAAGTTACACATTTGAACTTTTCTCACAATAAAAGAATCGATTCAATCAACAAGTCGACTGGATTCTCATTAACAATTGATCAATACGATACGATCACTTTAATCAACTTAATGTTTCTACATGTAAACGTGATCAAAGACATCAGAGACGAGTTTCTGACTGAAGAGACAGCCAGAGACAGCCAGAGACCATCAGAGACCGTCAGAGACCATCAGAGAGAGTCAGAGACCATCAGAGAGAGTCAGAGACCGTCAGAGACCATCAGAGAGAGTCAGAGACCGTCAGAGACCATCAGAGAGAGTCAGAGAGAGTCAGAGACCATCAGAGAGAGTCAGAGAGAGTCAGAGAGACCGTCAGAGACCATCAGAGACCATCAGAGACCATCAGAGAGAGTCAGAGACCATCAGAGACCATCAGAGACCATCAGAGACCATCAGAGAGAGTCAGAGACCATCAGAGACAGCCAGAGACCATCAGAGACCATCAGAGAGAGTCAGAGAGAGTCAGAGACCATCAGAGAGATCAGAGAGAGTCAGAGACCGTCAGAGACCGTCAGAGACCATCAGAGACCGTCACAACTTCATATGAAACTTTATAAACTTGTTCAACTGAATCAATACATATAATCAATATCATCAATACATAATAATAAATCAATACATCAGTAGAGGTGAAAATTGATCGTTACAGTGATGAATCAACTTTTTACCTGCTGAATATTTTCCTCTGATCACAGATCAGTGGTCGTCCGTCTGTGTGTGTAAAGTGCAGCTGGTCACATGACGACGTCAGCGTCGTCTCCTGATGATGTTAAAGATTAATATCGTCAGAGTCACTGAGTCTCCAGGTAAAGATAAACTGAAGACACTGGTCACATGATGTGAGTCACACACACACACACACTCACCTGCTGGTGTTAAAGACCAATGAGTAACTATGAGAGTTTTCCTCTTTGTTCCAGTAGAAACATCAACCTCAGATGTTCTAACGTTCACCAGATTTATTTTATTTAGATGAATCTTTATAAAGTCACATCTTGTAAAGTTTACTCTTCTTGTCTAAACCACGTGTCAGACTCAGATCATGTCCATAATACTAATACTAATGTCCTGATACTACAAGTCCCACAATGCAACAGTCCAACAACGGACAATGGAATATTTCACTGAATAAATGATAGGTGGTCCATGGTGGTCTGTAGCGGACGGTGGTGGTCAGTAGTGGTCTGTAGCTGTCTATGGTGGTCTGCAGCAGACTGTGGTGGTCTGTAGCGGACGGTGGTGGTCAGTGGTGGTCTGTAGCGGGCAGTGGTGGTCAGTAGTGGTCTGTAGCTGTCTATGGTGGTCTGCAGCAGACTGTGGTGGTCTGTAGCGGACGGTGGTGGTCAGTGGTGGTCTGTAGCGGATGGTGGTGGTCAGTAGTGGTCTGTAACGGTCTATGGTGGTCTGCAGCGGACTGTGGTGGTCTGTAGCGGGCAGTGGTGGTCAGTGGTGGTCAGTAGTGGTCTGTAGCGGTCTATGTTGGTCTGTAGCGGACCGTGGTGGTCAGTGGTGGTCTGTAGCAGATGGTGGTGGTCAGTAGTGGTCTGTAGCGGTCTATGGTGGTCTGTAGCGGACTGTGGTGGTCTGTAGTGGTCCGTGGTGGTCAGTGGTGGTCTGTAGCGGGCAGTGGTGGTCTGTAGCAGATGGTGGTGGTCTGTAGTGGTCTGTGGTGGTCAGTGGTGGTCTGTGGCGGACTGTGGTGGTCTGTAGCGGACCGTGGTGGTCAGTAGTGGTCTGTAGCGGTTTAGATGAATCAGTGTGAAACATGTTTCATGTTGATCAGTGTTGTTGTTGTTGTTGGTTTCTTAAAGAAGGTTTGTTTTTCTTCTTCTCTGGTCTTGAACTGTTGACTGTCAGAACAGGTTGGACCTGATGTTTGACCTCAGGCCTCGAGCATCAGACGTAGATGATTTCTGTGGAGTTTCATGTCCCCGTGTCTGTGTGACTTTCCTCCGGTTTCCTCCCACCACCAGAAACGTGCACCCTGGTGACGTGACCTGTGGTAAATTGCCCGTGGGTGTGAACTGAGTGTGACGTTGTGCTGGCGACCGTCCGGGTGAACCTGCCTCCACCTGGAAGCAGCTGGGACAGACTCCAGACCAGACCACGGGTGCAGGATCCAGGAGAAGATGGACGAATCTCCTGGTTTCTGTAGTTTTAGTCCTGTCGTTCCTGCTGCGTCCACCAGAGGTCAGTGTTGTGGGAGGAAAGTTTCCTCTAAATGTTTCCATCGTGTTTCCTTCCAGCTGTTGTGTAACAGTGCAGGGGTCTTTATTTGTGCAGTCTTTAAATCATCTGGTGATGTTTCACATTCTTCACAGACCACGTTTATTCAAACAACGTTCACGACCTGGAAGTAAGAAACAAAAGCAGAGACTGTGAAGCAGCACTGAGGCTCCTCCATCTGTGTTCAAACAGAAAGTTTCATCTTTGTTGTTTCTCCACAAGAGAAAAGACTGATGAAATGATTCAAGTCTGTTTCCATCTGCTCGAGTCTTTAACAACAGTTTACATCTTTAGTCTGAAACACTGTGACCTTTGACCTCGATGGTTCAGAGTTAGGTTGAAACCAGTAGAACAGTTTTACTGACTTCTACTGTCTTTAGATAATAAAACCAGTTTTTATTCATCCTGAAGGTTCTGGTTGGATCTGGATCTGGATCTGGATCAACCCTGAAGTCTCCTGATCAGATGGTCACTGATCACATGACTGAAACTGAAACTACGCTCTTATATGTCATATTATCATTATCATCATCATTATTATAGTTTATAACAGTAATGATTTGATCTCATGACGTGAACAACGATCATGTTCTATTAATTCAAGTTTCATAGAAAAGTTTCACTTTAACAGAGAAAAACTGGAAAATAAGAATAAAGTTAATTCAACTGTAGTCAAATAGAAACAGGAAATAGAAAAAAATAAAGTAACAAAATAAATAAATAACAAAATAAAGTAAAGCAGAAAAATTCTTTGTTTGTTCCAGTTTGTCCGAGCGGCACGTGAAGGCGTCATAGTTCCTCCCGCCTCTGACTCTGTGTGTGTGTGTGTGTGTGTGTGTGTGTGTGTGTGTGTGTGTGTGTGTGTGTGTGTGTGTGTGTACAGACAGAGTCCAGCAGCAGCTGGAGTCTCCGTTCATCACCGGAGCTGAATCACCGGATCCGGACCCGCCGGAGCGGAGCCGCCGTTAAGGTGAGACTTGTCCGGTACCGACAGCGATTCGGTTCTGTTCGATGAAGAGTTTCATTAGTTTCAAACTTCAAACGAACTTTAACGAAACAAAACGATTCACGGGACGTTCCGCCGGTGACGTCACCGCCGAGTTGCGTGAAAGAGAAAAGAAACGATGTGACGTCACTAGTTTCATTGTTTCATTGTTTTATTTTATCGACTTTAAAAAGATGAAAGAAAAAAACCAGTTACTGTTGATCAAGTTAGACCGCGGAGACGGCGACGCTTCCGGTTAGACCCTTCAAAATAAAATAACAAACTGTCTCATTTCAGAGGAGCCGTCAAATAAACAACTATTGACTGACTATTGACTGACTGTTGACTGACTGTTGACTGACTGTTGACTGACTATTGACTGACTGTTGACTGACTGTTGACTGACTAACAGAACGAGCAGGACACTCACGTTACCAAAATTACTATCAGATAAAAAGCCGTTTTCTTCCGTTGCTCTTTTGTTTTATTTTGGAGGTAATGCTGCTCATTTCCGGTGTGTCTTTATTCAATGTTGTTAACTTCACAGTTGAATCCTCTGGTTCATTTGTGGTTTTAATCATTTTAACTTAAATCAAGTGAACATGTTTGTGACTGTTTCTCTTTAAATCTGCTGCTTTGTTCATTTAACGTCACAGTCGTTGTTTGTTGTTTATTTGTTGTTTGTTGTCGTCACATGTGTCTGAAGACAGTTTGTCTATTGGTGCCCACATGAAACCACGAGACCACACCCGTGTGTTTGTGTGTGTGTGTGTGTGTGTGTGTGTGTGTGTGTGTGTGTGTGTGTGGAGATAACACACAGTCAGAGTGTGTGTTTGTGTGTGAAACTGAATAAAACCTTGAATCAGCCGCTGACAGAGGAACAACTGTTTCTGGTTTAACTGATGATGATGATGATGATGATGATGATAATGAAGACGACAACAACAACAACAACAACAACAACAACAACAACAACAACCATCAGTGTCATAAACGAGATGTTACACGTTTGTTTCCAGATCAAACTTCACTCTGAAGATTGAATCAGTGATAAATAAACTGTTATTGAATCAATGATAAATGAATAATTCACCGATCATTTCATTGATCTTTAGTTTCTGATCAATGATTGATGATTGATTTGATCAGAACTTTAGGAACCAGAACAAACAGTTCAGACGATGACTCCAGTGAAACCAGAGGATCCTCCATCGGTTCGTTCTGCTCCAGACGTTTGTTCCTTCAGACTCAGAACAGAAGCTTCGGTCGAACTCTGGTGACTTGATATTGTTGAACCTGTTTAATCTTCAGGACCAGAGGCTGTGGTTGGACGGTGACGCTGGTGGATGATGTTGATGTTCCTCTTTGTCTTCACCACACGACTCCAGAGGTGTTAAAGAGTCAGTCTCAATTTCTCATGAGTCATTTCCTGTGTCAGTCACATGTTTCTAAGTTAACGTCTGTGTAAAGACCAGTAGCTGTTGATCTGCTGTAACGATCAGACGAAGTTTTTACCGTCAGAGGTTGAGATCAGGTGTCGTTGTTTGGTCTCAACTCTCCTTCTATCGTTATCATGATTTATTACAGTTACACCTTCATTTGTTCAGTGTCCACTGAGGTCGAACCGTGTTTCTAGTTGATCTTCTATCAATGTCGATACGATGCTGATGTGATTCAGGCCGTCAGATCAATAACAGAGGACGTCATTGATCTATTTAACTCCATCGGTTTTATTTCTTCTTGAATGTTGAGCAGCAGTGGGAGGTGGAAACAGTAACACGTGTTTTAAATGTGACGATACTGATCCATGTTTTCACTTTGATCAATAATGGTTGAATCAGTGGTTCTGGTGGTTTTGCATCATATTCTTTGTTTGGTCTCAGCATCGTCTGTCGTTTTCTCTCAGTGACTCTGATGTAATTACTGATCATTAACGTCTCCTGGTTCCAGTCTCAGTGAGTAGCAGCGTCATGTGTCTTTGTCTCCGGGCAGATGAACCGTCTTCATCTTCAGCTGAGTCAACATCTTCCTGTTCAGACCGTGTCATGTGACCAGTTTCACATTTAGTTAAATAAACAGACATTTGACTGTGGAAACAAGAAACAACAAGTCACTTTACTTCACTCAACGTTTGTTAAAATGGAGGTGAGACCCGACCGTCACGTGCAGGATGTTTTAAAGCAGGTGTGTCCGTGAGGAGGTTTCTTCATGTTCGGACTGTTCACAAAACCATGAAGTGAAGGAGGAGAGCGAGTCAGGGTTTATTAAGTGAAAGTGGTCCAGAAGTGGAGCCTGTTTCCTCATAAAAGGACGTTGAGGCTCTTTGTGTCGTCGTTATCACTTCATCACATTAAACTTTTAAACGTTGTCTTTTTACATACACGTGGGCGTCATCCCTCGAGGCGTCCGTCACGTTTCACTTCCTCTTTCTGCTCATGAATGACAGGAAGTGACTGTTACTGAGCTGGTTCATGTCAGAGACACTTTGTTTCCTTCAGATTATAAACAAACACATTTCAACGTTTAACTGAGACGTGTTTCAGTCCGACGCTGAATAAAACCTGAGTGACATGAGCCAGGTTGTTATGTAAAATCTGACTTAAAGACAAACGTTAACGCAGCCAAAGCTCTTTGGTTTTTACTGAACTCAGATCAGTTTCCATCAGGATCAATCAGAGTTCAGGGTCAAACACACACACACACACACACACACACACACACACACATCATGTGACAAAATGTCCAACAGAAACTGTGACTTCATGTTTGACCACAGATCAACGACGAGCAAATACAACTGTTGTTACTGCTGGTTTTATCTGTGTGTGTGTGTGTGTGTGTGTGTGTGTGTGTGTGTGTGTGTGTGTAAGAAGGAGGATGTCCTCTTTAGTAATCTGTGTTCACAGCAGACGTCTAAACCTCAGCTCTGTCTCTGGTGTTGTTGCCTCATGTTGGTTTTTGAACTGATGAACTGTTACTGTGTGTGTGTGTGTGTGTGTGTGTGTGTGTGTGTGTGTGTGTGTGTGTGTGTGTGTGTACAGATGGTGATCCCATACGAGGGCCAGTCTTTCTCTGCTCTGAGGAGACAGTGTCAGCAGAGCGGTCGTCTGTTCGAGGATCCTCTGTTTCCAGCGTCGGACCAGTCGTTGTTTTACCAGAACAACCGCGTCGGTAGAGTCACCTGGAAGAGGCCGCAGGTGAGAACGGACACGTTGGGTCTGGAGAAGAAGGTTTTAACATGTGAGAGTGTGAACGTGGTGTTGGTCCACGGTCGTGTTCGTTGTGTCCAGATGTTCAGTGAACGTCTCAGCTGACGGTGGGAGTTTGAAATGAATGAGACAAGAATCTGAGGCATTTAACCCACAGTCAGCCTCAACACAGCTACTGTCTGTGTGTGTGTGTGTGTGTGTGTGTGTGTGTGTGTGTTCAGTCAGTCGATATTTGAGTAAAGATCATCTGGTCGTTCTAGTGACGGTACCGTAGACTCTTTGATGGTCTGTCTCTGGAACAACCTGTTGTTAAACGTGTAGACATGGAGCTGTGCAGGTTTTCTACGTCTCTGGATTAAAACAGGAGAACAAACTGCTGCTGGTTCAGGATCAGCGTTAGTCACATGTTCTCAGTCCAGTTGTTATATTTTATAACATGTTTCTACTTCACATCACGAGGCTGATGTTTTCACTCAGGAAGAGAAAGTGATTCATTAAAATCAGGAAGTTGATGATGAGAACAACTAAATAATTCAACAGGAAACTTCTGTGTTGGATCAGTGGTATTGATCAGTGTTATTGATCGTGGCTGTAGTAAAACCTCAGAGTGAACACGTGTTTTACCAGAATTAAAACTGATCCAGGATCAGATCAGATCACAGACTGAAACTATAAATGTGACGTTAACGGTCGCCTGTTGTATCTGACGTGAATCTGAGCTGAAACGTGACGTGAAACAGGAGCAGATGAGGTCAAAGGTCACAGGAAGATGAAGACGACAACATGTTAGTGACGATGAGTAACGATGATTAAACACTGATGTTGCATAATGTTGATAAACAGAGTCGAGACGACGCAGCTGTAGTTATGATTTCATCAACAGGAGGAACACCACACTGGACCTGTGTGTGTGTGTGTGTGTGTGTGTGTGTGTGTGTGTGTGTGTGTGTGTGTGTGTGTGTGTGTGTGTGTGTGTGTGTGTGTGTGTGTGTGTGTGTGTGTGTGTGTGTGTGTGTGGTTGAACATACGTGCTACACTGTGAGGGCGTGTACAGTACGTGTTCTTTAAATAGAGGCTTTTCATTTTAACACACTGAGAAACGTTTGAGTTTCTTCTGAAGGTCGGTTGGTTTGTTGTGACGTGAGAACAGGAAGTTCAACATGAACAGTAACATGTCATCGAGTGTGTGTTGTATCTATGATCTATACACTGTAACACTTGAGACCTACAACAGGTCTGAGATCAGTTTAGCTTTTGTTAGTTTTAAACATCGTTTCTGTCTTTAACCTACACGTCAGTGTACGTCCATGTATAGTTCAGTGTGGGTGTGTCCTGTGGTTTATCTGTGTCTTTTCATCATCTGGTCCAGGACCATCTGGTCCAGGACCATCTGGTCTGGTCCATGTGATCCTTTGATCACATGAGGACACATGTGAACCCAGTATTTACCTTCTGATGGTTGACTGAGCTGAGCCACGGCCTGCGACAGTATACATTTATACCTTCACACACATTTTACAACACACACACACACACCACTGTAGCATGTTAACATGTTATCTGGCTTCGTGTGGAGGACGTTTGTCGTTTCCTCTCCTGCATCGTGTCGTGTGAGTCATTTGTTGATTGTCGTCCTGCTCCGTGTGGTTAACTCTGCCGTGTCGTCGTGTCTCGTCAGGAGCTCAGCAGTGATCCTCACCTGTTTGTTGACGGCATCAGCGCCCACGACCTGCACCAGGGGCAGCTGGGAAACTGCTGGTTCGTGGCGGCCTGCTCCAGCCTGGCGTCCAGAGAGGCGCTGTGGCAGAAGGTGAGACGACACTCACACACACAAACACACAAAGACGACGTGTTTCATCGTTTTATTTCAGTTCTCTACGACACAATATGTTGTTGATTCAGGGATCAAACCATCGAGGGTGTGGTTCAGACGGTGGAGCAGCTTCTGTGTGTGTCTGTGTGTGTGTGTGTGTGTGTGAGTGATCATGGGTGTGCCACCGGCCGTCTGACCTCTGACCTCCGTCTGGACTTTGTCACTTTTTTCCTTTTCTATCTGTTTTTTTGTCATTTACCTCAGTTTCCTTTAACACACACACACACACACACACACACACACACACACACACACACACACACACACACACACACACACACACACACACACACACACACATACACGTACCAGTCACATCCTGTTCGTGTGTTTGTTTTCTCATCTTTGTCTCTGAGACTTTTAATCCAGAACAAACACAGGTTTGACAGTGAACCAGATTTGTGTGACTGGGTGTGTGTTTGCTTTAGATCAATGTGCTGTTACACACACACACCTAGTTTGAAAACTGATAAAACATTTCATCTGGAGACTGAAACAACACGTTCCATCTTTCATCCATCAGGTGGCGCCATTACCCACAATACACCTCTGATAATGAAGGACGACACGGCTGCATGTTTGAAGTTCAACACATGTGTAGAGAAGTGAGAGATTCACTGTCATTGAACTTGACTAGAGAGACTGTGTGTGTGTGTGTGTGTGTTTTTCCGTTGTGGTTACCTCATTCCTCCTCTGGTCTCTGAGGTTCGTTTTCCAGCAGCTGAAGGGAAACTTGATGTGTTTTAGTGTCGAAGTCTCAGTGGAGCAGACGTCGTCCTGACGATGTCGATGTCCACAAGACAAACACACTGAGACATTAAAACACTGAGACATTAAAACACTGAGACATTAAAACACTGAGACATTAAAACACTGACACATTAAAACACTGAGACATTAAAACACTGAGACATTAAAACACTGAGACATTAAAACACTGAGACATTAAAACACTGAGACATTAAAACTCTGAGACTGAACATCTGGTTCAAATGGTTCCTTCTCTACATTTCACCTCTTGTCGTCTCGTCAGTTCGATTTAAAAACAAGAGAAGATGATGGAAACATCCAGACGTCATGTTCTCATGTCGCCGTCCAGTCTGATTTATCTACCGATCCTCTTCACTACAACTACAAGACAAACTGACCAGGTTGTGATGTCAGAGGTCAAAGGTCAGAGGTCACAAACCAACCGCTGTGAGGACGTCGGTGGCGTTTTCATAACGTTTCTCTTCTTGTGTCTCAGTCTTTTATTTGGTTAAACGGTCGGTTTCTCTATTGCAGCTTCATCAGTGGTTTAAAGTGCGTTTGTCTCGTTTCTGTCGTCGGCGGCAACAGTGAAAACACAGACACAGACGTTTGAGTCGATGATTATTTTTATTTTATTAAGTCAATTATTGATCTGTGGAGTTTGTGTCTTTCAGTAAAAGAACATTTGTTTCCATTTAACGACTGAACCAGGTTTAATTAAACTGTTACGACACAAAAGAATCTAAATCTGACGAATCTAAACTATGAAACGTTGAAACGTTGATGATGTATTGATCAGTAGCACCAGGACAATTAGCTCCATATTAACTCTAAAGTGCATCTGTTTTACTGAACATCGTCTTTGTGCTGGGAGAGATGCTGAACAGTCGTTAGTTGTAATATTTAGTGGAACAGGAGGAACGTGTTTGTTTTTACAGGTTAAATATTTGTGGTTCAGGTCATTTTTCCGGCGTGAACTCCAGCGAGCAGCTGAGCTTCTCCGCCTCGGCTCCGTCTTTGTAAGCGAACAGGAAGTACATGACCTTCCTGACCTTCGCCAGCTCTGCGATCCTCTCTCCGAACTCCTGCATGTCGGCCTCCAGACATTTGAGCGGCGAGTCCTCGGGGTCTTCGGCGTTTCGCCAGAACGTCCCGATGGGCTCCAGCAGCTGCCGGGTCATCAGGTGGGTGAGGTCGGGCGTCCAGTGCTGAGAAATCCCCGTGACGGTGACGCGACCGCGGCCCGACAGAGAGAAGATCCAGCGGGAGAAGACGAGATCCTGGACGGAGAAGTCGAGGCGGTAGACGGCTTCGTGAGGAAGAAGCAGGCGCTCGCCGTCCTGACGCTTCTGACCCGAACGCTGCAGAGACGAGACGCGGAGACGCATCATCTGGAGGAGAGAAGACACGACGGAGATGGTTAACATCGTCTGCTAAACTCTTCTTTTATTCCGTAGTAGAACAGGTGTTGATCAGACTGACACTACATGAATATCTGTCGACTGTTCATCGTTTCTGTTTGTGACAAACGATGAGTTTGTATTTTCAGAGCAAACATTTTCCACCGTTGAGGAGTTTTGTTTGTTTGACCTGAACTCGTCAAAGCTCCGTGACGTCAGCGTCTGAACATGAACCTGTTCGTTTTAATGTTTGATCATCATCGTCCTCCAGAGACGACGTCGTCCAACGTCTTTAACGTGACACAAACCTGGTGGTCATGTGACGCGTCACGGTTCGATGAGGATGTGACTGAACAGTTTTAATGATCGTTGTCGCTCTGTTTCTCTGTGACCTTCACACCAACACAAACTGAGCCCATGTTTTAATGGTTCAAAACTACTGGTCAGGAGCATTTTAGAAAAGTTTAGTTACAAAGTTACAAAGATTATTTTGTCCATTAAAGTTTTAAAAGCTTCTTCAAAAAGTAAAGTTTGAAACATTTAGTGTTAAAACTGCTTTATTTAACTAAAGCGGCTGAGAACCTGCAGTCTTCACTCTAGTCGCTGTAGTTACAGTTTATGGTTGAGCGTCTCACCTCGGTCAGAGCAGCGTCCTCTTTAAACTCCAGCACCACGGAGGCAGATGGAGTCTGCTTCTGGTCCATGAGTCACAGGTTTGATCTGAGCTGCAGAGATGAAGAGATGGATGAAGGTCTGGTGGAGTCTCTGTGTCTCTCTAGTCTCTTCTCTCTCTGTCTCTCCTCTGATTGGCTCGTCTCCTCCTCTGACTCCGCCCCCTCCTCCTCTCCTCCAACCACAGTGTTTCCATGGCGGTGAAGCCTCAGGGTCTCGTCAGGACACATTGATTGACACATGAAGTGAGATCGATGTGACACAATAATGATTCTTCAGTTTGTTTCTGGAACAAAAAACAAACGTTTGGATTCACATCGACATGATGACGGAGCAGCTGTGAAGACCAAGTGGAAACAGTTTTTGAAGGTGTTGGTGGGGGTGGGGTGGGGTGGGGTGCTAAGCAACAGAAGGTGGTGATGACGTACGACAGGGAACTCTGGGAATTTCCTGAGGGATTGTGGGAGCTCGACTGGTCCTGGTTCAACGGATCAGTTATTTATTTATATCAGAGAAGATCGTCACTGTGTGTGTGTGTGTGTGTGTGTGTGTGTGTGTGTGTCAGGATGTGGGTGGATGTTTGTAATCTCCAGTCGTCCGTGTTAATTATAGACGTTTAAGGTAAATTAAGGGGAAACAAGTAGAAACCCTGGTGTTAATTCCATTCAGCTCGTTATTACACTTTTATTTATGTTTTAACCCTTTAACCACTGATGTTCATGTAGAGAAGATTCATCTCAAAGTGACGACGGTTTAAAATTTAAACATAAATATTTATGTTGAAACTTCAGCTCAGTGAAACTACATGTCTTCATTTATCTCCTGAACCTGAAACATATGAACAAACCTCACTTTGTGTGTTTGTTTGTCTGTGTGTGTGTTTGTGTGTTTGTTTGTCTGTGTGTGTGTTTGTGTGTTTGTTTGTCTGTGTGTGTGTTTGTGTGTTTGTTTGTCTGTGTGTGTGTTTGTCTGTGTGTGTGTGTGTTTGTTTGTGTGTGTGTGTTTGTCCTGTGTGTGTGTTTGTCTGTGTGTGTGTTTGTCCAGGTGATCCCTGACTGGACGGAGCAGGAATGGAACAAAGAGAAACCGGACTCGTACGCCGGGATCTTCCACTTCCGGTTCTGGCGGTTTGGAGAGTGGGTCGACGTGGTGATTGACGACCGGCTGCCGACGGCCAACGGAGAACTGATCTACTGTCACTCCAACGACAGCAACGAGTTCTGGAGCGCCCTGGTGGAGAAAGCCTACGCCAAGTGAGCAGCTCTACCTCCTCCATCGTGTGTGTGTGTGTGAAGACGTTGCAGTGGTTGATGAGACTCACAGTCCAGTTGAGGGTCTGTGGTGAGACTAAACCTGTACGTGTGTGTGTGTTCCAGGATGTGCGGTTGCTACGAGGCGTTGGACGGTGGGAACACGGCCGACGCCCTCGTGGATTTCACCGGCGGCGTGTCGGAGCCCATGGACCTAATGGAGAACGGGTTCAAAGAGGATGAGGAGAAACGTAACGAGCTGTTTGAACGAGTCCTGAAAGTCCACGACAGAGGAGGCCTCATCAGCTGCTCCATCAGGGTGAGACCACGTCAAACACACGGGACGACGTTGAGAAAACGACGACTGACGTGACCTTTCTGTCGTTCGCAGGCCAACAGCGCCGCAGACATGGAGGCCCGGCTGGCCTGTGGTCTGGTGAAGGGTCACGCATACGCCGTGACGGACGTGAGGCGGGTCAGACTGGGTCACGGCCTCTTGGCCTTTTTCAGGTCCGATAAACTGACCATGATCCGCCTGAGGAACCCGTGGGGAGAGAGGGAGTGGAACGGACCCTGGAGTGACAGGTCCGACTCTTAATCAGTCAGAAAGTCCCAAACAAGTCCTGAACAAGTCCTGAATAAGTCCTGAACAAGTCCTGAATAAGTCCTGATTAAGTCCTGATTAAGTCCTGAACAAGTCCTGAATAAGTCCTGAACAAGTCCTGAACAAGTCCTGAACAAGTCCTGAACAAGTCCTGAACGAGTCCTGATTAAGTCCTGAACAAGTCCTGAATAAGTCCCAAACAAGTCCTGATTAAGTCCTGAACAAGTCCTGATTAAGTCCTGAATAAGTCCCAAACAAGTCCTGAACAAGTCCTGAACAGTCCTGAACAAGTCCTGATTAAGTCCTGAATAAGTCCTGAACAAGTCCTGAACAAGTCCTGAACGAGTCCTGATTAAGTCCTGAACGAGTCCTGATTAAGTCCCAAACAAGTCCTGAACAAGTCCTGAATAAGTCCCAAACAAGTCCTGAACAAGTCCTGAACAAGTCCTGATTAAGTCCTAAACGAGTCCTGATTAAGTCCTGAACAAGTCCCGAATAAGTCCCAAACAAGTCCTGAACAAGTCCTGAATAAGTCCCAAACAAGTCCTGATTAAGTCCTGATTAAGTCCTGAACAAGTCCTGAATAAGTCCCAAACAAGTCCTGAATAAGTCCTGAACGAGTCCTGATCAAGTCCTGATTAAGTCCTGAACAAGTCCTGAATAAGTCCCGAACAAGTCCTGAACAAGTCCTGATTAAGTCCTGAACGAGTCCTGAACAAGTCCTGAATAAGTCCCAAACAAGTCCTGATTAAGTCCTGAACAAGTCCTGAACAAGTCCTGAACAAGTCCTGAACAAGTCCTGAACAAGTCCTGAACAAGTCCTGATTAAGTCCTGAACAAGTCCTGAATAAGTCCTGAACAAGTCCTGATTAAGTCCTGAACAAGTCCTGCTCAACTTTGATATTTTCTTTGGTTAAACAGTAAAGATCAGGCTGTTTCCTGTGAGGAGAGTAAAGTCATTTGTCTGTTTCCTCCGTCCGTTCCAGCTCTGAGGAGTGGAAGAAGGTCAGTAAGAGTGAGAGGGAGAAGATCGGCGTCACCGTTCAGGATGATGGAGAGTTCTGGTGAGTTTAAAGCAGCGCCGCCCTCTGCTGGCAGAGACGCTGCAGGTGTCTCATCATCAACTAACGTCTCCGTCCTCCAGGATGACGTTTGATGACTTCATCAACAACTTCACCGACCTCATCCTGTGTCGCCTCATCAACACGTCGTACCTGAGCTTCTATAAAACCTGGGAGGAGGCGGTGATGAGAGGGTCCTGGGGTCGCCATGACGACCCGCTTCTCAACCGAGCTGGAGGCTGCACCAACAACAAGCAGACGTTCCTCCAGAACCCACAGGTGAGGCTTCCTCATCGGTGACGATGTCATAGAGTAATGAATTAATTTATAAAGTTCACCTCTTCTCTGTTACAGTACATGTTCGATGTGAAGAAGTCGGAGGACGAGCTGCTGATCTGTCTGCAACAACAAGACCGTAGAGCCAGACTGAGAGAAGGACGAGGAGAAAACCTGGCCATCGGGTTCGACATCCACAGGGTCAGAGCATCGACGTTGTGACTTATTCCACATGTTCAGACGTTTCTCTCTCTGTTAAAGTTGAATCATAATCTCCTCCGTCTGTTTCCGTCGTGATCCGTCGGATCTTTCTTCTTCAGCCTGATACTCGTGGTTAAAGCTGCCGTGTGTCTGGTCTCAGGTGGAGTTGAACAGGATCTACCGTATGCACGTGACCCAGCAAAAGGTCGGCGGCAGCATCTACATCAACTCCAGGTCGGTGTTTCTCCGCATCGAGCTGAAGGAAGGTCGCTACGTCATCATCCCCACCACCTTCGACCCGGGTCTGGAGGGAGAGTTCCTGCTCAGGATCTTCTCCGACGTGTCGTCAGACTGCAGGTAGGCGCCGGGTCGTCGTTACGTTGTTGTGACGTGAACAGATGGCTCAGTTTGATCGTGTGTCTCCGACAGAGAACTGACTCTACACGAGCCTCCTCAGACCTGCTGGTCTGGACTCTGTGGTTATCCTGCTCTGGTCACTCAGGTCCACGTGCTGCAGGCCAACGGACTGGCAGGACACGACTCTGACGGAGGTAGAGTCACTTTCTCATTATGAATCACCAGTGAGTTAAACCACTGAGCTGCACGATGTGTCAACATTATATTTAATGAAGATTCATCTTCTGGAGCAGGTTTAATCCTATTTTAAAATGGATTTGTGATTAAAACCTGAAATGTGTGTGTGTGTGTGTGTGTGTGTGTGTGTGTGTCTCCAGCGTCAGACCCGTATGTGATCATCCGTTGTGAAGGAGAGAAAGTTCGTTCTTCGGTCCATAAAGACACTCGCAGCCCAGAGTTCGACACTAAAGGACTTTTCTACAGAAAGAAATCCAACAAACCAATCAGCATCGAGGTTTGTCTCCGTCTGAGTGTGTGTGTGTGTGTGTGTGTGTGTTGTCATATTTAACGTCCTCTCTCTGTCTCAGATTTACAACCACAACGTGTTGAAGGATTCGTTTCTGGGTCAGGTGACTCTACCGGCCGAACCCGGTGATTTCCAACAGACGCTTCATCTGCGAGACAAAGGCGACCGTCAGAACAACGACCTCCCCGGGACGATCAACGTCGTCATCAGGACCAGCTCAGTGCTCACCAACATCTGACCTGAGACCAGCTCAGAGTTCACCAACATCTGACCTGAGACCAGCTCAGAGTTCACCAACATCTGACCTGAGACCAGCTCAGAGTTCACCAACATCTGACCTGAGACCAGCTCTGGTCGATGGAGCTGTGTGTAGCTTTAGCGTGTCCGTCTGTAGATTTATTAGTTATTGATCGTTGGCTTCATCTTCCTGCAGCTTCACAGTAGATTTGATTTCTACTGTTTCATCTTTTATTGTTTAAACTTTTCATCTTTTCTTTGAAGGTTTTAAATGCTCTTTGAGTTTTTATATCTTCTGGTTGTTGTTTAGTTACAGTAGATTCACCCTCGGGGGTCAGTTTATTAGGGACACTCACTCGGCCAAATGTAATGAAGTTTACCAGTTTACCCGTTTGTGTTTACGAGCTGAAGTCAGGTTCAGTTTCTTTATAACAAACAGCACATACATTAACCAAAGAATGAAACGTCTGTTATTGTGAAGGTCTGTGACGTATGATCAGACCGAGACTATAAACTTTATTAATAACTGACCTGGGATCAGATCAATGTGTCGATGCCAAAACCTGGTCCACATCCTCAGACACCAGAACCAGTCAGAACCACTAAAGTGAATGAACGAAGCATGAACTTGTTTTATTGATCATTTGTTGATGTTTGTGTGAATATTAGTTTACAACCATGTGGATCATTTCAATGTTCTTCAGGTCTAATGTGATGATGATGGTTCAGTCTTTATCAGACTCATTTATCTCTTCTCATCTTCATCCATAGATCATCATCATCATCGATGTTTATTATTGTTATAAACCATCATATCGTCAATAAATCTTTTTAAAATCACTTTGATTTATTTGTTGTTTCTTTTGAAACATTGTTACATTTGTTTCTTTATGATCCAATTTAATTAACAACAGACATGATTTAGTTTTACATTTAATCTGCAACACGAGTGAGTGTGTTGCAGCTCATCACCCCCCACTGACTCTGTAACAGATGAGTGAATGAGCAGCTCAGTTAATACGACAGAGGAGGAGGAGGAGGAGGAGGAGGAGGAGGAGGAGGAGGAGGAGGAGGAGGAGGAGGAGGAGGAGGAGGAGTCATTCAGCGTTAAAACACCGAGAACCTTCACATGAAACTCAGACACGGAGACAAGAGGTCATATTGATAAAAGAGTCGACGTGAAGAAGAAAAGTCTGAGGATAAAAGTCACGTCTGATTCTTCTTCGGTGGATTAACTGGATCTTTATCTTCAGGAGAAACAAGCTCCTTCACTCATCTTCACCAACAGAAAGAAACACTGATCCTCCGATTAAAGAAGAAACTAGAAGAAGAAGAGTTCACATCAGTGAAGGTAACGACCATCAGTGTGTGACGGCTTAAACACTTTAATCTGCTTAGAGGCAGCGTGTGTGTGTGTGTGTGTGTGTGTGTGTGTGTGTGTGTGTGTGTGTCACGCATATACTCAGTTAATTGTAAACATCATCAACCTGTAACAAGGTATAAGTGTCAGCGTCTCCTGGTCTTTTCTAAGCAGCGTTTTCACTGACGTTGGTTGAAGTGAATGAATCGAACTGAAATGAAGCAGTCAGACTGGTTTAACTTACAGCTCGTTACTTCTCATTAAACGGTGGTTTGAGCCTCGTGGTGAGTGTACTCAGTCCTCCTCCCTGTGTACTCAAAGCTTTTCTTCTCTTATCTTCATGTGGGCGCAGCTCAGGTCATTTCACGATGAGATGAAAACACACGGAGGCCGGATCATAGACAGTTTGTTGAGTCTTTAGAGGAGAAAACTCACGGAGACGTCAGATTCAGGGATTCAGCTGCTGCTCCGTCACGTTCACACGTCCTGACGACGCTGATGAAGCTCAGATCATCTCAGAAAGTGATGGACGTTGTCAGAGATGAAACGTCGTAAAACTGACACTGGATCAGTTGAATATTTGGTCGCTGAAGATGAATCATTTAATAACTTAATGATTTAATCATCAACTTTGATCATGTTTCAGTTGTGAAGAAACTTCAGTCAGTTTTAGTTTGAGACGACGACGTTGAGTCAGAAGATTCACTTTCATCTCAGAGTTGGTTTAGGTTTTTATCTTCATCCTTCATCCACATAGGATGAAGGAGGATATTTTACTTTCACTGAGCAGCTCAACCTCTGGCTAATGTTCCTCAAACCACAGGTAGAAAATCTGATATGTTAACACACACACACACACACACACACTCCCTGAGAGGCCGTGGCTGCACCAACCTTTGTCCTGAGCTGCTGTCGGTAATTAGATGCTGAAATATTGATAAGCAGTGAGTGTGTTTGAACTCTGTGTTTCACTGCTTCAGTTTCTCTGTTTCTCTGTGAACATGTGGCAGTTTATTTTATAATCAGACCTTTTCTTTATGACGTTTCTTTTTTAAAGGTCAGAGACGCAGTGAAATGAAGCTGAAATGTCACGTTGTGCAGAGGTCGATGTGTGTCAGGAACAAGTTTATCATGTTGCATCGGTTTAAAATGACAACGGCGTCTGCAGGTTTTACTGGTTTTAATGGTTTTAAAGGTGAAACATCCTGAGAAGTTTGAGTTTAAAGACTCAGTCACTGAGGTCAAAGGTCAAATGGTCCAAATCAAACTGGATAATGAGACAATAAATCAGTGACTGGTTCATAATGAGGCAGTTAGAGACTAGAGAAGAACTGATGCTTCAACTTTGTATTTTAATTGACATTTATCTTCATCTATCTTCACTACTGACTGAAAGTTTTCACTTAATAACTGACCTGAGATCAGATCTGACTCACTGAGACCTGATCCAGGATCTGAGACCAGGACCAGGACCCGGTTCTATAAAACCAGGTTGAATATGAACGAACATAAAGTAAACAACATCATTTCCTCACAAACTTAACTCAGACCTGAACTGAGCCGATGCTGTAATGTGATAGTTTCTGTGTGTGTGTGTGTGTGTGTGTGTGTGTGTGTGTGTGTGTGTGTGTGTGTGTGTGTGTGTGACTTTCAAAGAGAAGTTCAGACAAAAAGCTTCTAATGAGGTCGAGGTGTCGCAGCTGCTTCGTGTCAAAAGTCAACAGATCAAACTGAAGCTTCATAAGACGACGATGAATAATTTACTGACACACACACACACACACACACACACACACACACACTATACACACACACACACACACATACTACAGAGCTTTTTAGTTTTTTTTATATACTTACTATTTTTTTCAGATTTTTTTCACGACTACTTACTATTTTTTTTCAAAATTTTTGACGACATACTATACTATACTATGACGCGTTTTTACGATTTTTGACTATACTATACATACTACTATGAGCGCTTTTTTTTCGTATTTTTGACGACATACTATACTATGACGCTTTTACGATTTTTTTGACATACTATACTATGACGTTTTTTATTTTTGACCATATACTATATACTATGACGCTTTTTCAAAATTTTGACGACATACTATACTATGACGCGTTTTTACAAAAAAATTTTGACGACACATACTATACTATAGCGTTTTTTTGACAGTTTTTGACAACATACTATACTATGACGTTTTTTACGATTTTGACGACATACTATACTATGACGTTTTTTCGTATTTTTTGACCACATACTATACTATGACGTTTTTTTCAAAATTTTGACGACATACTATACTATGACGTTTTTTACAGTTTTTTGACAACATACTATACTATGACGTTTTTTAGTATTTTTTGACGACATACTATACGATGACGTTTTTTACAATTTTTTGACGACATACTATACTATGACGTTTTTTTCAAAATTTTGACGACATACTATACTATGACGTTTTTTCGTATTTTTTGACGACATACTATACTATGACGTTTTTTTCAAAATTTTGACGACATACTATACTATGACTTTTTTCGTGTTTTTTGACGACATACTATACTATGACGTTTTTTTCACGTTTTTGACAACATACTATACTATGACGTTTTTTTCACGTTTTTGACAACATACTATACTATGACGTTTTTTACGATTTTTTGACGACATACTATACTCTGACGTTTTTTTCAAAATTTTGACGACATACTACACTATGACGTTTTTTACGATTTTTTGACGACATACTATACTATGATGTTTTTTTCATGTTTTTGACGACATACTATACTATGACGTTTTTTTCATATTTTTGACGACATACTATACTATGACGTTTTTTTGTATTTTTTGACGACATACTATACTATGACGTTTTTTTACGATTTTTGACGACATACTATACTATGACGTTTTTTTACGATTTTTGACAACATACTATACTATGACGTTTTTACATTTTTGACAACATACTATACTATGACGTTTTTTTTTTTTGACGACATACTATACTATGACGTTTTTTACGATTTTTTGACGACATACTATACTATGATGTTTTTTTCATGTTTTTGACGACATACTATACTATGACGTTTTTTTCACGTTTTTGACAACATACTATACTATGACGTTTTTTTCGTGTTTTTGACGACTATACTATGACGCGTTTTTACGTTTTTGACGACATACTATACTATGACGCGTTTTTTACATACGTTTTTTGACAACATACTATACTATGACGCGTTTTTACGATTTTTGACGACATACTATACTCTGACGTTTTTTTCAAAATTTTGACGACATACTACACTATGACGTTTTTTACGATTTTTTGACGACATACTATACTATGATGTTTTTTTCATGTTTTTGACGACATACTATACTATGACGTTTTTTCGAATTTTTTGACGACATACTATACTATGACGTTTTTTCGTATTTTTTGACGACATACTATACTATGACGTTTTTTACGATTTTTTGACGACATACTATACTATGACGTTTTTTACGATTTTTTGACGACATACTATACTATGACGTTTTTTTCACGTTTTTGACGACATACTATACTATGACGTTTTTTACAATTTTTTGACGACATACTATACTATGACGTTTTTTATGATTTTTTGACGACATACTATACTATGACGTTTTTTATGATTTTTTGACGACATACTATACTATGACGTTTTTTATGATTTTTTGACGACATACTATACTATGACTTTTTTCGTGTTTTTTGACGACATACTATACTATACTATGACGCGTTTTCACGCACGCTTGACTACACATACTATACTATGACGTTTTTTTACGATTTTTGACGACATACTATACTATGACGTTTTTTCGGATTTTTTGACGACATACTATACTATGACGTTTTTTCGTATTTTTTGACGACATACTATACTCTGACGTTTTTTTCAAAATTTTTTGACGACATACTATACTATGACGTTTTTTACGATTTTTGACGACATACTATACTATGACGTTTTTTTTCATGTTTTTGACGACATACTATACTATGACGTTTTTTTCATGTTTTTGACGACATACTATACTATGACGTTTTTTCACGTTTTTTGACGACATACTATACTATGACGTTTTTTACGATTTTTTGACGACATACTATACTATGACGTTTTTTTGCGATTTTTGACGACATACTATACTATGGCGTTTTTTACAGTATACTATGACGTTTTTTTCACGTTTTTGACGACATACTATACTATGATGTTTTTTATGATTTTTGACGACATACTATACTATGATGTTTTTTTCATGTTTTTGACGACATACTATACTATGACGTTTTTTTACGATTTTTGACGACATACTATACTATGACGTTTTTTACGATTTTTTGACGACATACTATACTATGACGTTTTTTACGATTTTTTGACGACATACTATACTATGACGTTTTTTACAGTATACTATGACGTTTTTTTCACGTTTTTGACGACATACTATACTATGATTTTTTTTATGATTTTTTGACGACATACTATACTATGACATTTTTTCGTATTTTTTGACGACATACTATACTATGATGTTTTTTCATGTTTTTTGACGACATACTATACTATGACGTTTTTTACGATTTTTTGACGACATACTATACTATGACGTTTTTTCAAAATTTTGACGACATACTATACTATGACTTTTTTCGTGTTTTTTGACGACATACTATACTATGACGTTTTTTTCACGTTTTTGACGACATACTATACTATGACGTTTTTTACGATTTTTTGACGACATACTATACTATGATGTTTTTTTCATGTTTTTGACAACATACTATACTATGACGTTTTTTCGTATTTTTTGACGACATACTATACTATGACGATGTTTTTTACGATTTTTGACGACACTACTATACTATGACGTTTTTTTCACATTTTTGACGACATACTATACTATGACGCTTTTTACGATTTTTTGACGACATACTATACTATGACGTTTTTTACGATTTTTGACGACATACTATACTATGACGTTTTTTACGATTTTTTGACGACATACTATACTATGACGTTTTTTACAGTATACTATGACGTTTTTTTCACGTTTTTGACGACATACTATACTATGATGTTTTTTTATGATTTTTTGACGACATACTATACTATGATGTTTTTTTCATGTTTTTGACGACATACTATACTATGATGTTTTTTTTTCATATTTTTGACGACATACTATACTATGACGTTTTTTACGATTTTTTGACGACATACTATACTATGACGTTTTTTTTTTTGACAGTATACTATACTATGACGTTTTTTTTTTTGACACGCTTTTTGACGACATACTATACTATGATTTTTTTTATGATTTTTTGACGACATACTATACTATGACGTTTTTTACAGTATACTATGACGTTTTTTTCACGTTTTTGACGACATACTATACTATGACGTTTTTTCACGATTTTTGACGACATACTATACTATGACTATGACGTTTTTTCAAAATTTTGACGACATACTATACTATGATGTTTTTTATGATTTTTGACGACATACTATACTATGATGTTTTTTATGATTTTTGACAACATACTATACTATGACGTTTTTAACGATTTTTACACATACATACTATGACGCGTTTTTTTCAAAATTTTTGACGACATACTATACTATGACGTTTTTTTCACGTTTTTGACGACATACTATACTATGACGTTTTTTTCACGTTTTTGACGGCGACATACTATACTATGACGTTTTTTACGATTTTTGACGACATACTATACTATGACGCGTTTTTTTTTAATTTTTGACAACATACTATACTATGACGCGTTTTTCATTTTTTACATACCATACTATGACGTTTTTTTCAAAATTTTGACGACATACTATACGATGACGTTTGTTTCGATTTTTTGACGACATACTATACTATGACGTTTTTTACAGTTTTTTGACAACATACTTTACTATGACGTTTTTTTCGATTTTTTTGACGACATACTATACTATGACGTTTTTTACGATTTTTTGACGACATACTATACTCTGACGTTTTTTTCGATTTTTTGACGACATACTTTACTATGACGTTTTTTTGACGACATACTATACTATGATGTTTTTTTCAAAATTTTTGACGACATACTATACTATGTTTTTTCCATATTTTTGCGGAAATCATAAATGTTTTATTGATTTATTCATTTTTTTGACGTTTTTGAAAACATACTTTACTATTACGTTTTGTCAGATACAAAAAAACGATTCAGATATATATATATATATATATATAAAAGATAAACAATGTCATAGCATAGTATTTCGTCATAAATGTCATAAAGACATCAGATTTAACTCATTAAAAAGTCATTAAAATATGAGACACGTACAGACTCTGCTCCCAACACTGGAGTTAAACCCACATTCTTGTTGTTGTGAAGCAGCAGCACTAACTACTACACTATGTGTTAAATGTGTTGCTACCTGATGTCATCGTATAGTAAGACATTAAACAAGTGTAAAAAGTCATAGTTGTCAAAAAATGAAACACCAGAGTCCTGGACTACGAAGCAAGTTCAACTTACCCAGGATCTGGTCCAGTTCTCTGCTTCACTAACTAACAGTCTCAGTCTCTCTCAGCTCCTACGAAGCTGCTCATCAACTCCATCAGTCAACCAGGTGTTTCCAGTCTAGATGTGAGCGTTCACCTAAAAGAGGCGGAGTTTGCAGCAGACGTCCAATCACAAACATGAAAGAACCAGTAGCAGAGCGGAGACTTCACAGCTGAAGAGCAGACGATGATTTTACAACAACATGAGGAAAACCGGCCGATAATCCAGGAAAAAAGCAACACGGTGGCAGCTGCTAGAAACTGAACAGAAGCTGGTAAAAGATCGATTGTGTCGACGTAAAGTTGTTGTAGTTTCACAGCAACACAGAGACGAGTAGATGTGACTGGAATTAAATTAAAATCAAATGAATGATGCTGAAATCTAGACTGTTGTTACGGTGAATAGGCTGATACAACTTTAACCTTCATGTTCAGCTGCAACCCTAGCGCCACAAAACAATACAACTAAATATGAGAATCAGAATCAGAATCAGCTTTATTGGCCAAGTATGTGAACACATACAAGGAATTTGGCTACGGTTCTATTCCTTCGCTCCATTATAGTTTAAACATACAACATAGAAAAACACAAAATAAACATTATATACAGAAAATATAACCATATAAACATTATATAAACATTGTATTTACTGAGCTGGATGACTGCTGTATAGAATAAAATATATATGAATAGTGAATAGAAGTGTGTTGATCTGTCTGGTCTATTTAGGTATTAAATATATATTTATGTAAATGTTTATAAAATATTAAATATTATTTACAGTGTGTTGTTTTTTATGTACATAGTGCAAAAAATTGCAAATCAGTCAGTCAGAGCGGCAGGGTTTTGTGTTAGTTAGGTGGATACAGTAGTGTTCATCAGAGTGATGGTCTGCAGGAAAAAACTGTTCTTGTGTCTTGCTGTTTTGGCGTACAGTGATCTGTGTCGCCTACCGGAGGGGAGAAGTTCAAACAGGTTGTGACCGGGGTGTGATGGGTCTGCAGAGATGTTTCCTGCCCGTTTCCTGACCCTGGATGTATATAAGTCCTGGATGGTGGCAGATCAACACCAATGATTTTCTCTGCAGTCCTAATTGTCCGTTTCAGTCTGTTCCTGTCCTGTTTGGTGGCGGAACCAAACCAGACAATGATGGATGTGCAGAGAACAGACTGGATTATTGTGGTGTAGAACTGGATCAGCAGCTCCTGTGGCAGGTTGAACTTCCTGACCTGACGCAGGAAGTACATCCTCTGCTGGGCTTTTTTGATTATGGAGTCTATGTTGGGAGTCCACTTTAGGTCCTGGGAGATGATGGATCCCAGAAACCTGAAGGTTTCTACCGTGGTCACAGTGTTGTTGAGGATGGTGATGGGAGATAGTACAGGGGGGCTACTCCTGAAATCAACCGTCATCTCCACAGTTTTGAGCGAGTTCAGCTCCATAAGAACATGATTCAAAGTGTCAGTAGGAAACTTTCATCTCTGATACGTCCAAGTCCAGTTTCAGTGTCAGTCAGTCTCTGGTTTAGGACGACAAGCTCAGTTAATGAAGGTGACGGGGGTGTGTCGTCGGACCCTGGCAGCTCCAAACAGGAGCATTTGTACAATGTGTCGATAATAAAATCCAGTTATTTAATATCCTAGTTAATTATTGTAGGAGTCAATAACGCAGCAGTGCTACTGTCTGAGGGACAGTCAGCTCCACTGTGTCACTGGCAACGTCTTGGTTTGAGGAGATCACAGATATATAAGTGACGCTCCAATAAATAATGATGTGAAAGACCAGAGGGTTCTGGTCTCTAAAAACCCCGGTCCTCCTCAGAGACCCTCTCTCAATCCGACACCGAGCTCCACGGATCTTCAATAAAAGGACCAGACATTTTCTAGAGAACTGATTGGTCGGAGGGCGGAGCTTTTATAGGCTCCGCCCTCTGATCTGGAACATGACCTGCTCCGGAGCAGGTTAGTTCAGCATCAGTTACCATGGAGACGTAGCCCGGTGAGAAGTGAACCACCTTCGTAGGACGGAGACCAGAGTTAACCCTGAAGTTACCGTGGTAACAACTAGTCCTGCTTTGTAGTACAGGACTCAGCAGAACTTGTGTAGAACTAATCTTTGATAAAACTTTCATGAACTGTGACCTCCAGCACCTCAGACCTCGGCTACACCATCGACTGGTGATGATCATTAGAAAACTGTATTAATGGGAATTATTTGGTTCACGATCGAAACGTCAGAATCGACAGTTGACTGAGCTTTTAATACCTCACTGATGCTGACTTGTGTTTTGACCCAAAAGAGAAGTGATGTCATAAACTGTGACGTCATATTAGAGGAGGAGGTTGGTGTGTTGTTGTTGTTTATGTGCAATAAATTATTAAAACATAAAAGTAAATGATGTTTCTTGTCTCAAGTCGACAGGAAGCTGCTGATGTTCAGTCAGGACAGAAACCAGAGCCATGGTCATTCTACAGCAGGTACACACACACACACACACACACACACACACACACACACACACACACACACACACACACACACACACACACACACACACACACACAGACAAACACACACACACACACACACACACACACACACACACACACACACACAGCTGAACGTATACAGTTTCATACATTGTGTCTATTGTTGGTTTGTGTTTGAAGGAACAATGTCATTAAAGACCAGGACCTCATTACTGACAAACAATTATCTGTACAGTGTGTGTGTGTGTGTGTGTATTGTGTGTATGTGTGTGTCGGTCTTCTTGATGTTGTGTTAATTGCTGCTGAACTTGTCAGACGTTTTCATCGACTAATCAGCTCTGACAGCGTCGACCTCGACCCACACACACTGATGGAGGCTGAACACACACACACACACACACACACACACACACACACACACACACACACACACACACACACAGGTCTGTTGTTTGTCTCATTAACGTGAAATGTGACAGTTTAAACTGCTGCTTCTGTTTCACTCTGAACTTTTCGTGGTTTTCATCCGGAGAAGAAACTTATATGTGATACGTGAACAGTTGACGTCTCCGACACGTCGGCAGGTTTTATTGATTTTGTTCTTTTCGTATTAAATAACAACGATGTTCAGTCAAACTCTGAACAAAGACAACGAGTCTGCGTCTTAGTTTCTTTGATCACATCGTTGAGACGTAAACCACCATGAGCTGGAAGAGATGCGACTGGTCGCTGGAGGGACGGGACGTCAACGTACGACGTCTCAGCTACAGAATCAACATCCTCAAGGTAAAGTCCAGTTCAGTTAGAGAGACCGCGTCAGAGCCACCAGGGAGCCGGACTCAGTTCAGGTCAGGATCAGACCAGGATTTAGGATCACAGTGAACTGTTGCTTCTGCAGATCCACGATCCACATCGTCCTGCTGGTCCACCTGGTTCTGTTCAGGTGGAGAACTGAGACCAGAACCAGGACCCAGTTAGCAGTTGTTGTTGATGTTGTTGTTGTTGACATTGTTGTTGTTGTTGATGTCGTCGTCTTTGTTGAGTCTCTTGTTCAGGTCTCAGAGGTGATGAGGTTCAGATCCACAGCTGATGGTTGTTGAAGCTGTAGTTTGTTGTTTTGACAGAGTCAGATTGTGGTTTGTTTGTTTGATGGTTTCAGTTTGATTGTTATGATTGTAACTATTCATTTCATCATAAATAACTGATACATTATTAAACCAGTTGTATGTTTCTGTTATGAAGCGTTTGACTGGACGGTGACGTTTGTTTTGTTTCATCAAACATCAGAATAAAAACCTCAAATTCCATGTAAGAATCTTTAAATGATCGACATTTACTGAATCATGAACTAGTTTTGACTAAAAGAAACAAACGACTGCCGCTGTTTTTATTCATTAGCTGTTAAACCGGATCATTTCAGTCCTACGACGTTTGTTCAGTGAAGCAGAAACAAGACGAGTTTATTTCATCTCTGACCTTTGACTCGACAGTCGATCTAAATGTAAATGAGGTTTGTTTCCATCAAACAGTCGGTGAACATGTTAATCACTCGTCTGTGATTGGTTCAGTCACCGAGACGTTTCCTCACACGACGTTTTATTGTCACAGGAACAGAACGTGTCTGTAGACGTGTTGTTGTTGGGCCTGGTGATGAGGTGAAACCACCAGCAGGGGGCGGAGCTTTAAACTAAATGTTACACAGTTTCAGTTTGTGACTCAGAATCACAGGTTTTATTTGTTCCTGGAAACATCTGTTCACTTCCTGTTTATAAATGCTGCTTCAGAACACGTTTCCCAGCAGGACTCACTGGTTTGATCACGTTTTTATCAACACGACATCTGACGCCCCCTTGTGGCCGTGACAGTAACTACATGAACTTCACTTGATGAATTTGTTCATGTTTCTCAACGTTAATGATGTTAAAGCAGCGACTCTGATCCTGTTCGTCATCGTTACTGAAAAACAACACGATGAATCTAGAACGTGACAGAAGATCGACTGTAGAGAACAAACGTTATCGTCTTTAACATGTTGAAGACGCGGTTTAACCTTTGACCTAGAGACTCTCCTCCTCCTACACCTCTTCCACCTCCTCCTCCATCCACCTCCACCTCCTCCTCCTACATCTCCTCCTCCACCTCCTCCTCCTACATCTCCTGCTCCACCTCCACCTCCTCCTCCTACATCTCCTGCTCCACCTCCACCTCCTCCACCACCTCAGTGGTTTGTTTGGTCTCAGCAGCGACATTCAACACTTCGTCATGTCTGAACTAAATTATTCACCTGAAGAAAAGAGACAATGAGAACAAACACTGGTTCACCACAGATGGTGTGGACGCCTTGTCACGCTAACAACATGCTAACAACATGCTAACACACTAACAACGCACTAACACACTAACAACATGCTAACAACACACTAACACACTAACAACATGCTAACAACACACTAACACACTAACAACATGCTAACAACACACTAACACGCTAACAACATGTTAACAACACACTAACATGCTAACAACATGTTAACAACACACTAACACGCTAACATGTTAACAACACACTAACATGCTAACAACATGTTAACAACACACTAACAACACACTAACATGCTAACAACATGTTAACAACACACTAACATGCTAACAACATGTTAACAACACGCTAACATGTTAACACACTAACACGCTAACAACACACTAACAACACGCTAACAACACACTAACATGTTAACAACACACTAACATGCTAACAACATGCTAACACACTAACATGCTAACAACACTAACAACACGCTAACAACACGCTAACAACACACTAACACGCTAACAACACGCTAACAACACGCTAACAACACGCTAACAACACGCTAACAACACGCTAACAACATGCTAACAACACGCTAACAACACACTAACAACACGCTAACAACACACTAACATGCTAACAACATGTTAACAACACACTAACATGTTAACACACTAACACGCTAACAACACTAACAACACGCTAACAACACACTAACATGTTAACAACACACTAACATGCTAACAACATGCTAACACACTAACATGCTAACAACACTAACAACACGATAACAACACGCTAACAACGCGCTAACAACACACTAACACGCTAACAACACTAATAACATGCTAACAACACACTAACAACACACTAACAACACGCTAACAACACGCTAACAACACACTAACAACACGCTAACAACACACTAACAACATGCTAACAACACGCTAACAACACGCTAACAACATGCTAACAACACACTAACAACATGCTTACAACACACTAACATGCTAACAACATGCTAACAACACTAACAACATGCTAACAACATGCTAACAACACGCTAACAAACAACACGCTAACAACACACTAACAACACGCTAACAACATGCTAACAACACACTAACAACATGCTAACAACACACTAACAACATGCTTACAACACACTAACATGCTAACAACACACTAACAACATGCTAACAACATGCTAACAACACGCTAACAACATGCTAACAACACACTAACACGCTAACAACACACTAACAATATGCTAACAACACACTAACAACATGCTAACAACACACTAACAACATGCTAACAACACACTAACAACATGCTAACAACATGCTAACAACACACTAACAACATGCTAACAACACACTAACAACACACTAACATGCTAACAACATGCTAACAACACACTAACAACATGCTAACAACACACTAACAACATGCTAACAACACACTAACAACATGCTAACAACACACTAACAACAACAACAACATGCTAACAACACACTAACAACACACAACATGCTAACAACATGCTAACAACACACTAACAACATGCTAACAACACACTAACAACATGCTAACAACATGCTAACAACACACTAACAACATGCTAACAACACACTAACAACACACTAACATGCTAACAACATGCTAACAACACACTAACAACATGCTAACAACATGCTAACAACACACTAACAACATGCTAACAACACACTAACAACATGCTAACAACATGCTAACAACATGCTAACAACACACTAACAACACACTAACAACACACTAACAACACTAACAACATGCTAACAACACACTAACAACATGCTAACAACATGCTAACAACATGCTAACAACATGCTAACAACATGCTAACAACACACTAACAACACACTAACAACATGCTAACAACATGCTAACAACATGCTAACAACACACTAACAACATGCTAACAACATGCTAACAACACACTAACAACATGCTAACAACACACTAACAACATGCTAACAACATGCTAACAACATGCTAACAACACACTAACAACATAACAACACACTAACAACATGCTAACAACATGCTAACAACACACTAACAACATGCTAACAACATGCTAACAACACACTAACAACATGCTAACAACACACTAACAACATGCTAACAACATGCTAACAACACACTAACAACATGCTAACAACACACTAACAACACACTAACAACATGCTAACAACACACTAACAACATGCTAACAACATGCTAACAACATGCTAACAACACGAGATGTTTAACTTCAGTTTGAAACACAAACAGTCATAGAGACTCGATGATAATTCACTTTATATTTGACATTGTCTTTGTTTAATAGAAACTGGTGAAGTGTGACGGGTTGTTAATGAACCAGTATTGATCCTGGTTATTAGTCCTGAAGGGAACTTTATTGATCTTTAATCGACTCGTTTTACTGATTATTCAGCTCAGTTTGTCGTTTGTAGTCGGACACGTTCTGATCGTTAATAACTTTTAAAGTAGAAACAACACGAGTTGTTGTTTGGTTTGAAAACTAAAATTTCACTTCAAAGACTTTGACATTTTTAACCGATCGATCAGATCGATCATGATGATGTTATAAATTGATCAGTTGAAATAAAAAGAAACGATGTGGAGACGAAGACAGAGAGAAATATGAACGAGGAGATAAAGACACTAAACAGATCCTCACTGTTCAATTATTCAACACCTGGTTTCTGATGGTTCACCACTGATCAGTGTGTGTGTGTGTGTGTGTGTGTGTGTGTGTGTGTGTGTGACAGGTGTGTGGTGTAAAGTTCAGTGGCTCAGTCTGCCAGACGGAGTATTTACTTAATTAAAGTGACATATATGGTGTAACACACCTTGTGCTGGTTCCTCTTACAGACCAGAGGAGTAACAAGTAAAACTGTTCTCAGTCCAGTCCTGTTAGCTTAGCATGTTAGCATGCTAGCGTTACATAATTAAGGTCAAAGTTCAACTGAGAATGATAAAAAGTCATCATGAAGTAGATTTCAGCTTCAGAGAATCAAAGTTTTGATTCGAACGTCAGAAAAGGATCAAACAGTCTGAGAAACTAGAACCAGCTGATCAGTTCAGGATCATCAGGACCACGTTGATGATCTGGACCATCAGGACCACGTTGATGATCTGGACCATCAGGACCACGTTGATGATCTGGACCATCATGAACGTTTGATTTAACAGAAACAGGAGCTGAACGTCCCGTTAATTAATTAACACCATCATCATCAGTAACAACACTTATGACATCATGTTTCTCAGTGAGGAAACACTGCAACAAGAAGCTGTAGAGTCAGAAACCCGACACCTGAGGAGGAAGTGACATCACGTTGCCGTGGTAACCAGGGGGAGGTTGTGGGCTAACACAGAGAGAGACAGGTGATCAGACGACAGTTACAACTGGACCGGAGAGTTTTAGTTTGATACGCTGAAATGTGAAGAAAGACGAAGGATTTATTTCTGTTAAAGGACGTTTGACTGAGGAGACATGTGACTGAGACCAGGACCAGGACCAGGACCAGGACTTTACGGCGACATGAACATGTGATCAGTCTGATCCTTCATTGGGACGTTTGTGTTGAAGAGGAAACAGTGAAGCGACCGTCAGAGCGTCACTGTCGGTGTGAGGGATCGTCAGTGGACATGTACAAACGTAGAGACTACGTGGAGCTGTATGAGAAGGACCAGGCTAAATGGGCTCTGATACGAAACGTCAACACTGTGATGAAACACAGCACGCTGCTGCCGGTACGCGTGTGTGAGTCATAACTATGTGTCGTGTAGGAGACGTGTTTCATGCATCACATGATGATGTGACATCATAACCCATCAGATAATCGCCGCTGGTTCTGTTGGTCATAATAATAACATGTTATCTGGAGACTGTATCTTTAATGTGTGTTTTACTGATCCAGCTTCACCTCTTTAAGTTCTGTATATTACAGGAGCAGTTTAATGTTCGTATCGTTTGTCATCAGTTTCATTTCAGTCTGATCCTCCACCTGTTCAGTCACTTCATTTATTTTAACCTCATGATGTTCAGACCAAATACAGAGTGAAACTGGATCCAGATGTTCAGATGTAACCGGGCCTCTGTACGACTTAGAGATGTTTTAAACTCACGACCTTTGAGGTGAAAACATTCACTGAGTCTTTAACTTCTAACTTGTTTCTCTTCTCCACCTAACAGACTCCGTCCTCCACAGACTCCTGGTATCTGTTTTATTTGTTCGGTCCAGATCAGGATCAGGATCATCACTTTATTAGATTTGAGTGTTTTCACGCTGCACCTCAACGCTGCTGAGTCTTAGAGCAGCAGCTTCAGTAGAGATGCAGAGTGAAAACACTTTGGTTTTGATTAAACCTGATTTCTAATCACCTCTCTGATCATCATATGGTTTAAATTCTGATGCTGATTTAACTGAATGTCTCCGGTTCTGATCCGAGTCCCGATCTCTGAGTTTGACTCTTGTCTGGTTTCAGGGCGACTACGTGTGGTTGGACTTAAAGTCTGGTCGTGAGTTCGAGGTACCGATCGGCGCCGTAGTTAAACTCTGTGACTCAGGACAGATTCAGGTGGTCGACGATGAAGGAAACGTAAGTGATGGAGCAGAAACTAGATTTAACCTGAACACATGGTGATGAAGATGATGATGAAGATGATGATGATGATGATGATGATGATGATGATGAAGATGATGATGATGATGATGATGATGATGATGATGATGATGATGATGATGATGATGATGATGATGATGATGATGATGATGATGATGATGATGATGATGATGATGATGATGATGATGATGATGATGATGATGATGATGATGATGATGATGATGATGATGATGATGATGATGATGATGATGATGATGATGATGATGATGATGATGATGATGATGATGATGATGATGATGATGATGATGATGATGATGATGATGATGATGATGATGATGATGATGATGATGATGATGATGATGATGATGATGATGATGATGATGATGATGATGATGATGATGATGATGATGATGATGATGATGATGATGATGATGATGATGATGATGATGATGATGATGATGATGATGATGATGATGATGATGATGATGATGATGATGATGATGATGATGATGATGATGATGATGATGATGATGATGATGATGATGATGATGATGATGATGATGATGATGATGATGATGATGATGATGATGATGATGATGATGATGATGATGATGATGATGATGATGATGATGATGATGATGATGATGATGATGATGATGATGATGATGATGATGATGATGATGATGATGATGATGATGATGATGATGATGATGATGATGATGATGATGATGATGATGATGATGATGATGATGATGATGATGATGATGATGATGATGATGATGATGATGATGATGATGATGATGATGATGATGATGATGATGATGATGATGATGATGATGATGATGATGATGATGATGATGATGATGATGATGATGATGATGATGATGATGATGATGATGATGATGATGATGATGATGATGATGATGATGATGATGATGATGATGATGATGATGATGATGATGATGATGATGATGATGATGATGATGATGATGATGATGATGATGATGATGATGATGATGATGATGATGATGATGATGATGATGATGATGATGATGATGATGATGATGATGATGATGATGATGATGATGATGATGATGATGATGATGATGATGATGATGATGATGATGATGATGATGATGATGATGATGATGATGATGATGATGATGATGATGATGATGATGATGATGATGATGATGATGATGATGATGATGATGATGATGATGATGATGATGATGATGATGATGATGATGATGATGATGATGATGATGATGATGATGATGATGATGATGATGATGATGATGATGATGATGATGATGATGATGATGATGATGATGATGATGATGATGATGATGATGATGATGATGATGATGATGATGATGATGATGATGATGATGATGATGATGATGATGATGATGATGATGATGATGATGATGATGATGATGATGATGATGATGATGATGATGATGATGATGATGATGATGATGATGATGATGATGATGATGATGATGATGATGATGATGATGATGATGATGATGATGATGATGATGATGATGATGATGATGATGATGATGATGATGATGATGATGATGATGATGATGATGATGATGATGATGATGATGATGATGATGATGATGATGATGATGATGATGATGATGATGATGATGATGATGATGATGATGATGATGATGATGATGATGATGATGATGATGATGATGATGATGATGATGATGATGATGATGATGATGATGATGATGATGATGATGATGATGATGATGATGATGATGATGATGATGATGATGATGATGATGATGATGATGATGATGATGATGATGATGATGATGATGATGATGATGATGATGATGATGATGATGATGATGATGATGATGATGATGATGATGATGATGATGATGATGATGATGATGATGATGATGATGATGATGATGATGATGATGATGATGATGATGATGATGATGATGATGATGATGATGATGATGATGATGATGATGATGATGATGATGATGATGATGATGATGATGATGATGATGATGATGATGATGATGATGATGATGATGATGATGATGATGATGATGATGATGATGATGATGATGATGATGATGATGATGATGATGATGATGATGATGATGATGATGATGATGATGATGATGATGATGTGATAATAATGATGAAGCTCTGTCTCTCTACAGGAACACTGGATCTCTCCTCAAAACGCCACCAACATCAAACCGATGCACCCGACCTCCATCCACGGCGTGGAGGACATGATCCGCCTGGGAGACCTCAACGAAGCCGGGATCCTCAGAAACCTGCTCATCAGATACAGAGAGAAACTCATTTATGTGAGTCGACTCATGAGCACTTTGTTAGGAACACGTCACATGATGTTTCTACTTCCTGTCTGACCCGTCGAGTGGAGACAAAACTAAATACTGAAGAGAGTTGTTTCAGGTTTGATCGTAGAAACACGTTACTCAGCGACTATGAGAACTTCTTCAGCCTTAATCATTCGTTCTCAGACGTGTGGTGGTTGTTTCTCTTCTTCTCTTCCTGTTTCCTCTGAAGACAAACTGTGGTGGCAGGGTGAGTCCGCCTGGATGAAAACTCATATCTGACATGAAACAATAATAAAATCGCACGTAAAACAGCTGCAGCATGAAGGAGACGTCGTGGTTTACCTGCATGTTTGACCCTGATGATGATGATGATGATGAAGCTCGGACTCAGAGGTGATGAAGCAGCTCAGGTGTTGATTTATGTTCCAACATGGCCGCCTGTTCTCCGCTAGCGAACACCGATACGTCCTCATTGTCATCATCAACATCTGAGCCACGACGGCTGCATGAACATGCACCGACCGTCCTGCTGCATTAAAAAGTCATCAGCTGTCACGGCTCCAACGCGGTCATGTGTCGCTGGCAGCACAACAGTTTCAGAGAAAACGTCTCAGGAGAAAACCTGCTTCACTGTGACGTGTTTCATGAAGCAGATTCTCTCTTCCTCGTCCTGCGTCACAGACCTACACCGGCTCCATCCTGGTGGCCGTCAACCCGTACCAGCTGCTGCCCATCTACACCCCCGACCAGATCCGTCTCTACACCAACAAGAAGATCGGAGAGATGCCGCCGCACATCTTCGCCATCGCTGACAACTGTTACTTCAACATGCAGAGAAACAACCGCGACCAGTGTTGTATCATCAGGTACTAGTAGTACTAATACTAGTACTAATACTAGTACTAATACTAGTACTAATACTTCACTAGTGTACTGCTGAGTATCTGTACTTTACTAGACTAGTTTTAACTGTGTCAACTTTGACTTCACTACATTTCCTGATGTTTCCTGTTTGTTCTTCTACTCTAGTGTCTGTACTTCTACTCTGACATCATAGAAACATCAGTCTGTGTGTGTGTGTGTGTGTGTGTGTGTGTGTGTGTGTGTGTGTGTGTGTGTCTGGAGCAGGTAAAACAGAAAGCACCAAACTGATCCTCCAGTTCCTCGCAGCGATCAGTGGTCAACACTCATGGATCGAACAGCAGGTCCTGGAGGCAAATCCTATACTGGAGGGTAGGACACACACACACACACACACACACACACACACACACACACACACACACACACACACACACACACACACACACACACACACACACACACACACACACACACACACACACACACACACACACACACACACACACACACACACACACACACACACACACACACACACACACAGGTGAAGTGAGTAGGAACGTCATCATCAGTTTTCTTCTTCCAGCTTTTGGAAACGCTAAAACGATCCGTAACGACAACTCGTCTCGTTTTGGTAAATACATCGACATCCACTTCAACAAGAGAGGAGCCATCGAAGGAGCCAAGATAGAACAGTACCTGCTGGAGAAGTCCAGAGTCTGTCGACAGGTTGGTTCCTACTCGTTCCTTAATTACCTCGTCAGACTGATTTTCAGTCGACTCATTTGAATGTGTTTGTTGTTGTTGATGTAACAAAGCAACTTTATTTTTTGTTCTTTTTGTTTTTCAGGCGTTCGATGAGAGAAACTACCACATCTTCTACTGCATGTTGAAGGGAATGACCCTGGATGAGAAGAAGAAACTGGGTCTGACGAAGGCCACTGACTACACCTACCTGACCATCGTCAGTCTTTAGTTGTCACTTTAATAACTGACAGAAGACGTGAGACAAGTTGTAACAGTGTCACTGAATGTGATGTTTCAGGGTAAATGTACGGTGTGTGACGGTCGAGACGACATGAAGGAATACTCCAACATCCGCTCTGCCATGAAGGTACAGATGGACCTCACAGTCGGGCTGATTGATCGATTTGTTGATTGAGATGTTTTTAACATTTTCTGTGTTGTGTTGTTCAGGTTCTGATGTTCACTGACAAAGAAAACTGGGAGATTTCTAAACTTCTGGCTGCTATTTTACACATGGGAAACCTGCGATATGAAGGTAAATCAGTTTATTAGTAAAACTTCTCTCTAAAGGTCACGAGGACGTTGACGTGTTTTCAAACTAATCTATGTTCATTAATTAACAAACTTTAAAAACACTCAGCACGAACCTACGACAACCTGGACGCCTGTGAAGTCGTACGGAGTCCAAACCTGACGACTGCTGCTACGCTGCTGGAGGTGACACACACACACACACACACACACACACACACACACACACACACACACACACACACACACACACACACACACACACACACACACACACACACACACACACACACACACACACACACACACACACACACAGAGACACACACACACACACACACACACACACACACACACAGAGACACACACACACACACACACACACACACACACACACACACACACACACACACACACACACACACACACACACACACACACACACACACACACACACAGACACACACACACACACACACACACACACACACACACACACACACACACACACAGACATTAATGATGTTCACTACACAAACTCATCAGAAATGTGGACTCCTGTTGCTTCAACGTGTCTCTGTGTGTGTGTGTGTGTGTGTGTGTGTGTGTGTGTGTGTGTGTGTGTGTGTGTGTGTGTGTGTGTGTGTGTGTGTGTGTGTGTGTGTGTGTGTGTGTGTCTCTGTGTGTGTGTGTGTGTGTGTGTGTGTGTGTGTGTGTGTGTGTGTGTGTGTGTGTGTGTGTGTGTGTGTGTGTCTGTGTGTGTGTGTGTGTGTGTCTCTGTGTGTGTGTGTGTGTGTCTCTGTGTGTGTGTGTGTGTGTCTCAGGTGGACTGTAAGGACCTGATGAACTGTCTGACCAGTCGAACTCTGATCACCAGAGGAGAAACCGTCTCTACTCCTCTCAGCATGGAGCAGGCTCTGGACGTACGGGACGCCTTCGTCAAGGTGGAACTCTTCATCATCATCATCTTCACCATCATCTTCATCATCATCATCATCGAACTGAACTCTGTGTGTGTGTGTGTGAGCAGGGTATCTACGGCCGTCTGTTCGTGTGGATCGTGGAGAAAATCAACGCAGCGATTTACAAACCAATGTCCTCACAACCGAAGTTGATGAGACGCTCCATCGGACTGTTGGACATCTTCGGCTTTGAGAACTTCACAGTCAACAGGTGACACACACACACACACACACACACACACACACCTGACGTCTGACAGTTAAAGTCATATATTTCGCCACCTCTCATCTGCAGCTTCGAGCAGCTGTGCATCAACTTTGCCAACGAGAACCTGCAGCAGTTCTTTGTGCGTCACGTGTTCAAGCTGGAGCAGGAGGAGTACAACCTGGAGCACATCAACTGGCAGCACATCGAGTTCACCGACAACCAGGACGCTCTGGACATGATCGCCATCAAACCCATGAACATCATCTCCCTCATCGACGAGGAGAGCAAGTTCCCTAAAGTACGAACTTCACAACTTCACACGCTGAGAAAACATCGACGTGATGTTTAAATCTAACTGCTCTGATTAACAACACGTCTGTGTGTGTGTGTGTGTGTGTGTGTGTGTGTGTGTGTGGGCACTGACACCACCATGTTGAACAAACTGAACTTCCAACACAAAGTCAACACCAACTACATTCCTCCCAAGAACAACTACGAGACTCAGTTTGGCATCCAGCACTTCGCAGGAGTCGTTTTCTACGAAACCAGAGGTGACGACGGACGCCGCCTGATGACGTCACCGCTGTGACGTCACAAGCTCTAACACTGTGTGTGTCCTGCAGGTTTCCTGGAGAAGAACAGAGACACTTTATACGGTGACATCATCCAACTGGTTCATTCGTCCAAGAACAAGTTCATCAAACAGATCTTCCAGGCCGACGTCGCTATGGTAACATACACTGAGGATTTATAATTAATTATTATTTTAATTCTTTGATTTAATTATATCTAATTTAATGTTCCGGTTTATTTTTATTATTTCAGTATTGAATTACTCTCCAAACCTACAAACATTCAGTTTATTATAAAACCAAACGAATCACTGAGTCTTATTTATCTTGAACTCGTCTGTTCTGTCGAGTTTCAACCTTCGACATCGACCGGATGAAAACTTTATATTAAGAGAAAAGAGGAAAAGGTTTGTGACAGGAAGAGAAGAGGAGTCCTCATTGTTCCTGACATGACACTTTCTACCGTTTCACTGTGTGTGTGTGTCGCTGTGTGTGTGTGTGTGTCACTGTGTGTGTGTGTGTGTCACTGTGTGTGTGTCACTGTGTGTGTGTCGCTGTGTGTGTGTGTGTGTGTGTGTGTCACTGTGTGTGTGTCACTGTGTGTGTGTCACTGTGTGTCCTCAGGGAGCAGAGACCAGGAAGCGTTCTCCCACCCTGAGCAGTCAGTTCAAGCGTTCTCTGGAGCTGCTGATGAGGACTCTGAGCGTCTGTCAGCCGTTCTTCGTTCGCTGCATCAAACCCAACGAGTACAAGAAGCCGATGGTGAGTGTGTCGACGGACCTGTTCTCAGATCAGTGATTGACTGTTGTTCTTACTAACGTCAGATCTCTTTCTAAAGTCTGAGCCGTGTCCCTCTGACGAGCTTCATGACTTCATGTGTTTGTGGGAAAACTGATTAAATTTACAGAAACATGTTGTTTTTATAAACTAATTCTGCAGCTTTAATACAAAACTAACCAAGGAAAACGTTTCTGGATTGATGATCTGATTAATTAAACAGTGTCGGAGTGAAAATGCCACGTTTGTCTAAAGGTCAGAGGTCACACTGCTCGTGTGTGTGTGTGTGTGTGTGCAGCTGTTTGACAGGGAGCTGTGTGTGCGTCAGCTCAGATACTCAGGGATGATGGAGACGATCCGTATCCGTCGAGCAGGATATCCGATCCGCTACACGTTCGTGGAGTTTGTTGATCGTTACCGAGTGTTGATGCCTGGAGTCAAACCTGCGTACAAACAGGTGGAGAATCACTTTGTTACATTCAACTGTTTCATCTGCTCTTCGTTAACATCCTGGTTCCAACATGGCCGCCGTCTCTGTCTCACCAGGAGGATCTGAGAGGAACGTGTCAGAGGATCGCTGAGGCCGTCCTCGGTAGAGACGACGACTGGCAGATGGGAAAGACCAAGATCTTCCTCAAGGTGACGACGTCGTTGTTCAGACCCTGAATCTGTTTGTTCTAAAGAAAAACAGACTGAACTTTGATCAACATGTGGAAACTGTTTCTTCAAACTAATAACTTTGACTTTCTATTGTTCAAACGTTTGAAAACAATAGAAACGAAATGTTTTCTGATCAACTGACACTGATCAGTGGCAGCAGCTGTTTCCTGTTGTTGTGTTAGCGCCTCCTAGTGGGACGTGATGTCACTGCAGTCACGTGACCTCAGACGACAACATGAATGAAAACATGAGACGTGTAGAAACTGGTTCTAGCTCAGGTTCATGTGTAGCTGAGACAGAGTAATAGATGACATCAGCTGACCTGGTTCGACCTGCAGGACAAACTGAACCGCTCGTTTCTGCTGATGATGGGAAAGTGTGTGTTTGGTTTCCTGCTGCGTGTGTGTGTGTGTGTGTGTGTTGAGGTCAGAGGTCACTGTTAAGGCACGTCCGTGAACCGCTGTGGTTGTATTTTTTCTGTCCTCTGGAGTTGAAATGAAAACTGTAGCAGTTTGTTTTCAGAGTGAAGTTGTTAACACACATGGCGCCACCTGCTGGAACAACGTGTCTCCACCTCTGACTGATTAAACAAACATGACGTTTACACACTGAAGAGTTGACATGTTGAACAGCAGCACGTTCAGGTCACCTCCGGTAGAAGCTGAACGGTCTATTGATCTGTTGATCAGATGTTTGTCACAGCTTCACTAAGTTCAGTCAGTCTCAGTGTCTCTGTCCTCAGCAGCTCAGCTGTGACAGGAAGTAGGACAGGAAGTAGAAAGTTGAGGGCAGCACCCAGACTTCCCCTGACAGGACGTGTTCAGATGGACAGATCACAGGAGGACGAGTGTGTGTTGGTGGAAACTGTGAACAGACTGAAACGTGTCTCTGTCTGTGCAGCTTGGTCTAACGTTTGCGTCTCTTCCTACAGGATCATCACGACATGTTGCTGGAGATCGAGAGAGACAAGGCGATCACAGACAAGGTGATCCTGATCCAGAAGGTGGTCCGAGGTTTCAAGGACAGGTGAGACATCGACACCGTCTGATCAGCGACGGTTTGTGAAACGTCGTCACACGTCAGCTGATGTTTAATCATCTTCATCAGATCAAACTTCCTGAAGATGAGGAAGTCGGCCGTGTTGATCCAGAAGACGTGGAGAGGATATCAGTGTCGGAAGAACTACGGCGCCGTGAGATTCACACGCGTCACACGAGACAGTATGTTGGCTCGTTCTTTAACGAGGGTTTAACTCTTCTTCTTCTCTTGGTCTCGTCAGATGAGAGCAGGCTTCTCCCGCCTCCAGGCTCTGGTTCGGTCCAGGAAGTTGTGTGCGTCGTATCACGTGGCTCGTCAGAGGATCACGTACTTCCAGGGTCGCTGTCGAGGATTCCTGGTGAGGATGGCGTTCAGACGCCGAATGTGGGCCGTCATCACCATCCAGGCCTACACCAGAGGAATGATCGCACGGCGGCTCTACAAGAGGCTGAAGGGAGAGGTAGGAGGAGGAGGAGCTTTACTTCATCAGGCTACAGATAAAACACATGATCAGTTTATAAAAGCTCCTGAACTTCCTCAGATTGAAATGTTAAACAGGAAGAAGCCTGTGTTTTTAATTTGGCGAGTGTCTGCGGCGTCTTTACTTCCTGTGTGTTTTCAGTACCGCCGGCGTTTGGAGGCAGAGAAGATGCGTTTGGCTGAAGAAGCTAAACTGAGGAACCAGATGTCGGCGAAGAAAGCGAAGGCTGAGGCAGAACGCAAACACCAGGTTTTTAAACATCTAACAATGAAATCGCTTGATCACTTGTTCAGAAAATGTTCTAGATGTTTTTAATAAGAGATGGTGCTTTTATTTTGTAGGAGCGTTTGGCTCAGCTGGCCAAAGAGGACGCAGAGCGAGAGAAGAAGGAGAAGGAGGAGGCTCGGAGGAAGAAGGAGATGGTGGAGCAGATGGAGAAGGCTCGGATGGAGCCGGTCAACGACTCCGACATGGTGGACAAGATGTTTGGCTTCCTGGGGACGACCAGCTCCTTCCCTGGACAGGAAGGTCAAGCTCCCGCTGGGTTTGAGGTGAGGAGAAGAAGAAGTGAATTCAGAGACGAACACGAGACAGAAAGGTTGTTAACTCTGCTGTGTGTGCTGTTCAGGACCTGGAGCGAACCCACCGGGAGCTGGAGGAGGAGGATCTGGACGAAGCTCTTCCTCTGCCCGAGGACGATGATGAAGAGGATCTGTCCGACTACAAGTTCGCTAAGTTCGCCGCCACCTACTTCCAGGGATCCACCACCAACACGTACGTCCGCCGACCGCTCAAACAGCCGCTGCTGTTCCACGACGACGAGGGAGACCAGCTGGTACGTCACGTCACCTCTGGTTTCTGACCTCTGGTTTCTGACCTCTGGTTTCTGCTGGTGAAGTAACTGAAATATAAAAACCTTCCATCTGTCCAGGCGGCTCTGGCCGTGTGGATCACTGTGCTGAGGTTCATGGGAGATCTACCGGAGCCCAAGTATCACACAGCGATCAGCGACGGCAGCGAGAAGATTCCTGTCATGACCAAAATCTATGAGACGCTGGGGAAGAAGACGTACAAGAGAGAGCTGCAGGCGCTGCAGGGAGACGGAGAGGTGAGGACCGGATCTCATCCTCTGGTCTAGTTTCAGACGATACAGTATTGGTTGATAACACAGAGTCTGGTCCATGATCGTTACTCCTCCACTAGTTTCCTCTAATCTCTGACCTGGTTGTATTCAGATGGCGCCCTCCGATGGCCACAAGAAGAACAGCGTCAGGCACAAACTGGTGTCTCTGACTCTGAAGAAGAAGTCGAAGATCACAGAGGAGGTGAGACGTTTCTTTAACCTGACGTTACGTCGCTTCCATTGACAGATATGTTGCTGGAAACGTTCAGTCTGATTTTCATTCTCAGGTCACCAAGCGACTCAACGATGGAGAGTACGGTCTCCATGGCAACAGCATGCTGGAGGACCGACCGACATCCAACCTGGAGAAACTGCACTTCATCATCGGGAACGGGATCCTGCGACCAGGACTCAGGTAGAAACTCACAGAAATTAGTTGACTTAAACTGCAGCAGCACTGAGTCACACTGACGTGTGTGTGTGTGTGTGTGTGTGTCAGGGATGAGATCTACTGTCAGATCTGTAAACAGCTGAGTCAGAATCCGTCTAAAAGTTCTCATGCTCGTGGTTGGATCCTCATCTCTCTGTGTGTCGGCTGCTTCGCTCCGTCAGACAAGTTCGTTAAGGTCAGAACGTCTCTGAGTTTATTTAAAATAATATTTCATCCACATGAAACCTGAGACTAAAACACAGCTCTTCTTCTCAGTACCTGAGGAACTTCATCAGCAGCGGTCCTCCGGGTTACGCTCCGTACTGTGAAGAACGACTGAGACGAACTTTCGTCAACGGGACGAGGACACAGCCTCCGTCCTGGTTGGAGCTGCAGGTAAGACAACACCAGAGATGAATGAGCCACAACAGATGAACAGATGGTCAGAAACAGTGTGTGACGCGTGCGTCCAGGCCACCAAGTCCAAGAAGCCCGTCATGCTGCCGGTGACGTTCATGGACGGGACGACCAAGACGCTGCTGACGGACTCGGCCACAACGGCCAAAGAGCTCTGTGACGCTCTGTCTGACAAGATCAACCTCAGAGACCGCTTCGGCTTCTCACTCTACATCGCTCTGTTCGACAAGGTGATCAACGCAACAACACGTCAACACGACAACACGACATGTCAACACATCAACCAACACACCAGTGGCTTCATGTTTAACACCTGAAGTCTCTATAAAAATCATTAAACATTGTAAAGTTTTAAGCGTTGTCATCCCTAAAATAAAGACCTGAACCGTTAACATGTGAACATATAAACCATGCAACCGTCTCCTGCAGGTGTCGTCTCTGGGCAGCGGTAACGACCATGTGATGGACGCCGTGTCGCAGTGTGAACAGTACGCTAAGGAGCAGGGCGCCCAGGAGAGGAACGCCCCCTGGAGGTTGTTCTTCAGGAAGGAGATCTTCACCCCGTGGCACAACCCCACCGACGACCTGGTGGCGACCAACCTCATCTACCAACAGACCATCAGAGGCGTCAAGTTCGGAGAGTACCGCGGCGACAGGGTGACTGACGCTCTCTGCTCTCTCTCTTTTATTTTGAAAGGACCAGTCTGACCGTGTGTGTGTGTGTGTGTGGTCAGGACGACCTGGCGGAGCTGGCCTCGCAGCAGTACTACGTGGACTACGGCTCAGAGATCCTCCTGGAGCGTCTGCTCAGCCTCATCCCCTCGTACATCCCCGACAGAGAGATCAGCTCCTCCAGAACGGTGGAGAAATGGGCTCATTTCATCATGGCGGCTCACAAGAAGGTGACGGGCGGTGGCGGCGGCGGCGGCAGCGACAACATCTAACGGCTGCCGCCAAATAAATTTAACACTGTGTCTGTGTCCTCAGGCCATCTACACACAGAAGAGGTTCGACCCTCAGAAGGTCAAAGAGGAGGTGGTGGACTTCGCTCGTCACAAGTGGCCGCTGCTCTTTCTCGTTTCTACGAAGCCTTCAAGTTCTCAGGTGAACTCACCTGGACCAGATGTTTCCACTGAGTCCAGATGTTTTATTCAGGTGGATCTACAGGACGTTCTTCTGTCTCTGTCCTCAGGTCCCAGTTTACCTAAAAACGACCTGATCGTTGCCGTCAACTGGACCGGAGTTTATTTCGTAGATGAGCAGGAGCAGGTGCTGTTGGAGCTTTCCTTCCCAGAAATCACTGCGGTGTCCAGCAGCAGGTGAGGCATGCTGGGAGTTGTAGTTGCTCAGCACAGGTAGAAGGTCCAGGTGGTTGAAACATTGAGTGGTTTAATGTCTCGTCTCAGAGGAGGGAAACTTCAGGCTCAGAGCTTCACGCTGGCGACCATCAAAGGAGACGAGTACACGTTCACCTCCAACAACGCCGAGGACATCCGCGACCTGGTCGTCACCTTCCTGGAGGGACTGAGGAAGAGGTCAAAGTTCGTGGTGGCGCTGCAGGACAACCCCAACCCCAGTGAGTCACTGTTCACTCAACTATATCATCAGTTGATTCAAAATATTCACTTCAGTGTCACAGAATCCAGAGAAACTAAACAGGTTCTTTTTGTTTCTTTATTGATTTAATTAACTGATCATTTCCTGGTGTTTCTGTGTTTTACACTGAAATATAAAGATTATATTAAAACATGAGAACAAACTGATCGGTTTGTGTTTATTTGTCTTCAAACAGCCGGCGAGGAGTCGACGTTCCTGAGTTTCCTGAAGGGAGACTTGATCCTGTTGGACCAGGACACCGGAGAGCAGGTCCTCAACTCTGGTTGGGCGCACGGCATCAATGAGCGGACCAATCAGAGAGGAGATTTCCCCGCCGACTGCGTCTACGTGCTGCCCAGCATGGTCCGACCTCAGCAGGAGATAGTGGTGAGGAGTTTTATAAAACTTACCTGACGTTCAAGGAAAGTTTCAAGTAAAGAATGAAAATGAAGACTAGATATTTGACGATGGTTTCAGTCTAAACACTGCCAGTAACAATGGTGTCACAGTAACAATAAAATGTGATTATATTGTGACCAGGCGCTGGTAACCATGACACCAGACCAGCGACAGGAGTCGGTGCGTGTTTCTCAGCTCATCGTCCCAGAGAGCGACGGACGAACGAAACCGTACACGCTGGAGGAGTTCTCCTACGACTACTTCAGGTTAACACACACACATGGACGTTAGTGACACACTCTGTCTGATGGTTGGTTCATACTGTACCTCTGATCACCGCACCTCCTCCAGACCTCCTCCCAAACACACTCTGAGCAGAGTGATGGTCACTAAGAACCGAGGGAAGGACAAGCTGTGGAGCTGCACCAGAGAACCGCTGAAGCAGCCGCTGCTGAAGAAGGTGGTGAATCACGAGGAGCTGGCTCAGGACGCCTGCATGTCCTTCATAGATATCCTTCACCTGCTGCTGAGCTGCGTCACATCAACCTGGATACGATCGTTTACAGTTGTTACATTTAGTTAAGACAGGTTAGACGTAAAAAACTAAATGTAAAAGTGACTAAACACGAGTTATTTCACAGTAACAAGCTTTTTATGACCAGAGCAAGTTATCTAACTAAAACAGACTAAATGAGGAAGTGATCACCTGCCTGTCGATGACATCATTGATCCTTGACGTGACGTCACCGATGATGAAGTACATGGGCGACTATCCGTCCAAACGCACGCGTTCAGTCAACGAGCTGACGGACCAGATCTTTGAGGCGGCGCTGAAGGCCGAACCTCTGAAGGACGAGATCTACTGTCAGATCATCAAACAGCTGACTGACAACCACCTCAAGTTGGTCGACACAGAAAAACACACCGAGACCGGCTGGTCGAGTAGCTGAGTAACATCAGCTGTGTTCAGTCTTACACAGTAACGTGTGTGTGTTGCAGGTTCAGTGAGGAGAAAGGCTGGGAGCTGCTGTGGCTGTGTACTGGTCTGTTTCCTCCCAGTAACGTGCTGCTGCCGCACATCCAACGATTCCTCCAGTCCAAGAGACATCATCCTCTGTCAGGAGACTGTATGCAGCGTCTGCACAAAGCTCTACGGTACAAACACACACTCTACTGATCACTCTACTGATCACTCTACTGATCACTCTACTGATCACTCTACTGATGACTCTACTGATCACTCTACTGATCACTCTACTGATCACTCTACTGATCACTCTACTGATCACTCTACTGATCACTCTACTGATCACTTCACTGATCACTCTACTGATCACTCTACTGATCACTCTACTGATCACTCTACTGATCACTCTACTGATCACTCTACTGATCACTCTACTGATCACTCTACTGATCACTCTACTGATCACTCTACTGATCACTCTACTGATCACTCTACTGATCACTCTACTGATCACTCTACTGATCACTCTACTGATCACTCTACTGATCACTCTACTGATCACTCTACTGATCACTCTACTGATCACTCTACTGATCACTCTACTGATCACTCTACTGATCACTCTCACTGATCACTCTACTGATCACTCTACTGATCACTCTACTGATCACTCTACTGATCACTCTACTGATCACTCTACTGATCACTCTACTGATCACTCTACTGATCACTCTACTGATCACTCTACTGATCACTCTACTGATCACTCTACTGATCACTCTACTGATCACTCTACTGATCACTCTACTGATCACTCTACTGATCACTCTACTGATCACTCTACTGATCACTGATCACTCTACTGATCACTCTACTGATCACTCTACTGATCACTCTACTGATCACTCTACTGATCACTCTACTGATCACTCTACTGATCACTCTACTGATCACTCTACTGATCACTCTACTGATCACTCTACTGATCACTCTACTGATCACTCTACTGATCACTCTACTGATCACTCTACTGATCACTCTACTGATCACTCTACTGATCACTCTACTGATCACTCTACTGATCACTCTACTGATCACTCTACTGATCACTCTACTGATCACTCTACTGATCACTTCACTGATCACTCTACTGATCACTCTACTGATCACTCTACTGATCACTCTACTGATCACTCTACTGATCACTCTACTGATCACTCTACTGATCACTCTACTGATCACTCTACTGATCACTCTACTGATCACTCTACTGATCACTCTACTGATCACTCTACTGATCACTCTACTGATCACTCTACTGATCACTCTACTGATCACTCTACTGATCACTCTACTGATCACTCTACTGATCACTCTACTGATCACTCTACTGATCACTCTACTGATCACTCTACTGATCACTCTACTGATCACTCTACTGATCACTCTACTGATCACTCTACTGATCACTCTACTGATCACTCTACTGATCACTCTACTGATCACTCTACTGATCACTCTACTGATCACTTCACTGATCACTCTACTGATCACTCTACTGATCACTTCACTGATCACTCTGATCACTCTACTGATCACTCTACTGATCACTCTACTGATCACTCTACTGATCACTTCACTGATCACTCTACTGATCACTCTACTGATCACTCTACTGATCACTCTACTGATCACTCTACTGATCACTTCACTGATCACTTCACTGATCACTCTACTGATCACTCTACTGATCACTCTACTGATCACTCTACTGATCACTCTACTGATCACTCTACTGATCACTCTACTGATCACTCTACTGATCACTCTACTGATCACTCTACTGATCACTCTACTGATCACTCTACTGATCACTCTACTCACTCTACTGATCACTTCTACTGATCACTCTACTGATCACTCTACTGATCACTCTACTGATGACTCTACTGATCACTCTACTGATCACTCTACTGATCACTCTACTGATCACTCTACTGATCACTCTACTGATCACTCTACTGATCACTCAACTGATCACTCTACTGATCACTCTACTGATCACTCTACTGATCACTTCACTGATCACTCAACTGATCACTTCACTGATCACTCAACTGATCAGTCTGGTTTAAACAAAATATAAAACATATGAATTATTTCCCTGACAGACGTGTCCTTATTGTTGTTGTTGTCATGGTAACAGTAATGGATCCAGGAAGTATCCTCCTCATCTGGTGGAGGTGGAGGCCATCCAACACAAGACCACTCAGATCTTCCACAAGGTTTATTTCCCTGACGACACGGACGAGGTACCATGCTAACGCTGACAGTCACAAACACAGAGAAGACATGTTTGAAAACTACTGAGGCTGTTTGTAGTTTGTTGAGGCTGTTTGTAGTTTGTTGAGACTGTAGTTTGCTGAGGCTGCAGTTTGTTCTGTTCTGTGTGAAACCTGCAGGCGTTCGAAGTGGAGTCGAGCACCAAGGCCAAAGATTTCTGCCTCAACATTTCCACCCGGCTGCTGCTCAAGTCTCCTGAAGGTTTCAGTCTGTTTGTCAAGATCTCAGACAAGGTCAGAGGTCGACAGTGAAACCAGCTACATTTAAAACCAAATCATCACAAACTATACATACAGAAACTATAACGAGTGTGTGTGTGCAGGTGATCAGCGTACCGGAGGGAGATTTCTTCTTTGACTTCGTCAGACATTTGACCGACTGGATCAAGAAATCTCGACCAGCTAAAGACGGTTGGTTTTACTGTTGTTGTCTGAAGTTAATTGAAGTGTGACGCTGTTGTAAAGTGTTTTTAAAGAAACAGACACTAGAGAATGTGGACGTCCTGTCTGTTTAACCACGTCATGTTCTTACATTCAGGTTTTCTCACCAGGAAGTGAACAACAACGAACCTGCTGGTGAATAAACCTGAATCATTTCCTTTGTTTCTCTTTGTGCTGCAGGAATCATTCCTTCTTTAACCTACCAGGTGTTTTTCATGAAGAAGCTTTGGACCAACACGGTTCCAGGAAAAGACTCGTTTGCTGACTCCATTTTCCACTACTACCAGGTCAGTTGTGACCACGTTGATTCTCTAAATCTCAGTCACAGCTGACGACCTTTGACCTGAGTCTTTGTGTTAACCAGGAGCTGCCTAAATACTTACGTGGCTACCACAAGTGTTCACGAGAGGAGGTTTTCCAACTCGCCGCTCTCATCTACCGCGTCAAGTTTGAGGACGACAAATCTCATTTTCCTGCGATTCCCAAGATGCTTCGGGAGCTGGTTCCTCAGGATCTGATTCGTCACATGTCAGCTGACGACTGGAAAAGAGTAAAACTGCAAATGTCACATGACTCTGACAAATAACGTTTACCTGTTGAATCGTACAGAAAATACAGTCGTGTCTGCCTGTAAATGAGTGTGACGTGTGTTGTTCCAGTCTGTGGTGGCGTACTTCAACAAACAGGCTGGTAAATCCAGGGAAGAGGCCAAACTCATGTTCCTGAAGATCATTTACAAATGGCCGACGTTTGGCTCCGCCTTCTTTGAGGTCAAGGTAAACACACCTGTCGTTATGTTGTGGGTTAGATGATGAAGAGGAAACACCTCAACACCTCCACTAGTTTATATTAAATATCTGAGACAAAACCAAACTGCTTCATACATAAAAACAGATGTTTCGATGTCACAAACGTGTGTTTTGTTTGTAGCAAACGACTGAATCCAACTACCCAGAGATCCTGCTGATCGCCATCAACAAACACGGAGTCAGTCTCATCGACCCCAAGACCAAGGTTACTGACGAGAAGATGAATAACTTCTAGATACATGACACGTCCTTGATCCTGAACGTTTGTGTGTGTGTGTGTGTGTGTGTGTGTGTGTGTGTGTGTGTGTGTGTAGGACATCCTCACCACTCATCCCTTCACCAAGATCTCCAACTGGAGCAGCGGTAACACCTACTTCCACATCACCATTGGTAACCTGGTCAGAGGAAGCAAACTGCTGTGTGAGACATCACTGGTGGGTGACACACTTTTCTGCAGAACAACTGTTGTTACTTTAAGTTATGCAGAAAGTTTAGTTGTAATAAAGTCTGATTATTCATATATAAAACCTTCACGATGTGTGTGTGTGTGTGTGTGTGTGTGCGCTGCAGGGCTACAAGATGGACGACCTCCTGACCTCATACATCAGTCAGATGTTGACCACCATGAACAAGCAGCGCTCCAGTCGGGGCCACAGTAAGTGAACTTCTTACTGGCGGGAGGCCGCCGAGCTCATCCGGCTGCTGCGTCCCATTGGTCAGCCCTGCAGCTGGGGGCGGAGCTTCTCCCAGCAGCTGTGGAGGATGAGCCGCAGTCCTTCTGCTAGCTCTGCCGGGTCCAGGCTCAGCGCGGAGAGCTGGGCCGCCGGCAGCGACGACCCCGGGGAAGGTCCCAGTCACCGTTACGACTACAACCGCAGCTACAACCACAACCACGACCAGGACGAGGAGTCCAGCGAGGACGACTACCTCTGACCCCTACAGGTCAAACACAAACTGAGGCTGATCGATAAAAACTCTGTGATCTACTTTCTGTCTGACCGAGCTCTGAGGACGAGATGAAGCGGCGGTGACTTTAACATCGAACAGACAAACAACTAAACGTTTCTAAACTGACCAGTATTTACTGACATAACAACCTGACTAATATAAAACCGATACATAATACACTAAAAGCTACAGCTGATTTACTCTTACAAATGTTTCACCATGTTACACTTCTGCTGTTTGTAGGTTATCTACTTTAATTTATTAACTATTTTAAGTGGAATGAGTTTTTATTGACAATTAACTGTAGAAACATCTTTTATCTTATTACTGCTGATCACAGATCAATTATATTTATCAGATACTTCTGAACTCTCCTTAAACTTCATGTTTAATTTAGTAGAAACTGTCAGACCAAAACAAACTAAAGATTAAACCCTTTGTGATCAACATGGTCACTGAGACTGAACCTCAGACCTGAACCTGAATCAACTAACGTTCATATCAGACTGTAAGAGTTTACATCTGGTATTAATTAGTTATCGTCTGATATGTATATATATATATATATATATATATATATATATATATATATATATATATATATATATATATATATATATATATATATATATATATATATATATATATATATGATAAGGATCAAACATCTGTTTTCCTTCTTAGTTAAACAACATCATGTTATAATGTAACAGTTGTAAAACAGTTAGTTTCGTGTTTAACATCATTAGCTTTGATGCCTTATACTTCTCTACTTCTGCTGAGACTGCATTACCCAGCATTCAGTGCGGTAGTCTGTGTTTCTAATGCTTTTATTTGTGCTGGTGATGAAGTGTGATCACATGATAAAGACGCAGGTGAAAAGTTACTAAACGAACCGTGAGTGAAATGAAATTTGTTAAAACACTGTAACTGATCTTAGTTTGTTACTGATATAAAAGTTAGAGACTCTCACATCCACGTTTTCTAGTTTCACTTATAAAGGAGAAGCTGACGTACCGTCACTATAACTGAGACCGAGCTTCACATCTGAACCTGAAACGGAACAAACAGGTTTAAAATCATGAAGATCAAACAGCTGATCACTGACCAGTTTAAACGTCTCTGAACTTTAAACTGAACTGACTCGACTCGTTTCAGTTTGATCTCTGTGGAGTAAAGACGGATGTTAAATGAAATAAGATAAACAACATACAGACCCGGTGAGTGACTTGTTCTCCAGAAGATAAAGAACCTGGACATGTTTAGTCGTAGCAGATCTGACTCTAGGTCAGTTCATTTATGTCTGAGACGATAAAGGTGGTTTTAAACTGATCTCATATTAAAGATATTGAATTAACACTGAACCTTGTGTGAAGGTTTTACTGCTGTTTGTGTTTGTATCATGAACAAAGACACTAGGACTGGAACTCGTGCCAACCTTCGTCTCCTCTGATCTTTCACCCGTTGTGTTGTTGTGTAGCTGGTTTGTGCGGTTTCACTCTAATGTGTCTCACTTTTGTATGAAGGAAGAAATAAAATCTGCTTTGACTTGAAGAAATAACTGAGATAGTTTTAATCCTGATGGTTCATTCAACCTGCTGGAAATAAAACACAGATCAGATCAGCTTCTAACATGTCACACGTCAGTCACACGTCTGTTTAACGTCTGTTACAGACTTTCTGATCAACCAGTTGTTGGAGGAACGTTTATTTAGTTTTGGGTCATTTTTGATGTGAAAGTTACAGGAAACTTGATGTAGAATCAGTCACATCTGAAGTAGAAACGTGACATGTATGAAGCATTTAGTTTCAGAAAACATCAAACAACCAAACACTGAGCGATGAAGATGATGACGTCAGAGCAAATAAAACAACCTGTTCTCTAATGTGTTAACACCAGGTGACAGCAGCTACACAGAAAAGTTACAGTAAAATCGAGATGAATCTGGAGCATCGTCAGACTCATTATATGAAACTTATTTCTCTTCTTTCATCAGACGACGATGATCATTTCAACATGTGAAGATGTTTCACGTCTCTTCAGTCAGTCAGGATCAAACGAACGTCTCCTCGTCAAACCAACCAACCGTCAAACGCTTCCTCTGAAGCTGAGACACAAACATCTGAACTGATCAAGCTGAACTTTAACGACCAATCAGTTCATGTTCTTCACCACTGAAGGTGTCGTAGATTAAATCTACTTCCTCTGATTGTCTTTGTGTGTTTTGGATCTTCATGGTTTATCATTTATTTATTATGGTTGATTAAAGTTTGCTCGTATCGCAGCAGCGGCAGACAGAGGTGACGCTGAACCTCTGTTCTCACGACGTCTGATTAAACTAAAGTGACATGTTGAAACATTTGTTGTTTTTAAGAATCGGCTGAAACTTGGTGAGACTTTATCAATGTGCAGATGTTGTTCATCAGATGCTAAAACAACAGGACTCCTGGTTGAAAACACGTTTATAAAAAACAAAGTTGGACGAATCCAACGGATGTAAAGAAAGTAACACTCGTGTTAATATGAAGAGATGATGGAAACGTCATGATCAGTAGAATAAAAGACAGAAGAGCAGCTACAGTTTCACCTAGAACAGAAATATAGTTCAACTAAATGCTAACCACTGACTCACATCACAACACAACAACGGTACATTCAGTTAATACGTGGTAATGTGACGTCATGATTTAACTGTGTACCTTTAAGTTCAAATCATCCCAACGCTGTTTAACTTCTCACCTTTCAGACAAACAGACAGACGAGTCAAACACAACTCAAAGTCTCAGAAAGACTCAGACTGGTTCTGAGTCTTAATGGCACTTTACTGCAGCACGTCCTGCTTCTCCTCAGAGCCTCTACAACCTCCTGGACCTCACACCTGGAAACACCTCACATCTACGGTCAAGTGAGGTCAGGACGACGCAGCACAGACACGTCGCCGTCACGTTTCATCACGTCCTGTGTGTGTTTTTTGGAGGAAAAGAGAACAGGCTCTGGTTCTCAAAAGCATCGTGGTCTGATTTTATTTAAAGCAGCTGAAATTACATTTGGCACAAACCAAAGTCAGAACATTTCTTGTTGCTTTTGAGAAACATGTGCCGCTGATACATTCACTTTAGTAGAAACAAGCTCAGGTTTACATTCATCCTGTCAGCGTACG
>CM028926.1:11197500-11427500 GCA_016801845.1 Polydactylus sextarius | reverse complement strand
TAGCATGTCAGTAATCACCTTAGTGCTGGAGGCAGCACGCCACCATCACCATGTTACACACACACACAGTTCACTGGTGGCTGCTGCTCAGTAACTGAAACTGCTGATGATTTGATCACTGGTCGCTGTTGTTACACTGCTGTTATCTGACGTCAGGTTGTTTGTTATTTAATGAGAAACAGGAAACATGTTTCAGGTCTTTAGAAGAGAAAAAGTGAAATTAAACTAAAGTGGATGTATCAGTGTATGAAATTTAAATCTGTTTATGTACTTTACAAACTGTTTCCTTGTGTAGGTGGATTTAATGATCCACACGCAGCAACAGAAATCTACAGCGACATGGTTCAGACTAGTGTGACCGTGTGTGTAGTTGTTTTATTCCCAGATACAGGACCAGTCAGTTGTAAACAGGAAGTACCTGATGGTGACGTCCGTCTCCAGTCCTTCTCCTCCGACCTCTACCGCTTTCTCAAATGACATCACAGTATTTTCTGGAGCCAGCTGCAATCACAGACATTAATGATGTCAGACGGAGTCACATGTTCATGTGTCTACATGTGTCTCCATGAGACCAGTGACCGGTGAGGTAGACGTCACCAACAGAGCGGAGACGTTCGTACCATCGGAGCTCCTCTGTGTCCGATGAGTTTGGGAGCTGGTCCCAGTGTTGCAGCTTCTTTAATACAGGGTGAGTACATCCCCAGAGGAACCAGGTAGAGAGAGAAGAGCACGGACAGGTAGAGTCCCAACACGGCCACCTGACGTACTGAGAGACACGACACACTGCGTCAAATACACAACCAGAGGTTTATTACATCACATTTAGGATGAATGAAAGATGCTAACGCTACGCTAACAACACCCACACCAGCATGTCTAGTCATTCCATTAACCCCAGTTCAACTTTAATAAAAACATAACTTCAAATGAAATCACCAGCCTCGTGGTTTATAATCAACTGTCACACACGTTAGCTCCTCTAAATGTGTTGATGTGAGAACTGGAGCTGAAGCAGAATAATCATTTCCTGACAGGGTCAATGTGGTGACAGACACATGGAGACCAGACTGATGACAGACGTCTGGTCAGTCAACAGACCAACATGGAACTAGAAACACAACATTACATGTCAAGTTTTAACGTCACTGGTCAGTTCTTGTCTCAGAGTAAAGTTTATATGGACGTGAACACGGTTTGACCAAAACAAAAACAGCTGGCGTTCATCTCATCACAGTAGAGAAGAGGAAGACGTTACGTTACATCCTCTGTTCTGACCAGAGGACCTCAACATGACTCAGCATCTTTTAACCAGCTGAATCACCATGGCAACAAGGGACAGTACCCATGGAGACTAACGGAGGAGTAACAACCATCCAGCGGAGAGAGACGTAATGTAAAACCAGAGCAGCGTTCAGGACGACGAGACGTGGACGTTGTGTTCAGGTGAAGTAGACAGAGACCAGGTCACATGACTCGTCTATAACCCATCCACACACATCACTGAGAGCAGATGGATTAGTGAAGACAGGAGCAGCCGAGACGGTCTGAGTCTGAACCTTGATAATGTGCTGATGAAACCAGGTCCTAAGTCTCAAACATCACTTTAACGTGGATGTTCATTCACTGGATAAGTCAGTATTAAATAAAGGTGTTGACTCGACAGGCTGGTGAGAATAATGAGTCTAAAAATAAAAGACATACATGTTATCGCCTGATCTCTCTTCAGAAATAAACAATGAATGATGAGATGTAACAACAACCAGACCCAATAAGCGTGGTAACTCACTTCTCTTGTTCATGCGGAAAAAGTGCAGTGCTATCGGCCACGAGAGGACGGCCATTAATGAGACGGCAGCCACGTGGAGGAACGGAGCGGTCACCTGGAGAGGACGATGAAACGTTACAGTCATGTTCTGTAAAGTGTTAAACAGAGTCACTGGTTGTTCTGTGTCGGTGGTGAATCACCTGCAGCGACAGGAGCAGAGTTTTCCATTCTTTACTCCAGAGGTCAGACAAGATGGCGGTGGCTGTGACGGAGAACACCAGAGTCACCACGATGCCCGTCTGAAACAAACACAAACACACGTTTACAGGACGACACAGAGGTACGGACTACTGTCACTGTGTGTGTGTGTGTGTGTGTGTGTGTACCTTGTGGCTCCAGTGAAGATAAAGTCTCTGACCCTCAGTCAACAAACAAACAGCCAGCACCTGAACAATGTTTAGATGAAGCTGAACGTTAATGTTTTTACTCAGATAACTGATAAAACACCTTCATTATAATCTCCTCATGTGTCATCTGTGTCCAGTATCACTGTAGTTTATATAATGATCTACTTCTGTCCCAAACATTATTATTCAGTGATTCATTTTCAGATACTGATTATTTTCCATCATTCAGTTAATGTAACGATTCACTCAACATGAACATGAAACATTTAACACCAACTAAGTGACATGATGAGGTCTGATGAGGTCTATGCTCATGTGTTAGAGGGTGTGACCAGGATGAGCTGGTACCAGCAGCAGAGCGATGTATGTGAAGAGAGCGGCAGCAACAACCAGCAGCACCAGAGACCACGGGAACCAGAACCCCAGAGTCCCAAAGTTAAACCTGGAGGCACAGAGACACGTTGACGAGGATCACTTCACCTCTCACTGCATCATACAGACGAGGTGTGTGTGTGTGTGTGTGTGTGTGTGACTCACCAGTCAAAGTCGTTGTAGTCGTTCTGAGCTTCACTCCAGAAATAAAGAAACACAAAACTGAGGAAGAAGGTGAGGATCAGGAGGCCAAAACTGCCACACTCCACCTAAAACACACACACACACACAGATGAACTAGTGATCAACATTTTGATTAAATATATTTAGAAAATAGACCCGTGTGTACACATAAATGTAGTATTTTTAATGAACCTATAGTACATTTTGAGTATAAATGTGCTGATATATTTCAGTGAACAGTGGAGTCAGCAGACTGGACACAGGGTAATCAATCCTCTGCACAATCAGCAAACTAACCAGCTGAAAACACTGCTTAGAGATGGAGAGTGTGTGTGTGTGTGTGTGTGTACCTTGCTGCAGCAGCACTCTCCTGGTTGTGCTCGTGCTCTCTGGTATCGTCTCCATTGGCAACCATAGAGACCAGCCAGACAGGAGACAAACGGCTGGTGTTCATACCTGCAGCAGATCACATCCACTCAGTCACATCACATGGAAACTTTCTATTTTATTTACAGGTATTTAAAGGAATCGACGTGGAAATAACTGATATAACAGACGTCCACACGAGGTCATACGTCATAATAACAAAAGTGTTACGTCATCAGTCAGCTGGCGTTTCTTTACCTTTGCAGCAGCTGCCGCCGCACCACCTTTAACTTCCCCAGCTTCAGTCTGGTCACGGGCAAACACTCACCCACAGCCCAGCATCACAGACACAGAGACAGGGGAGGAGGAGGAGGAAGAAACAGGACACAGAGAGGACGGAGGGAAATAAGGCAGGACTCGACCTCCTTCACCTGGAGAGAGAGACAAGAAAGTTTGGATTAATCTTAAATATATTTACAGAGCAAGAGAGAGAGTGTGTGTGTGTGTGTGTGTGTGTGTGTAGCAGTTGAGTCCTGGTTTTACTCCTGTCCTGTTTAAACTAACCCAGAAGATACAGATAGTCACAAAAATATGCAGTGACCTGATTCTGATAGAACATGAACATGAGCTGTGTGTGTGTGTGTGTGTGTGTGTGTGTGTGTGTGTGTGGCAGTCCGGCTTATTTCTGACTGTTGAATACACCAACACACACACGTTAACAGAACAGGTGGGAGAGAGAACAGGGTAGTTAATCAATCACAGACAACGTTGTTTCCTCAGACGCAGTAAAAATAGAAATGTAACTGATGTATTAACTGTAACTGACCTGTTCCACTAAAGTCACATGATATTTATTTAACAGGTACAAGCACCAACAGCACCAGTGTGTCTGAGTCCTCCTTCACACACTTCTCCTCCTGGTGATCCAGATCTGTGGCCTCAATCTACTCGAGCCAGGACCAGCTCAAGCTTCATAAATACGTTACATAAACACTCTGCTGGTTGGAGGACGTTGACACGTTAGAAACACTGATGCTGGTCTGGTCACATAATCAATAGTGTAAGTATCTGAACATGTAAAGTCAGTAAACAATTCTATTTGTTTTAAAGCAGTTTGATCAAACTACTGACACTCTCACTCCTCTGACATCCACAGAGCATAGGACCAGGACAGTGACTGTTGAGTTTATTGATCTTTATCTATTTATTTGTTTATTTGTATTTCTTGTGTCAGGTATCATTTATATGATATATAAACCATCACAAAGCTTCACATCCTCATCATCTCTGTTCTGTTCTGGTTTAATTATAATCCGTGTGTTTGTCTCTGCTCTAAAGTTGTGTCTTTAAATCAACCGTGTCCTGTTTCATCCTGTACATTCAACGTTCACTGAATGTTCATGACACCAGACGAGCAGCCCAGTCATCACACAGCTGCCATGGTAACGGTGACATCACATCACTTTATTACTGATGCAGAGACAGAGAGAGGTGGAGTAAACGAGAGGAAACCAGATGGAGAAATAGAAGACAGACACATTATCTCCAGACGTCACTGGAATAAAAACAAGCGTCTACATATGAAGAGGCACATGAGGGTTGGTGTTCAGCTGAACTCTCCTGTGGATAACAATGTGAAGCTGCTGGAGGAGATGTGATACACACTAAAACACATTCATCTCATGTGTGACAGGAAATGACTCGTCTGATCTACATGATGCTTAAATAACCTGAACCTATGAACATGAGATCACATCCTCCACTGAGACCCAGAGAAACTACTCTGACCTCATTAGTAAACCACTTGTCAAGAAGACATGATGTACTGTCTCTTTAAATACACACGTTGGCTCTGATTGGTCAACTCCTTGAATGCGCTGACCAAACCGCAGAAAACGACCTCCAAAGACGTTGGAACTAAACATGTTGTTCAATCGGGAAACTGCAACAAAACATAATATAACATAACAAAACGTTGTGCTGCTGAACTCAGAGCTCACTGATCATCAGACACGTGTCAGTTTGTTCCCACCGTGTTGGAGAGTTCACAACATGAATTTTCTCGTATTTTAAATGTTTTAGACGATGAACAAGTGGAACATGAAGAGTTTGTGAACAAGATATTCATGTGTCTCTGCTCTTTAAGTGAAGAAAACCAAGACGTGACGATGATGATGATGACGGTAGCTTCTCTAAACATCAGAAGTTATGGACTTAAACAGCCGTTTTAGTCAAATAAAAACATAATTAACTGGTTCCAGCTTCCTGTTGTTTTCTTCCTGAACATGTTTCAAAGCTGTCACATGTTGTAAAGTTGACATGTGATCCATTAGACACCGTGGTCAGTCGTCATTAGCTGAACCACTTCGCTCTGCTCTGAACCAAGTGGGTCAGATGTTTGACAGGTGGTGACATGAACAAGACAAAGAGCAGCAACACACTTTACTCTGAGCTCCTGAGGTAAAAGGACACAACATTTCTTTCTTCAGATTTAGGCTGAGAAAGTCTCCAGACTCCTGCCGTCCATGGACGAAGATAGAACAGACGGAGGAGGAAGAAGGAAGGAGAAGTAGAGGACAATAAAAATAAAACAGGTGAATCAGATAGTAGAGACTGTGTCTCCTTCTGTTTCTCCTCCCTCACTGTCTCTGAACCGTCTTCACCTCAGTTTTCCCTCCGTCCTCTGTCCTCCATCTCTCCACGTCCATCTGTCACTGCTGCCTCTGTCTCTGGACTCAGGCCAGGACTTTATCATCAACCTTCATCTCTGGGTCTTTACAGACACAGTGAGCTGAGGACGGCTGCTTCACATCCTAATGTTTACATACATGACTGAAATCTACACTGATGTTCATCAAACACAAACCAGTAAACTAGTCACACTAACCACTGACTGATGACCTGTTTACATGTTAATTAGTTAATAATTAGTATCGTTACTGACTGATCAGATCCTGATTAACAGTCCAGTCAGAGGTAGTTTGACTTGTCTTATTTCTATGATGTAAGCTCATGAGATGATGATTAATATGAATATAATAAAATGAATGTCCTGGTACCTGCTCTTCAATCACTGATCAGTCATCAGCTCCTGCTGCTCTGTGACCTCTGACCTCCATGTGAAGACCAACACCGCTGAAAACCTGAAGACAAGAAGACGACGGTGACTGGACCAAGACCTGACCTCAAGTTTATATCATTTATACCTTTTATATTATGTATCATTTATAATGACAGTAACATGACGGTAACATGACGGTAACATGACGGTAACGTGACGGTAACGTGACGGTAACGTGACGGTAACGTGACGGTAACGTGACGGTAACATGACGGTAACATGACGGTAACATGACGGTAACATGACGGTAACGTGACGGTAACGTGACAGTAACATGACGGTAACGTGACGGTAACATGACGGTAACGTGACGGTAACATGACGGTAACATGACATAACGTGACAGTAACTAACATGACGGTAACATGACGGTAACGTGACATAACGTGACAGTAACTAACATGACGGTAACGTGACATAACGTGACAGTAACTAACATGACGGTAACATGACGGTAACGTGACATAACGTGACAGTAACATGGCGGTAACTAACGTGACAATAACTAACGTGACGGTAACATAACGATAATGTGACAGTAACTAACGTGACAGTAACTAACGTGACAATAACTAACGTGACGGTAACATAACGATAACGTGACAGTAACTAACATGACAGTAACATGGCGGTAACTAACGTGACAGCAACTAACGTGACGGTAACATAACGTGACGGTAACATAACGTGACGGTAACATAACGATAACGTGACAGTAAATAACGTGACAGTAACATAACGGTAACGTGACAGTAACATGGCGGTAACTAACGTGACGGTAACTAACGTGACGGTAACTAACGTAACGGTAACATGGTGGTAACTAACGTGACAGTAACTAACGTGACGGTAAAATAACGGTAACTAACGTGACAGTAACTAACGTGACAGTAACATAACGGTAACGTGACAGTAACTAACGTGACAGTAACATAACGGTAACATAACGGTAACTAACGTGACAGTAACTAACATGACAGTAACATAACGGTAACGTGACAGTAACTAACGTGACAGTAACATAACGGTAAGGTGACAGTAACTAACGTGACAGTAACATGGCGGTAACTAATGTGACGGTAACTAACGTGACGGTAACATGGCGGTAACTAACGGTAACGTGACAGTAACTAACGTAACGGTAACGTGACGGTAACATAACGGTAATGTGACGGTAACATAACGGTAATGTGACAGTAACTAACGTGACACTAACTAATGCGACGGTAACGTGACAGTAACGTGACGGTAACATGACAGTAATGTGACAGTAACATGGCGGTAACATAATGGTAATGTGACAGTAACTAACATGACGGTAACGTGACGGTAACGTGACGGTAACTAACGTGACGGTAACATAAAAGTAACGTGATAGTAACTAACGTGATGGTAACGTGACAGTAACATGACGGTAACGTCTCAGTAACATAACGGTAACATGACGGTAACTAACGTGATGGTAACATGATGGTAACGTGACGGTAACATGACAGTAACATGGCGGTAACTAACGTGACGGTAACGTGACGGTAACATGACGGTAACTAACGTGACGGTAACATGAAGGTAACTAACGTGACGGTAACATGAAGGTAACTAACGTGACGGTAACATGAAGGTAACTAACGTGACGGTAACATGAAGGTAACTAACGTGACGGTAACATGAAGGTAACTAACGTGACGGTAACATGACAGTAACATGGCGGTAACTAACCTGGTGGTAACATGACGGTAACATGGCGGTAACTAACGTGACGGTAACATGATGGTAACATGACGGTAACACGGCGGTAACATGGTGGTAAATGTAACGTGACGGGTAACATGAAGGTAACTAACCTGGTGGTAACATGACGGTAACATGGCGGTAACTAACATGATGGTAACATGACGGTAACTAACATGACGGTAACATGATGGTAACATGACGGTAACATGACGGTAACTAACGTGACGGTAACATGATGGTAATATGACGGTAACATGACGGTAACGTGACGGTAACACAACGGTAACATGACAGTAACATGGCGGTAACTAACGTGACGGTAACATGAAGGTAACTAATGTGGCGGTAACATGAAGGTAACTAACGTGGCGGTAACTAACGTGACGGTAACATGAAGGTAACTAACATGACGGTAACATGACAGTAACATGGCGGTAACTAACGTGGTGGTAAGTAATGTGACGGTAACATGACAGTAACACGGCGGTAACTAACGTGGTGGTAACTAACGTGGTGGTAAGTAAGGTAACTAACATGACGGTAACATGACAGTAACATGGCGGTAACTAACGTGGTGGTAAGTAATGTGACGGTAACATGACAGTAACATGGCGGTAACTAACGTGGTGGTAAGTAACGTGACGGTAACATGACAGTAACACGGCGGTAACTAACGTGACGGTAACATGAAGGTAACTAACGTGACGGTAACATGAAGGTAACTAACGTGAGGGTAACTAACGTGGCAGTAATGTGACACTAACGTGACGGTAACATGACAGTAACATGACGGTAACTAACGTGATGGTAACTAACGTGGTGGTAACATGACAGTAACATGGCGGTAACTAACGTGGTGGTAACATGACGGTAATGTGGCGGTAACTAACGTGATGGTAACCAACGTGGCGGTAATGTGACACTAACGTGACGGTAACTAACGTGGCGGTAATGTGACACTAACGTGACGGTAACTAACGTGACGGTAACTAACGTGGCGGTAATGTGACACTAACGTAACGGTAACTAACGTGGCGGTAATGTGACACTAACGTGACAGTAATGTGACGGTAACTAACGTGACAGTAACGTGATGCAACAAGACAGTAACATAACAGGTAATAGTAGAGACAAGCTGCTCTGACTGAGACAGGAACAGACGACGTCACAACATTTACAACATTAATGTGAACATGAACATGGGAAGGTTTAGTCACATCACATCACTGAGTCACGTCAATAAACATCACATGGATCAGCTGGTTTCTCAAAGCTCCAGACAAACACACACGGATCCACAGCAGAGAGGCGTCAACATTGCCACTGACTTAAAGTAACAGACTAGACTGTAACGTACAGGCTGAGTCGTAGACGTATATTCTCATTGCTCCATTTTCCTCCAACAGAGGAAAGTGAACTATCGTGACGTCATGGAGGTCAAACTCTGATCACCACCACTGATCCATCAGTCACGACAGGTAGAGGACAGGACAGTGATGACGGTTCATCACATGTTGAGGTGTTAACGCTGGTGGTCGCTACCAGATGATAATATGTGGACATCAGAAACAGTCGACTCAGCAGGTCACTAACTGCAATGCAGCAACAATAAACTAGACCCACGACCAGTAAACAACCTGGTCTGTAACACTAAAACCTGTTTGTAGAAAACCACCACAACTCTGCTCCTAACGTCACGTTAAACAAGAGGACAACCAATGACAAGCCTCATGTTGGTCACATGACCAAGTGTTTAAACATGGCCGTGGACGGAGGAGACAGTGGAGCATCAGGAGGCTAACGTTAGCTTAGCGCTAACAGAGAAACTTCAAAGCTTTTGGTTTTAAACATCTGAAACGAAGTTGTTACTGAGACGAAACGAAGTAAGAGACACACTGGAGTGTAACGTGTTGATGACATCATCATTGCAGTAAAACACACAACCCTGACACTGATACACACATATATATATATATATATGTGTGTGTGTGTGTGTGTGTGTGTAAACAAACAACACACACTCTAATAAAGACACAGAACAGACCTGAGTCACAGACCAATCAGCTGTTTACTCACTTAACAAACAACAACACACTAACATCAACGTTCTGTAACTGAACTGAAGTGACAGAGACGACATGATAACCATGTTCATCTCAACATGAACACACACACACACACACACACACACACACACAGGATATGAGGCTGTTAACAGTGACGACAGGTGGATTATCACAGGTGCATTGATTGAACTGCTGGTTATCAGTGATGGAGGAAATAACCCACATCAGAGCAGGTTGTAATTAGTCTTTACTGCTGGTCTGGGATCAGTCGTCCTGAGGGAACAGTCAGTGTGATCACATCTATCTAATTAACTGTAACATGAATCACTGTGGGAGGATACATGTGAACCCATCACCTATAAACCAGGTCATGATAAAACAACAAATAAATAACAAATAAAACACGAACCTTGATGAGCAGAGTCTGAGACGACGTCAGGACACAGACATTTATCTTTCTGTGTTTCACCAAAACTAAAGCTGTGTTCACCAGTGTGATTTGACACAGACCACACTCATCAACACTGTCTAGTTCACCTTAAAGTGACGTCCAGAGCAACATGAACCAGGGTCTGTTTCACCATCAATACCAGTCAAACTCCCCTCAACAGATATGTTACGTTGGTTGAAGTAATATCCAGTTTAACGTCTTTTGTTTTCACAACCAAATAGTTAACAATGAAAGTAAATGGGGCAGTCAGCCAAACGTATCTAAACTGTCATTTTTAACCACTAATAAAGCTCAAAATATCACTTCACTTCAGCAGTAGCATGAATAGGGTCCCTACACATAAACTGAAGTACTGATAACTTAGTAAGTGAACCCAGAGTTTATTAAAAACACTGTTTTACAAGACTTACCCAACGTCTGGTTTTATAACAACTGGAGATGAAGGTTGTTCCACATCAGCAGATTCAACATTTTACTGAACAACAGGTCGATGTGAATCTGCTGATCTGGAACATCCTTCATCACCAGTTGGGTAAGTCTTGTTCATACCACCATGTGGTTGTGTCTCTACTCTACTGGACTCTACTGGACTCTACTGGACTCTACTGGACTCTACTCAGTCTGGTAGCAGACACGTTGTTTCCATCACAGTTTGGTTCCTCCTCCACGTGAATGTGGTGAGTGGAGTCAAACTGCTGCGACGTCACGACACTAAAACATTAGTAAACATTAATGGACATGGAGGAGATGCTGTACTTGTTGCTGGGTTAGCTTACGACCAGGTAGCTACGACGATGGCTATCACTCTTGTCCTGTTTAAAAATGGAGCTTGATTATTTTGTTGACGCTCAACTCAACTGGCGTCTGGTGGCAGCTTGTGAAGTTCCTCCACAGAGTAGGAACTGGCGTAGCTGTTCACCAGGAACTAGCACCATTGGAAACACAGAGTAGGAACTAAAACAGTAGAGACCAGTAACTAGAACCAAGTGGAGACCAGTGAGAGAGACCAGTAGAGACCAGTAGAGACCAGTAGAGACCAGTAGATGATGGTGGAGAAGAGACAAAAATGAAACAACATACCAAGGTAGCGAGGTGACAATGTTCTGCTCTACAGCTACGATATAAAACACTGATTATTGTCTAAACCTCATGATCATCGTCACGTTTTCTGATTAAACATGTTTACCTCCGATAATAAACAACAACACATCAGACCTCTATGACATCACATTCACACTGACCTTGGCTGGATGATACAAACACACAAATGTGTAAATCAGTGATAAACCTCACAGCTCCACGGGGTATTGATCAGCGTATTGATCAACGATTCACCGATCAGTTCACGGGTTGACCCAAAAACAACCGCAGGAGACGCAATCAATGCTGGGAAAGTGTGTGTGTGTTTGTGTAAAACACTATCATCAGCATCTCTCTCTCTCTCTCTCACACACACACACACACACACACACACACACACACACACGTTGCCAAAGAGCAGGTTTAGACAGTGAATGAACAGTAATGATCAGTATCTAACTGACTTCAACATCAGTTAAGTTAACCAGAGCCTGTTACAACGTCATGTTAAACGCGTTTAAATGTTGGATCGATCATGTTTGTGATCAATAATCAGCTGATTCTGTAGAAAGTAGTAGTCGACGCTAACGGTTAAACCACGGTGAGTTAACACGAACACCGACGACGTTTACGATTAAACCCGTTAAACACGAACGGACGAAATCACTTTAACGTTTAAATGTCGCTGAAGCTTCAACAAACAAACCGAAGACAAACCCTCCCGGTAACGGCCAACCTACCGTCAGCTCGCCGCTCCGCTTCTCTCCGACCGTTAAATTTTAAATTTTAAATTCGTTCTGAAGCGCGAGACGTTTACCGTTTACCGCTGCTGCTGCTGCAGTGTGTCTCGTGCGGCGGTTCTGTGACGCTTCAGTGTGTGTGTGTGTGTGTGTGAGAGAGAGAGTGAATGTGTGTGTGTGTGTGTGTGTGTGTGTGTGTGAATGAGCGTGTGTGTGTGTGTCAGAGCGCGGGGATGCACAGTACCAGGCTGCACGCGCTCCGGCCGGGTGACGAGAAAACTGCAGGCGCGAGGAGGAGGAGGAGGAGGAGGAGGAGGGCGCGTGGGGGGGTCGTCCTCCAACAACCTGTTGCTTACGTCAGCAGCTCGCGCTCCATCAGTCAGTTTAAAAAGATTCCAGAAAGTTCTGAGTGAAAGTGTTTGATTCTGTTTTAATCTAATTGTCTCTGAGTTTTTAGGAGGAAATAAAAGATAAAAATGACGTTAACGTTTCTTTGTCCAGACATCAAACTTTAAGATTCATTTACAAAAATATAAAATAAGACACAAAAGTGTCTTATTAGATGTGTCAACTGTCCTATATTATATTTATTATATTATATTATAATAATTATTATATTATGTTATAGTTTCTGGTCTGTAGATGATTAATTATTGAGTTAAATTAATATCATTATTGTAACAAATATAAATGTAATTTTCCTTCATTTTCTCCAATAATAAACGTAACATCCAACTAACCAAACTAAACCAACTAAACAACAACTGTCGAATAAACAACATGACACTTTAACTTTGTGGTTGACAGAATAAACGGCGGTAACACACACACACACACACACACACACACACACACACACTCACTGGGGTCTCCTCCGTCTTATGCAACTACTACACAGCGTTGCCATGGTGACTCATCACATCTTTTATTTCATAGTGAATCTGGTCAACAAAGACTGGGTCGTCACGGTAGCAGAGGCATTTTACACACACACACACACACACACACACACACACACACACACACACACACACACACACACAGGAAGCAGACTGAGGAAACACTAATTAGTCCATCAGCATCTAGTTAGCATGTTAGCGTCCAATTAGTGTCTAGTTAGCGTCTAGTTAGCATGTTAGCGTCCTGTAGTTTCTACTAGTGAACGTCAGAGACCTGATGAAGCTGAAACTCGACATCGTTGACTGGAGACAAAATCATCTTCCTGTTTAATATTGACTCACCAAAGTAACTTTAGTTTAATAAAACTAGAAGAAACTAGACCCATGTCTTGTTTTATAATCTTCTTTATTCAGCTTCTCTCTGTTTCACCGTTAAATGAGTTGATACTAACGAGCTGCTCCAACTCGTCCTCTTTAACATCAGCAGAGACAGGAGGAGTTAACCAACCTGACGTCATCATCATATCAGCTTTAAATGGCTCCTGTCCTGGTTAGTATTCTCTGCACATCCTCCTCCTCATGCTCCTCCTGCTCCTCCTCCTCCTGCTCCTCCTCCATCCTCCTCCTCCATCCTTCATCTTCCTCCTGCTCCTCCTCAGTGATGGAGCAGCTCATTAAGAAGTTGTCAGTCACATGAGGACCATAAAACAGGTCAGACCACATCAGAGACTCTGAAGGTAAATGATCATGTGTCTCAACACTGGACAGAGTTAAAGCTGCTTCACTGTTCAGATCGATACATGTGATCAATGTGACCATGTGACCATGTCCTGCACTGGCAGCCATGTTTTATAGAAAACATAAAAACAGCTGCAGCATAAAACAGAAGAAGAGGAGGAGGAGAGTTTGGACTCATCAGTGTTGGTGTAATCACTGTCTCTACCAGCAGGAGGAGACAGAAACTCTGAGTCTGAACCTGAAAGTGTTGGAATAAGAATCAGAGACGATGAAGAATCAGAACCTGAAGAACCTGCAAGAACCTGCAGCGACATAGAAACACAGCAAAGACAAAACTCTTCAAACTGTAAATAAAAATAAATGAATCAAACTTCATGTTTTCAGAGGAAACGTCTTGAAATTCAACATTAATCAACTTTAACGAGCTAAAAAATACAAATAAAACTAACTGATGCTGCTGGATACTGATTGGTTCACACTGCTGAGGCTGAGTGTGTGTGTGTGTGTGTGTGTGTGTGTCGCCCTCTGCAGTATCTTCCTCTGCAGTGGAGCTGGTTATGTAACAGTGAACAGTAACACAGGGAGGGGGGTCTACTGCAACACTGAGGGACCACACACACACACACACACACACACACACACACACACACACACACACACACACACGCACGCACGCACGCACGCACGCACGCACGCACGCACGCACGCACGCACGCACGCACGCACGCACGCACACACACACACACACACACACGCACACACGTGGCTACAATAGCTCATTAAATGTTTTAAATTAAAAACATAATAATGTGTGAAGTTTCCTGTAGATTAATAATAAAACAAACACCATGTTTACAGTTTTTTCTTCAGGTTTATTCTGTTTTTTTTTTTTTTCTTCAAATAATCAAAACATAAATTATGGCTCTGACACACTGAGGAGTGAAGACTTCATCTGACGTCTCAAACTGGACCAGGTCTGAACCGTCGACAAGACTCAGAGACCAGTTGTTTGTTTACTGTTGTTGTTGTGTTGTCGTCTGCAGCCTCTGACGGACCCTGACTGATCACCTTCATCTGACGTTTTGTTGTGATTTCATCATCAGTGTTGTGTTGTAGTGTGACCACAGGGGGCGCCGCTGTCCCTTCAAGCCTGGTTGTTACTGAGACAAATATTCTGGTTCTATCAGGATCTTTAGTTTTGTTTGAAGCAGGTCGACCTCTAGTGGCTGAAACCAGGAACAACAGCAACAAATAAAACAAACAGCGGAGCTCACAGAGCGAGGACCAGATATAACAGTCAACGTACCATCACACAGGAAGCGAACCAGCGTTTAAAGGGAATTTCAAGGATGTTTCCTGTTTTTGTTTTTTGACGGGCCACAGCTCCGTGGCCTCGTCCTGTCACGTCTCAGCTCTGAGAGTCGAGGGTTCAGACCGGGACAGAGACACAGCAGCAGCTGATCCACGTGATGCTGTCGTTAGTGTTGAACGTGTCGCCGTGACGATGTGACGTCGTCCTGCACCTGTGAACAGTTTAAGGCCAGAGGTGCGTTAACACGAACGCAGCGTAGAGACAACGGAGCAGGAAGTGACGTCATGACGAGGACTAGACCCTAGTGAGGCTCTGGTCCTCCGTTTATTTATTGTCTCAGATTCAGAGCAAACAACCGCGGCTGTTGATGGAAACTTTGGCTCTTGAGGGATTTGAACCGGCGACCGTCAGAAACTCATCCTCACTGATCAGTTAGAAAACAAACATTTGTTCTTTTTTTTTCTTTGCACACAAAATATCCAGGCTGTGTTCAGAGCTGCGCTGTGGCGTTTATCTGAAAATAGAGCAGAGATTTGATCGACTTCACGTTTCAGCTTCAGTATTTGTTTCTTCTCTATCGATAACGTAGCGTATAAAAAACTAAACGATTAGAGCTCGTTCACATGCACAGTCTCTCCCTCAGTCTCCGCCGCTTTAACAGCCGCACCGGTGCATCGTGGGTAAACTGATCGTTTGTCACATGACGTTTAAACTCAACGTGTGAAACTTAAACCGTCGTGACGACAAAATGAAAACAAAACAGAAACGACGGCTTCAATCATTCGTCTCCATGAAGCAGTGAGACTACTACTCTACGTGTGTGGAGTGATCTTCAGTAAAAATAAACAGCTGCCTGTTTCCTCCGTCTCTCACAGCAGCTGGGTCTGACCTCAGGCTGCGTTCAGACGAGACGTGAAGTAAAAACACTTGATGACGACGACGGCGGCTGGAAACTAATGTAAACGTTTGTGACTTCAACCACGTCGCCCCCTGGTGTTTCAGTCTGAACCTCTGAGAACAAGACGACGTGTTTGATGTTTTAAACAACAGACGAGTAAAAAAACCAACAAAAAACACATCACCAGGCTCCGAATCTTCCAGTTTCACTTCAACTTCAACCTCAGGTTCAGATCAGTTCGGTTCAGATCAGTTCGGTTCAGATCAGATCAGTTCGGTTCAGATCAGTTCGGTTCAGATCAGTTCGGTTCATGCAAAAAGAAAAATCAAGATTCAGTCGTGTCCACACACACACACATTCACGCTTGTTGTTGTTGTGTTCTGGGTTGTTTACAGACAAAGTAGAAAATAAACAAACACTGATTAAAAAAAACAAACAAACTCCCATGAGTCTTTGGGCTCCGGTGAATCTCTCTCTCCTGAGATCAGGACGTTTGTACCGACTGAGGGCGATGACGTCATCAGTGACATCACATGATCAACCCTCCTCCTCCTCTTCGTCTGAGTCCAGTGTTGATGAGGAGGAGGAGGGGAGGGGGCGGGGTCAAGCGTGGGGTCAAAGGTCACGGGGTGAAGGATCAGTGCAGGATAGAAAAATAAAAAACAGACGAGAGAGAGAGAGAGAGAGAGTTAACGGTTGTTCTTCGCCGCCTCCTTCGCCGCCAGAATGAGAGGAGTCAGACTGGACAGAGGCTTCGCCATCTTCAGGAACTGATGCTGAGGAAGAGGAGGAAGATGCGTCAGTTCACTGTTCAAACGCTCAAACTAAAGATAATGACTTGTCTCTGCTGAACTAAAATCACGATCGTTGTCGTTGTTTTGTCGTCGTCGTTACCTGCAGCAGCTCCTTGGCCGACCCTCTCTTCTCCACGTCCATCTCCAGACATCGGTTCAGAAAGTCTCTGAACGTGGTCGTCAGTTTCTCGGGGTTCTGCAGCTCCGGCGTCCCGTTGGTTGCTATGAGATACAGCGCCTAGGCAACAAGCATCAGCAGGTGGTTAGAGTCCGCGTGCGTTAGAGACTCTGCCGCCACCTGGTGGCGGTGAACGAATCGACAGCCTCACCCTGAGCGGGTTCTCGTTCAGATACGGCGGCTCCCCCTCCACCATCTCGATGGCCATGATGCCCAGAGACCAGATGTCCACTTTGGGGCCGTACGCTTTACGGGTCACCACCTCCGGCGCCATCCAGTACGGAGTCCCCACCATGGTGCTGCGCTTGCTCTGCTCTGGAGTGATCTGAGCGCAAAACCCGAAGTCGGCTGCGATGAAAACAGAAACACGAGACGTTAGTGACGAGGCGGAGACGCGGCGCCACCTGCCGGTCACCGACGATCACACTGACTGAGTTTGACGGAGCCGTCCATTCCCAGCAGGATGTTGTCGCTCTTGATGTCTCGGTGGATGACCTGGTTGGAGTGGAGGAACTCCAGCGCCTGGAGACACTGAGGACGGAGACGGAGACATTAACAATGAGAACACGTCTGTAAACTCTCAACATCCGTGAAACTCAACGACCAGAGGAAAGTGAACTAAATCACCTCGGTCGTGTTTTCTTCTCATTTATTTATTCATGTCAGTGTCTTTGTTTTTAAAGTTAAACTTGTCCAGCATGTTTCCTCTTGTTTCTGTTAAATATATATAAATATAAATGAATAAAGATGTGGACTCGACGAGTCTGAACCAACCTCTCTACAAACAGCAGCGATCTGAGCTTCGTCCATGCAGGTTTCTGTGACGACGTCGGTCAACGATCCTCCAGCCAGATACTCCATCACCACCCACAGCTCATCACCCACCAGGTAACTAACGGAGCATCCAGAGGAAACCTCAGACCTCATCACATCTCAGAACACATCGACATACGACAGCACGGCGTCTCTAATCTGCAGTTTATCCACGTGAACAGACGTTAAAACCGACCGAACGTGAAACTTGAAAAGTAACAAACATGTTTTTTCTTTCTTCAGTAAAAAAACAAAAACAAAAGAGACTGTCATAAATCAGCCAGGGTGAAAGTTGTTTCCATGGAGACGACAGAGTTATCACCAGACTCTCATGTCTCTGAAGACAAAACAGGTAACCACGGCAACCACACACACACACACAACACACACACACACACACACACACACACACACACACACACACACACACACACACACACACACACACACACACACACACTCCAAAGACTTCAACTTGTTTTCTTTGTGAAACTAAAGAAATAATAAAATAATCGTCTACGTCTTAAATCTGCAGACGATCGACGTCGACGTGAATAAAGAATAAATCTCAAGTTTTATCAGTGAATCAATAAATATTTAGATGATGATGTTTACACATTTACAGAAGATATGAGACAGTGTCGCATCAACATTTATCATCAGTTCGACTAAAATATGACCTGTCTGTGTCTGTGTGTGTGTGTGAGAGACCTGTCCAGGTAGTTGACGATGTTGGGGTTCTTGTTTTCCCTCATCACCAGGATCTCGTTGATGATCAGTTCTTTCTTCGGCTGCTGCTGCAGATTCATCTGTTTGATGGCGACCTGAGATGCAAAGATACAAAGACACAAAGACTCGTTTAACAACCTGAGATACAAAGATACAAAGACACAAAGACTCATTTAACAACCTGAGATGCAAAGATACAAAGACACAAAGACTCATTTAACAACCTGAGATGCAAAGATACAAAGACACAAAGACTCATTTAACAACCTGAGATGCAAAGATACAAAGACACAAGAGCAGGATGACCGTTACCTCCTGTCCTGTGGCGATGTCGATGGCTGTGTAAACTGTTCCAGACGCTCTGAAACAGAGAATCACACGTCAACACCAGACTGGACTGTGACGACATGAACGTCATGGTTAGTTTACTGTGGTGAATATTGTGGTGAATATTAAGGTGAATATTGTGGTGAATATTGTGGTGAATATTGTGGTGAATATTGTGGTGAATATTAAGGTGAATATTGTGGTGAATATTGTGGTGAATATTGTGGTGAATATTGTGGTGAATATTAAGGTGAATATTGTGGTGAATATTGTGGTGAATATTAAGGTGAATATTGTGGTGAATATTGTGGTGAATATTAAGGTGAATATTGTGGTGAATATTGTGGTGAATATTGTGGTGAATATTGTGGTGAAAGCAGCAGTTCATGAGCTGGTCCAGATAAAGGTGGTGAACTGACCCCTGACCGATCTTCTCAAATCGAGTGTATTTCTTCTTGGGATCTCCGACGCTGACGATCGTTCCTGGAACAAACAAAGACACAAACTGACGTCACACACAGAACATCTGTAACGTCTGTAACGCCTCTAACGTCTGTAACGTCTGTAACGTCTGTAACGCCTGTAACGTCTGTAACGTCTGTAACGTCTGTGACGTCTGTGACGTCTGTAACGTCTGTAACGTCTGTAACGTCTGTGACGTCTGTGACGCCTCTAACGTCTGTAACGTCTGTGACGTCTGTAACGTCTGTGACGTCTGTGACGTCTGTGACGTCTGTGACGTCTGTGACGTCTGTGACGTCTGTGACGTCTGTGACGTCTGTAACGTCTGTAACGCCTGTGACGCCTGTGACGCCTGTGACGTCTGTGACGCCTGTGACGCCTGTGACGTCTGTGACGCCTGTGACGCCTGTGACGCCTGTGACGTCTGTGACGTCTGTGACGTCTGTGACGTCTGTAACGTCTGTAACGTCTCTAACGTCTCTAACGTCTCTAACGTCTCTAACGTCTCTAACGTCTCTGACGTCTCTGACGTCTCTGACGTCTCTGACGTCTGTGACGTCTGTGACGTCTGTGACGTCTGTGACGTCTGTGACGCCTGTAACGTCTCTAACTTCTCTAACGTCTGTAACGTCTGTAACGTCTGTGACGTCTGTGACGTCTGTAACGTCTCTAACGTCTCTAACGTCTCTAACGTCTCTAACGTCTGTAACGTCTGTGTGGAGAGAAGAAGAGGAGACGAAGCGTCTGTTCTATTCATCCTGGTTCTACGTTCTTCACACTCAGAGTAACAGTGACGGAGGAAGAGGAGGAGCCGTGTCTCCATCCTGATGGACAGACAGGACGACCAGTCACAGGTTTCCTGGTCTGACCAGTAGAGGGCGTGGGGGCGTGTTTGTTAATAAGATGTTTCACCACAGATCTCAGACCAGCTGAACTGAACTAAAATAAACTGATGATCTCATCAGGAACAAAGATAAAAAATCATAAACCTGAACCTTGAACCACGAGGAGCTGCAGCGTCTTCACTGGCCGAGGTCACATGGTCACATGACTGAGGTCACATGGTCACATGGTCAGGAAGCTGCAGACGCAGGTTTCAGTCTGATCGTTTCCTCCTGTTTGTAGTTTTTTTTCTTTTTCCCCAAATAAAAACTTCTAAACTTTTTCAAGACGATTCCAAACTTTCCAGACCTGCTCCAGCGCCCTGCTGCCTGTCTAATATCATGGGATGTTTTAAAGAGCAGAGTGTTTTCTTACGTAGTTTCTCCAGGATCTCTTCATCTGACATCTTCTTCTTCCTGGTTTTGTCCTGAGGGCGGGGCAGAGAGGGCCCGGGGGCGGGGCTAGCGCTGGGGGGGCTGCTGGGAGCTCCGTCTGACGGGGGGGGGCTGATGGTGGCGGCGGCGGCGGCGGCCCCGGTGGCGCTCGGCAGCGTGATGGGAGACGTGGCAGCATCTTTGGTGGGAGGAGGAGGCAGCGGCTCGATGACTGAACGAGTGTAAATCTGAAGAGAAACAGGAAGAAAAACGTCACCAAGGAAACGACCTGATTGGACGTCACGTTACGACGCAGCCAATCGCACGTCTTCACTGTTCACAGAAGAAACTCGACGTCATTTTAACGTTAAAGGAACGAGACTTAAACTGTCGTCAGAGGTTCGACCTCAGAGGTCAAAGAAACAAAAACTCAACAGCAGCAGTTTAACCACAGTGAAGGCAACCTGTGTGTGTGTGTGTGTGTGTGTGTGTGTGTGTTTTATAGTGGGAGTTTAGGTCATCAACACTCGTCACCATGGCAGCAGCTTCTCAACCGCCGAGACGTCTGAGAGAAACAATGTGTGAAAGAAACATAAAACTATTTACTGCTGCGTGTGTGTGTGTGTGTGTGTGTGTGTGTGTGTGTGTGTGTGTGTGTGTGTGTGTCCTCACTGATTTGGTGTGCTCCGGTCGGGGGGCGATCACCGGCGGCGGCTCCGCCTCGTCTTCGTCGTCGTCCTCGGAGACAGTTGCTATGGCGGGCGTCTCCGACACGGCCTTGATGCTCTGCTTGATGTCACAGGGGGAAAGGGGGCGGAGCCTCAGTGACCTCATCGTCATGTGAGCCAACAGCGATACCAGACCCATCATACTACAACAGACTAGAGCTGTCCCTGCTCCTCTTCATCATCATCATCATCATCTCTACTTCTCTGGTTTTAATCCGTCGTTCCTCCCTCTGTCTGTCCTCCCTCCTCTCATCTCTGCTCATGAAGTCTGGAGCCACTAGTCAAACATCCTCTTCCTCCTCATCCTCATCCTCTCTCTCTCTCTCTCTCTCTCTCTGTCAGTGTCTCTCGGCCGGTGTCCAGGCTGCAGAGACCTGGTCGTCGACCGAAAGATGCTGATTCACAGTGCAGACAGAGAGTGAGCGGGCGAGAGAGAGAGAGAGAGGAAGGAGATGTATTGATTCTACCTCACATGCTAATGCTAATGCTAATGACAAACCTTCAACCCGTGTCTGTGTTTCTATGTTTAACCTCAACCAAAGACTCTGTTTCCTTGACAACGATGCTGCTCTGAACTTCATCAATCAGTCAATCAAGGAGACAGAAGCTGGTATGTGGGTGAGGAGGTGTGGTGACCCTGTTGCTAGGTGACGCAGGCTACTGAGCTGTGACTGACAGTGAATCGACCGTCACAGACTGAGACTCATCGTCGTGACGATGGAGCTTCGACGTGTCATGAACATTATTATCCTGACGTGATCATTGTCATGTTTACTCTCCGTGCTGGTGGCGTCAGCCGCATCTATCTGATGTTACAGGTGGATCAGACTTTAACAACCAAAACCACGAACCAAATGGAGAAAACACACGGAGGAAGACGGTAGCGTCTTATTAAATCACCGTGGTTCAACACAGAGAACATCTCTCCTCCATCTCTGTTTGAGACTCTTAGGATCCGAACAGTCCTCCCTCCTCTTGAGGCCGAAGACGTCAGAATAACTGACGTCACTCAGAGCTACGTCTGGTCCTGAAGTTAAACCAACTCAACAGTAAAAGACTGAGCTCAGTTCCATCGACTGTTGACCAATCAGAGCGAATCTGTGTTTGATGGTTAAGCCATTGACCAATCAGAGTGTGGTGGGCGGAGCTAACAGTGTGTGATGTGTTTTCTTACAGCTGCTGTTGAAGAACTGAAGGCGTCGACGTTTTTATCTGGAGAGAAAAACATGATTCATGTTAAAGATGAGACACAAACACTGTGTTACTGTGTGTGTGTGTGTGTGTGTGTGTTACCATGTGTGTGTGTGTGTTACCATGTGTGTGTGTTACCATGTGTGTGTGTGTGTGTTACCATGTGTGTGTGTGTGTTACCATGTGTGTGTGTGTGTGTTACCATGTGTGTGTGTGTGTTACCATGTGTGTGTGTGTGTGTGTGTGTGTGTGTGTGTGTACCTGTGAAGCTCATGTATTTCTGACTGTTGGCCGTTTCCTTGGAGTCGTAGAACTTGAGCACGTCGAGAACGGCCTGAGGATTCTTCTTCTGCTCCAGTTTAGTGATGTTGGACGTCTGAAGGAGGCGGGCCCACTGCTCTGGCATGCCCTGTAGACACACACACACACACACACACACACACACACACATCTTATCAGATTTGTATAACTGGGTCACATCTCCATGTTTTCCAACACTCTCTCATCAGGTGAAGTCAGTCCATCTCTCTCACACACACACACACACACACACACACACAATCATCTTTTCTTAATGTGAAACACCCTCCAGTGTCTCTGCCCCTGAATCACACTGAAGCTGAGTAGAAATGACGTGTGTGTGTGTGTGTGTGTGTGTGTGTGTGTGTGTGTGTGGGAACTATGTCCCAGATTACAGCAACAACACACACAGTTTAAGTCGTGGCCTGGTCAGGCGGATCAAGTGAGTCTGTGAAACAAGGAGTCTTTGTCTAATGTGATAAACTTAGAAAGGTTCATTGGCCAACACACACACACACACACACACACACACACACACACACACACACACACACACACACACACACACACACACACACACACACACACACACACACACACACACACACACACACACACACACACACACACACACACACACGCAACAGTGAACACGAGTCTTTTGGTAATTAAGTGATGCAAATACACAATGGAGTTGTTTCTGGTAAATTTAGGAGTGTTAACACACACACACACACACACACACACACACACACACACACACACACACACACACACACACACACGTACAGTGAACTCCCCGGTGACAGCGTCGAAGCCGACATGGATGGTGTGTTCGAAGTCAGACGGCAGTGAAATCTCTGGCCGCTCTCGTTTCTTATAGGCTGAAACAACAAACACATCGACATTAAATACGACACTTTGTTCTTTTATTCTTCAATAACAAAGTTCATCAGAGTGTGAATGTAACTTTACTAAGCGACAGGTTCATTAACCAGGGTTGACATGAGAACAGACAAAGACAACGTCAGGCGCCGTCTGTCAGAGGAGACGCCAGTCCATCCTCTGGGACATCACCACCAGTGGCTTCACACAAAGCATCGTGGGTAATCAGTCCCCTGTGTGTGTGTGTGTGTGTGTGTGTGTGTGTGTGCTTGCTCCTACACAGACAAACTGTATCTGCCTGAGAACAGAACCAGCAGCTTGTTTTCATTTTATTCTGAAAGTCCTGACCTGTCAGCCACTGAGGCTTTTAATTTGAAAGGTCAGCAGCTGAGAACCAGCAGGTCCTGTCTTCACCTGTAGGTGGCAGTCTGCAGCTGTAGTTAGCTAACAGGCTAGCTGCTAACAACAGGCTGATTATCAGAGACTGAAGGTTTTAACCTAAACTGACCTGGGATCAGATCAGACTGAGACCTGATCCAGGACTTTAGGAGTAGCAGACGCTTCTCTGAGACCAGGACCAGAATGACACTAAACAGTCAGACTAGATGATAAACGACCTCATATCTGCGTGTTACATAAACGGTTGTTAGCTCAGCGTAGCTTAGCATAAAGACTAGCCTGCCCATCTCCTACCGACAGTAACTGTTGACTGTTTCTTTCTCTCAGCGTCGGTCTCATCTTGTCTGAATGTCTGTTAATGTAACATCCTGTTACATCTAAAATCACTAAGTCATTGTGCTAAGCTACGCCAGGCTAAGCTAGGCTAAGCTAATCACCTGCTGTGTTCTGCAGTGCCACCTAGACACCAACACCTCACGCCAGCTGAACACACACTGTGTGTGTGTGTGTGTGTTTGTGTGTGTGTATGTGTGTGTGTGTGTGTGTGTGTGTGTGTGTGTGTGTGTGTGTGTGTGTGTGTGTGTGTGTGTGTGTGTGTGTGTGTGTGTGTGTGTGTGTGTGTGTGTGTGTGTGTGTGTGTGTGTGTGTGTGTGTGTGTGTGTGTGTGTGTGTGTGTGTGTGTGTGTGTGTGTGTGTGTGTGTGTGTGTGTGTGTGTGTGTGTGTGTGTGTGTGTGTGTGTGTGTGTGTGTGTGTGTGTGTGTGTGTGTGTGTGTGTGTGTGTGTGTGTGTGTGTGTGTGTGTGTGTGTGTGTGTGTGTGTGTGTGTGTGTGTGTGTGTGTGTGTGTGTGTGTGTGTGTGTGTGTGTGTGTGTGTGTGTGTGTGTGTGTGTGTGTGTGTGTGTGTGTGTGTGTGTGTGTGTGTGTGTGTGTGTGTGTGTGTGTGTGTGTGTGTGTGTGTGTGTGTGTGTGTGTGTGTGTGTGTGTGTGTGTGTGTGTGTGTGTGTGTGTGTGTGTGTGTGTGTGTGTGTGTGTGTGTGTGTGTGTGTGTGTGTGTGTGTGTGTGTGTGTGTGTGTGTGTGTGTGTGTGTGTGTGTGTGTGTGTGTGTGTGTGTGTGTGTGTGTGTGTGTGTGTGTGTGTGTGTGTGTGTGTGTGTGTGTGTGTGTGTGTGTGTGTGTGTGTGTGTGTGTGTGTGTGTGTGTGTGTGTGTGTGTGTGTGTGTGTGTGTGTGTGTGTGTGTGTGTGTGTGTGTGTGTGTGTGTGTGTTGTGTAAAGTAGGCCAGCCATGTGATGCGATGTTAACAGAGCTGCTCCTTCATCTCAAACTCTTCATTCTGGTCGAGTTTTTCAGCTTCAACATTAAAAAGTTTAAAGTTTAAAGAAGAAAAATGAAACTGATTGTTGTCACGGAAACGACTGTAAATCAATCAATCAATAATTGAAGTTTGTCTTTGTTTCGTGTTACAGGTGAAAATCATTCACAGTTTAATTATTTCTTTAAATCTTCGTCCTCGTTCGAACTGTAAACTAAGCAGCTGCTGAGGTCAAAGGTCAGACTCCAGCAGGATCCAACAGATAATGAGCTTTTAATTACGAGCGACCAGCTGTAGGACTCGGTGTGTGTGTGACGACGTCAGGTGTGTTTGCTGCAGCTCAGTGATTCAGTCAATCAGTCGTGTGAAGAATAAAATAAAAACTAAAATCAGGTCACTGGTTTCAACAAATTATATAAAACTGTTACAAAACTAAACAAATGAAGATTGATACATTTGAACAATCTGAACTTTTAGATGATGATATTATTAACTACTAATTAACTAACTATTAATTAGTTATTAATAACTATTCTAACATCAGTCAGCAGGTGGTGGTGACGACGTCATGACGACATGGTGACGATGTCATAATGACATGGTGACGATGTCATGACGACGTGGTGACGATGTCATAATGACGTGTTGATGATGTCATGATGACATCATCATGACGTGGTGACGATGTCATGACGACGTGGTGATGTCATGACGACGTGGTGATGTCATGATGACATCATCATGACGTGGTGACGATGTCATGACGACGTGGTGATGTCATGACGACGTGGTGATGTCATGATGACATCATCATGACGTGGTGACGATGTCATGACGACGTCATGACGACGTGGTGATGTCATGATGACGTGGTGATGACGTCATGACAACGTGGTGACGATCGTCATGACGACGTGGTGACGATGTCATGACGACGTGGTGACGATGTCATAACGACGTGTTGACGATGTCATGACGACGTGTTGATGTCATGATGACATCATCATGACGTGGTGACGATGTCATGACGACGTGGTGATGTCATGATGACATCATCATGACGTGGTGACGATGTCATGACGATGTCATGACGACGTGGTGATGTCATCATCATGACGTGGTGACGACGTCATGACGACGTGGTGACGACGTGGTGATGTCATGATGACATCATCATGATGTGTTGATGATGTCATGACGACGTGGTGATGTCATGATGACGTGGTGACGATGTCATGACGACGTGGTGATGTCATGATGACATCATCATGACGTGGTGATGATGTCATGACGACGTGGTGACGATGTCATGACGACGTGGTGACGATGTCATGATGACGTGTTGATGATGTCATGACGACGTGTTGATGTCATGATGACATCATCATGACGTGGTGACGATGTCATGACGACGTGGTGATGTCATCATCATGACGTGGTGACGACGTGGTGACGACGTGGTGACGACGTGGTGATGTCATGATGACATCATCATGATGTGTTGATGATGTCATGACGACGTGGTGATGTCATGATGACGTGGTGATGTCATGACGACGTGGTGATGTCATGATGACGTGGTGACGATGTCATGACGACGTGGTGATGTCATGACGACGTGGTGATGTCATGATGACATCATCATGACGTGGTGATGATGTCATGACGACGTGGTGACGACATCATGACAACGTGGTGATGTCATGATGACCATCATGATCATCGATGTCGCGGGTGGTGGTGATGTCATGACGACGTGGTGATGTCATGATGACATCATCATGACGTGGTGATGATGTCATGACGACGTGGTGACGACATCATGACAACGTGGTGATGTCATGATGACATCATCATGACGTGGTGATGATGTCATGACGACGTGGTGATGTCATGATGACATCATCATGACGTGGTGATGATGTCATGACGACGTGGTGACGACATCATGATGATGTCACAGTGCTGTACTCACTCTTGTCCCCTCCCCCCGTCAGGATGAAGCGGATGGACCGGTCCTTCTTCTTCTTGTCTTCGGGGTTCGGCGGCAGCGGTTTGGAGCCGTGGTTCAAGGGGGCGGGGTCTTTGCTGCAGGAGCCGATCATGGTGCTGGTGTTCCTCATGGGCGGAGCTGGCGGCTTGTCCTCGACCTCGCCATTATCAGACATCTTCAGCTGACTGCGGCCGGACGCTGCCGCAGAGACAGAGCAAAATAATCCACCAATCACAGTCAGGAACAGATTCAATATTATCAATAACCGATCTGTCTGTTTGTTTGTGTCATGTGACTCTCAGTGGGCGGAGCCAATGAAACAATAAGAGACGAGAAGAAGAAACAAACTGAGTTTGACTTGGTCACTTGGTCGACTAAACCACAGAGAGAGAGAGTGACTCAGAAATAAAGGCTATAAAAACACTTTCTGTCTGGTCCAAAGTATGACACACACACACACACACACACACACACACACACACACACACACACACACACACACACACACACACAGTGTAATGATTAAACCAAATCACTGCTCATTTCTGCTCCAACGATACAAGATCTGAACTTTTTATCTTATTATTTATTCAGTGAAATAAAATCTGACTTTTAGTCACAAAGATCATAAAAACACAAACGTCAGAACATGAACCGTGGATTTACTTTATTTATTTTACTGATTAGATTTTATAAAGCTGATAAAGTTTAACAACCAGATAGTTACATTTTATCACAAAAGGAAAAAGGAAATACATAAACGTCTGTTTCTTACCTTAACAGAGACAAACAAACATGTGCACAGCTTCAGATCCACACACTGACTGACTAATTAACTAATAAACTAACTAATAAACTAACTAACTAATAAACTAACTAACTAACAGAAAGACAGAGGTCAGTGAGGAAACGCTGCTCAAAGTAAAGTGACCCACAGCCTCAGGCTCCGCCCCCTGCAGGCTGTGATGTCACACAGCGATGTCACCAGGTGAGTCACACAAGGAAGAGAACACGCACGCACACACACACACACACACACAGTAAACTGTTACAGCAGACAGTGTGTGGGCTGTTTGATAACAGGACTCTGCTGAAACTGACAAGACTGTCTGAAATATGAGACGTGTCCAGTGTGTGTGTGTGTGTGTGTGTGTGTGTGTGTGTGTGTGTGTGTGTGTGTGTGTGTGTGTGTGTGTGTCTGTGTGTGTGTGTGTCTGTGTGTGTGTGTGTATCAACCCTTTATAACATCTATAATTACAGACACAGGCTGATTACAGCGTCTCAGTGAGTCACGTGTCATGGCGTCTTTCTCTCTTTGTTCAGTCTCATGTCGTTTTATTTATGTTCTGATTCACTTTTATCGTCAGTTTCAGGCGTCAGACGCCTGGAAGTTAATCATCTGTTAACCTGAGTGTGTGTGTGTGTGTGTGTGTGTGTGTGTGTGTGTGTGTGTGTGTGTGTGTGTGTGGTGAAGTGAGAGTGAGGGAGCGACATCAGGTACAAGTGTGTGTGTGAGGAGAAACAAGGAAAAGGTGTCAGTTCAGTTTAACAACAAACGTACAGTTCAGGTTATAGTGTCGGAGAATAAAGACACACACACACACACACACACACACACACACACACACACACACACACACACACACACACCTTAAGAAGATAGATGCAGTTAAGTGTCAGCACTTCCTGGAAAACGCCGTGTCAGCCTCTGCACCACGTTTACTGGAAGACGACACACACACAGAAGCATCCATCCATACATTAACTCTGGATGTCAGTGTCTCTTCTGTTGACGTAAAAATAAAAGGAAAAGAAACATTTTCTAGGAACAAAAAGATCTGTTGGTAAAAAATGATATAAAAACTGTCACCATCACCATTAACATGGTATGTACATGTGTGTAACATGTAACATGTGATACGATTATAAAAATGGATCTAAGACTCATCTGGCTCCATCTGTCTCCGTCCTCGTCCAACATTAAGATCAGATCCACCAGGAGGACTCAGTGTTTCTGGGCACAGAGAGGACACAGACCCTCACACCAGCTGCTGTTTACACACACACACACACACACACACACACACACACACACTCCAGTAAAACCACAAAAGAACAAAAGAGGTTTCATCCAATTTCTTCTGAACGTCAAACCTAAACGTCTATTGTCTAACGATCCAGACTTCACACACTCTACCTTCAAGTACATACACACACACACACACACACACACACACACAGCCACACCCTTTATAATTTGGCTCTTTGAAGTTCCGACCTCCAGAGAGTCTCTGGTTTACGATGACTGTTCACCACTCTGAGTAGTGTGTCAGTGTGTGTGTGTGTGTGTGTGTGTGTGTGTGTGTGTGTGTGTGTGTGTCTGTTGTTTCTTAAAAGCAGCAGACGTTCCAACACCTGAATTGTGTCTCAGACAGTTTGAAGCTTTTGTGTCAAACTACAGCTTCATCTAAGCTCTGTGGTTTTATTTTGAAAATCCAGACAGGAAGATGCTGTGATTCATATGTTTGTAACAGGCAGAGACTGAACCGCTGAACGTGGATTCATCCGCCACAGAAAAAAGGACAGTAGAAGGACAGATGGTGATCAAACATTAAATAAGAAGAAGTGGAGGAGAGAGAATAAGAGCATTAACGAGACGAGTGAAATAACAGACTGTGTCTTAGCAGGGGACACACACACACACACACACACACACACACACACACACACGCCTAAACCCTTCAGATCACGTCTTCACTCCAACCGAACACAGATCGTTTCCACTTTCTCTCGTCTTGTTTAAAGATGGCCGCCGCCGCCGCTGCCACCGCCGCCGCAGAAACAACACAAGTCTAAACCTGCTTCCATCAATCACCAGTCAGCATCACCTGTCAATCATCACGTCTCAACATCCACTAACATGAAAGGGGCGGAGTTAATACAGCAGACGACCAGCGGGGGCGACACTGATCTGATCACTGATCAGAAAAACATTCAAACAAACAACGTGTTTAACTGTTTTTACTACAAAACCAGGAAGTAACCAACAACACAGGGTCACAGCAGCCACACACACACACACACACACACACACACACACACACACCCTGTAACATCTGTAACATTTTACAAGCACAACCTGGTTTTAGAATCATCTGATGAAGATAAACTGGTCTTGAACTGAACACGGAGGAAAATAAATCACGTTTGTGTGTGTGTGTGTGTGTCTCCATTGATTATGCAGGTTATTGTAAGTAAAGCTTCTCCTCCCACATGGGAACAACCTGCTCTATACAACCATCTGTCCTGCTGCCTGCAGGGACAAGTGAGGCCACAGAGAGAGAGAGTGTGTGTGTGTGTGTGTGTGTGCGTGTGTGTGTGTGCGTGCACTGATAAAAAAAAAAAAAAAAAAAAAACATACATAATCAATTGCTTCCTTCCTGCTGAGACAGACGTGTGTTTCAGTGACTTTCATCAGGAGGAAACATAATGTACAATGATGATGTTCAGGTCAAACCAACTGACATGATGAAGATGAAGATGAGTCTTAAATCAGTAATAACAGAATAAAGTGTCTGAACTGGGAAACATCAGAAATAAACAAGCTCCTCTTCCTCATCAGTGATAGAAAACACTTCCTGTTTCTGTTCAGTTACAACCTGTGACTGATACTGATGATGATGATGATGATGATATGTATATAAACTATATAAACTATATAAACTATATATAAACTATATATATAAACTGTATATAAACTATATATAAACTGTATATATATAAACCAACATCCACCGTCGTCTCAGTGATCTGATGTGTTGATTGAATCAGAAGAGGAGACGCAGTGAGAAGAAAGAAAAGACAGACTCTTTCCCATGATGCACTGCAGCACCTGAGTGAAGTCTGAAGGTTTAATGGAAACACACACACACACACTGCACCATGACTGAGATCAACACACACACACACGGTTAGAGAAACATCATATGAGCCATAAAGATGATCGATGCATCACAACACACACACACACACACACACACACACACACACACACACACACACACACACACACACACACACACACACAGACACACACTGCATCTATTGATGTTAGCACTGATTTATCGATTTATCTTTACACAGTGTGTGTGTGTGTGTGTGTGTGTGTGTGTGTGTGTGTGTGTGTGTGTGTGTGTGTGTGTGTGTGTCATCACCTGCACAGGAAGTGTCAGAACATCAGTCTTGAGAAAATATAAACAGATGAAGGACAAAGAAAATCTGTCTGATAATAAAAAATCATTTCTCTTCCTCCACAAAATGAACCTGCACATAGTCATCCAGCTAACGCCTAGCATGCTAGCTGCTAGCAGCTAACGCCTAGCATGCTAGCTGCTAGCAGCTAACGCCTAGCATGCTAGCTGCTATCATGCTGGCTGCTAGCAACATGCTGGTTATCAGATTTAATCCTGAAGTTTATTAATAACTGATCTGGGATCAGATCAGACTCACTGAGACTAGGACCAGGACCAGGACTAGGGAAGAAACTCTCCTCTCAGTCTCTGACATGTTACACAACATGAGTGTGTGTGTGTGTGTGTGTGTGTGTGTGTGTGTGTGTGTGTGTGAACAGACACGTGTCCCACAGGTTGAACAGACAACGAGTATCAAAACAACGTTTCTTCACCTCCTTTATTCACTCTGCTTCCTGACGTTTAACTTTAGTCTGGGAAACTAAGCAACAGCATCTCTGTTGTTGTTGTTGTTGTCGTTAGCTCGTCTGCAGCTGTACTGCCCCCTGGAGGCCGACGGGAGCATGACTCTGTCCTGAAAAGAGACTCGTCTGTCTGAGTTCAACTAATCATCTGAGACGTGAAGCTACAACGGTTGGATCAGTTAGCTGAAGATGCTACGTATCACATCAATAGATAAATTAGCTAATGTGGCTAAATAAGACGGAGTAGAGTTAGCGCTAGCAGCTACGTTAGCAGAGACGGTTAATTAGGTTGAAGAAGCTGAAGTAACTTGGTTAGTTTAGTTCAGTTAGTTCAGTTATCTAAAGAACCAAAGTTAGATGAGGTATCTACACACACACACACACACACACACACACACACACAATGATGCAGTGCATTAAATATGCATAACAGCCTCTGAGTCCCTGATCTCATGAGCACAGTAAACACCCCCTGTTTCCACCCCAGACCCCCTACACACACACACACACACACACACACACACACACACACACACACACACACACACACACACACACACACACACACACACACACACACACACACACACACACACACACACACACACACACACACACACACACACACACACACACACACACACACACACACACACACACACTCCTGTTTGTACCCATCCCCCTGGATCCTCCAACGTTTCACCCAAACACCTGAACCCTAAAAATGAATAAAGACGGGGGGTTTCAGTCTGTGATCCACCAGCTGTCAAACCCCTCCCCCACCCCACGTTACCATAGCAACGCCATAAATAATGGAGGCTGCAGTGCATGATGGGAGCTGTCAGACAAAGACGTTCGGTCCCGTTAGTCGACGTACACGATGTGATGTCGACTCACACGTCTAAATGTCACGACGATAGTGAACGAACACACATCGTGACATCACACACGTGTCATGACATCACACACACATCATGACATCACACACGTGTCATGACATCACACACGCGTCGTGACATCACACACGCGTCATGACATCACACACGTGTCATGACATCAGTTCATCAATCACAACCTCAAGGGAAATTCAGTCTTTGAGTTGTTGTTGTTTCTCGTCCGTGTCACAGACGCTGGAACAAACAACCTTACAGCTAACACCAAAACATACCACACTTCCCATGATGCATTTCACTTCAGACTCGTCTGAGACGGGACCACGATTCTCAAAATACCCGCTGCCGCCGTGTGAGCTGAGATACTGAGATTAAACACATCAGTGTTGACTCAGATGGCGTCCACATGTCGCCACACAAACAAACAAACCAACAAACAAACGATCAATCTACCGTCTGAGGTGGAGGTCGCTCACACGTCTGACACGTTGACATGATGAACAGATGAAGGTGAGAGAGTGAGAGCTGCAGCTGTTCACACACTCATATGTAACTGTGAGGACACACACGCACACACACACATACACACACACATACACACACAGTGAAGCCAGGTCAGCCACATGTAGCTGTAGATTAGTTTATTAAGCTGTTAGTAAACTGTCATTACCTCAGACTAATGCAACATGCTGCATCTGTGTGTGCTGACATCCACCTGTGATACTTAAACACACACACACACACACACACACACACACACACACTCTATTCAGGTTGAATCAGGATCAATGATCAGAATCTAAACTCTAGACTTTTATTTTGAAAGGCCCTCTCAGGTCTGATGTTAGTGACTGAACATTAAATCATCTGCCCGGCGGGTCAACGTAACAAGCGGCCAAGAACAAGACGATGAGGACGTTTAGTCTCAGGAACCAATCAGAGAAAAGATGAGTCAACAGACCAAACGTCAGGAAACAAGAACCGACGTGTCCGGGACCTGAAGAAGCAGCAGGACGTTGACCCGTTAACATCTGGGTTCAACCTTTACGTGAATCTAACCCGATGTGGTTCTGGTCTCTGAGGTCAAACACGTGTGAGCTCGGTCTACATGCGTGTTGTGAACTTGGCAGACAGACGTGAGCGTCGCTGAGCTCCGTGGCTTCGATCCTAATCGTTCCCGCCGAGCGTGTCGATGTCGGAGCGACGCTGACGAGCAGCTGGTCGACACGAACACCAGGAAAATTGTTTCTCACGCAGACGACACAAGAACGCGGCTCTGGTCTCTCACAACCTGCTTTACAATGAAAGTATAGAGTCCAGGTTAGTGTCTCTACATGATAAACTGATAAACACGAATTCTCGGCCGCAGCTTGAGTCTTAAAATGACACTGGTCCGTGATGTAACAGAGCAGGTAGAGGACACTCTGACGCTCCACTGCTCGTGGTGAAGATTTGGATCCATGTGTTGGCTCAGTCTTGTTCCTGTTTCTCTGTCAGAGCGGAGGTGAGGACGCAGCGTGAATCCTCCCCCGAGGAGAAGAACAAGGTGGAGGAGGGACACAGGAAGTTGAGGATTAACGACGACTCGGTGTTACTGACGACGACTACAGAGAAAACATCACACACAACTAATACTAGTACTGATACTTCACCAGTGAACTTCAGTATCTGTTCTTCACTACAGTAGTTTTAACGTGTCTGTGACTTTAACTTCACTACATTTTAACTTAACGACACTTTGACTCAGTAAATGTGGTGTTTTGACTCTAAGTCGACCTGTGACTGTTTAGACCATCAACACCATGTCTGAGGGTTGATGGAGGCTCCATCTTAAAGGTGGATGATGGAGAAACTTCAACAATATCAATATAAACACACATTTACATTTAGTGAAAAAAGAACAACTTTAGTTCTTTAGTTCAGACTCATTCATTGTCTATGAAGATTGTTGTAGCTCCATGTTTTAAAGTGCTGGATAAACTTCATAATATTCTTCTGTTTTATTAACATGTACTTGTACTTTTACTTTCTACACTTAACTACATTTACTTATAGATTACTGTCATACTGAAGTACAGTAAATACTAGATACTTTAAGACTTTTACTGGAGAATCATTCTAGTGACGACTTGAACTTCTACCAAAGTTATTTTATTCTACTCTAGTGTCTCTACTTCTACTCTAGTGTCTCTACTTCTACTCTAGTGTCTCTACTTCTACTCTAGTGTCTCTACTTCTACTCTAGTGCTGCAACTCTTGTAAGTTGTGAATATTAGAATCAGTTTGTAATGATCATAATCATAATAAAGAAACGTTGAGTGTTGAACCATCGTTGGTAGATGGAGGACGAAGATATAAAAGTATTTATAGACAATAAAGTTACAGCTGCTCCATCAGGAGGAAGAATAAGATGAAATCATCCTGTTGGCATCTGAAAAATATCATGATACGTAGTTTCATGCTGGAATCCCCCCGTACAACACAGTAACACACATGATGTAATGTGCAGTTATCTCTCTATGGATGAAGGGTGTGAATACAATACATCAGCACTGAAACATTCAGCAAGCACACACACACACACACACACACACACACACACACACATATTTTCCATATGTGTGTGTGTGACACTAGGAAAACGAAGATGAGAAGCAGAGTCATGTGTGAGTGTTACTGGAAGGTGTGGCTGGTCCCAACAAGTGAGTGGGTGGCTCCTCCAACCATATGGTCACACACACACACACACACACACACACTTGCTATTTCAGCTTCAACAAACAGGATCCGTCTTCACTCTGAACCTGTAGATGAGCAGATTTGATTTTTACTGAACTGTTACTGAACAAACATGTTAATGCTTCTTAATTTAACAAACTGGGACAATGACACTTGTTTCATGATGCTAACGATGCTAACGCTACATAAGGAGAGAGATTCCACCACATCAGCTCTCCACTTTAAAACTAACGTAGTGATGAGAAAACACTGCTGCGTCGACCAGTCTGACCAGGACGTGACGTTGAATCAGTTCTTTAGACGACGACGTGTAAAATAAGAGCTGAGCAGCGAGCGATCTGACACGTTAACGCACTCACCCAGCAAACTGTGAAGGGTTAAAAATAACCACAACAACAGGTGAACCAGCCAAGTGGGTCGTTAACCTCCTCAGTCGTTAACGTCTTCCTGACGGACGTCCAGACAACAGCCACCACAATAACAACCGCTGAGACCAACAGCTGGAATATTATTTCATATTATTTCATTTTCCAGCAAAGTTGGTTGAATTTCAGGCTGAACAGTTTTTGTTGTGGGACCAACAGCAGACGTGAGATAAGAACCCAGCAACACTTTTAATCAGCTCCACACTCACTGCTTCTCTTGCTCCAGGAAACAAACTTGTTTCTACCAGAGAGCAAAGTGCATCGTCAGCTCAGGCTGCTGAACGGCATGATGGGAAACACCGACTAACTCTTACTGTCTGAGTGATCGATGAGCAGATGTTTACTCTCAGTCTGACCTGCCAACAACACGGGAACCGCTTTGTGCTGAAGCCAGAGGAAACTGGAAGATGTGAGACGTGGAAACACAAGACGGTTACAAGAGAGAAGAAGAGAGCTGAGGGTGATGCAGACATCACAGAAATATCACCGATACATCACAGAAATATCACCGATACATCACAGAAATATCACCGATACGTCACAGAAATATCACCGATACGTCACAGAAATATCACTGATACATCACAGAAATATCACTGATACATCACAGAAATATCACCGATACATCACAGAAATATCTCTGATACATCACAGAAATATCACCGATACGTCACAGAAATATCACTGATATATCACAGAAATATCACTGATACGTCACAGAAATATCACTGATATATCACAGAAATATCACTGATACATCACAGAAATATCACCGATACGTCACAGAAATATCACCGATACGTCACAGAAATACCTTTGATACATCACAGAAATATCACCGATACGTCACAGAAATATCACCGATACGTCACAGAAATATCACCGATACGTCACAGAAATATCTCTGATACATCACAGAAATATCACCGATACATCACAGAAATATCACCAATAAGTCACAGAAATATCACCGATATATGACAGAAATATCACCAATAAGTCACAGAAATATCACCGATCGTCACAGAAATATCACTGATACATCACAGAAATATCACTGATACATCACAGAAATATCACCGATACGTCACAGAAATATCACCGATACGTCACAGAAATATCACCGATATATGACAGAAATATCACCGATAAATCACAGAAATATCTCTGATATATCACAGAAATATCACCGATATATCACAGAAATATCACCGATATATGACAGAAATATCACCGATAAATCACAGAAATATCACCGATAAGTCACAGAAATATCACCGATATATCACAGAAATATCACTGATACATCACAGAAATATCACTGATAAATCACAGAAATATCACCGATATATCACAGAAATATCACCGATATATCACAGAAATATCACCAATATCTCAGAAATATCACCGATAAATCACAGAAATATCACCGATATATCACAGAAATATCACCGATATATCACAGAAATATCACCGATAAATCACAGAAATATCACTGATATATCACCGATAAGTCACTGAAATATCCTGTGACATATCACAGAAGTATCACCGGATATATAATGTTATATCACCAGATGATCGGTGATATTTCTGTGATATTTTGATGATATATCCGTAATAATCACAGATTTCACCTTTATATTAATCTCCTTCACAACAAGCTCAGTAAAATTAGAACCAAATGATGTGATGTTTGTTTTCTGATGAATCATGTCAGAGGCATCATCAATCAATCAGTCTGTCTATTGATCCATCTATTCATTCATCCGTGTCTCCGTCTGTCGCCGGTAAATTACACGTTATCGTGTCTGTGAACTGGGAGGAAACCGGTTTATAATGATGACTACGATGATGAGCATCGTCCTGCTGCAGTGTGACTGGGTGTGATGGGCCCGCGGGTCCTGGACGTTGTTGAATATAAAGAATAATAGAATAAAACGGAGGTGTTAACCCTTAATTACCCAGAGGCTGCTGACCCCCACCCTCCACCCTCCACCCTCCACCCTCCACCCTGGCTCAGACTCTACGACTGGCTCAAGGTTTCGCATCGCTCACCTTTTGTCTGGACGCAAATGTAGATTCCAGGTAATTTCCGACACCGGGACACACGGTCTCATGTATCCGGCAGAACAGTGCTTCCTCTCGGCTCGGCTCGGCTCCGTCGCCCCGCTTCGCTCCCTCAGCAGTGGGAAACTTCGCCTGATCCGCCGGCTATTGTTAGCAGGAACAGACACGAGCCGTCCGCAGCGCCCGCCCCGCTAAGCCACGCCCCCAGGAGCCGCTGCAGACACGCCATTGGTCGTCGCTCAGCCTCGGCCGTCGCTGATTGGTTGGTGTGGACGTTAGTTCCCATTCTGGGGGCGCGGTCCCGAGCGGAGAGCGAGTGACGTAGCAGGTGCGTTCAGAGTCACTGGGACAGAAGAGTTGTCGCTGTCTAACCTCCTGTATCGCGGTGCGTTCATGTGCAACTCCGACCGCAGATTTACTACGAGAAGAAAATAGGAAACAACAGTGACAATAATAAAAGTGACGATGTAATCAACATATATTTACAATATTAAAACACGTCGGTGGTGTTAAAATGTCTCTTAGATGATCATATTACATTAGAAATAATTTAAACACGGCGTCTCAATGTGTCTTATGCTAGAAAGTAAAGAAATGGTCATAAACAAATTCTAAAATCCTGTTTTCATGTCATTAAAGGACACTGACGGTAGATGAACGACTCTAAACGACGCTGTACGTGGATATACAATGTTTCCTTTAATAAACCCTGTTTAGGATAAATGATAGATGATGTAAAGATTTATCTCCGATCAATAATTAAATGAAGTTTGTTACTTGAAGACGTCGCTTTGTTTCCACGATGACCTGTTCTCCAGTTAAAGACTGAGGAAACTGTGACATCTAGTGGCGAGAGTGAGGAATCACAACGAGTCGGTGGTCCAAGTTCTGGAGGTGGCACCAAAAAAATCAAGGTCATGAAAAATCACCATAATCACAATAACGACAATTATTACATATTTAAAATTAAAAACATTAACCAACACTAGCTGCCACTAATTTGTTTTATTTATTTATTTGTTTCTTCTCAATGCGAAACTATCAAAATATTACAGCCCTGTTCATCCACCTCTCTCTCTCCTGATTTCCGCTGGATGCGTCTCCGCTCCGGAACATCAGCGGAGCCGCTGTGTTTCAGTTCTGGTCCCTGTTTGTTTCCGGCTCCGTCACAGCTGCGGGACTTCTACTTCTACAGGATCACAAAGCAGCAAACCCACACAAATCAGATCGTGTGGGACAGGAAGTCGTTCACTGAAACAAAATAAAACATCTGGTTAATTTCCAAAATAAAACACGCCATGTTCACAGTAGATCATATTTAGCTGCACTACACCTTGAAAACGTCGTCAGATCATTTCACCCGTTGACACAATATAGAAACTTCATCTCACTATATGGCTCGATTCTGCATCAATTCACGAGACGTGGTGATTTCAGTGGAGCCACATCACAAACACAGCCGGTGGTGTCGACAGAGATAAATAAATATTTGTATTTATTTATTTATTTTATTTCATGTTTGTGTCGTTGTTTATTATTTTATCATGTTTTAACTCTGTCCTCGTACAGCTCCCTTACAGTTGTGACTCTACATTAACAGAAAATAAAAGATGATTGCACTGGCAAATACTGAATTATTCTTTTTCTTGTTTTGGAAAGGTGGGGGCACCACAAAGCTGCTGTGCTTACAGCACCCAAATAGCTAGGCCCAGTTTCATGTTAACCCCCATCTTGTGGTTAGATAAAACCTTGAACAGGAAACTGAGTTAGACGTGTCGTTTCCGAGAAAAACTCAACTGATAAATGTCTTAAAGTTTCTGACAATGACTTAAAGTAATGATCCTTCGACCTTAAATGTGACGCACTGATTAACTTTAACATATAAGATAATCAGAGTCAGTGTTTGTTCAACAGTCACCAAGAGACTTCAGAGCATCATGGCTGCAGTCACAGAGCTCTGCTTCCTGCTGTTTGTTCTCGTCACCAACATCCACACAGACGAACAGGTCTACATGTATAAGAAAACAAACTCTCACTCCTTCATTCCTGCCAGCGGCGCCAGCCTCTGTCTGATCTCCAGGTTTGTTGGTGAGGAGAAGCTCGTCCTGTGGAACAGCTCTGACCTCTGGTCTGAGAACTCAACGTTACCTGAAGACCTGAAACGACGACTGTCAGTTCATGACTGGGAGAATGTTTCTAATTACATAATCAGCGACCTGACATTTTCAGACTCCGGCCTTTACCGAGAGCAGTGCTGGACTGACGGCAGCGTCTCATACGAGACAAACACAAGTCTGATGATATGTGGTTCAGTGGATGAGAGACAAATGTCAGTGAATCTGGGAGAAACAGTGGATCTGTCATGTGACGCAGCAGCTGATAATCTGAAGGTCCAGTGGTTCAAGAAGGACGATGGATCTGGACGTTATTCTGGATCATGGAGGAAACTGTCTGAGGACAGTTTGACATCAGAGATGGACGATGTTAAAGGAAAAAACACATCGACTCTTCGTGTGTCCGACATCGCACCAACTGACTTTGGATTATATCAGTGTGTGATGATGAACCAACAACAGTGTGTTAGAGGACAGGTTGTACGTTTGAGACCATCATCAGAGGTAACGTACGGCTCAGTAGGAGAGACGGTTGTGTTGCAGTGTCCAGTCAGTGACAACCAGCAGGTAATATGGAATAAATATTACCGTCCGATAACAGGTGAACAAACAAACAGGTCATTGACATTTTCATCTGTGACATTAAATGACTCAGGAGTTTATGACTGTAGAGTCAAAGTGAGTAAATACTTTGTGTTGATCGTGTGTCCAGAGTTTGATCCAGCGACTGTGGAGCTCTTCTCAGAGGGAGACAACGTCACTCTCACATGTAGAGATAGTTGGGGAGAGGACAGGAAGAACCGTTGGTTCATGAGGTCAAACAAAACAGGAGGCAGAGTCTTACATTTCTCCACAGACACATTGAACATGTTTGTCTCTGACAACAGCCTGGTTATCTCTAATGTGTCACTGGAAGACACAGGAGAGTACTGGTGTGCTGTTACCGGTCCAGGTCTTCGGTGTTTGTCGACCAGTAAATACATTGTGCGGTACCAGCAGCCCGTTGGTTTTTACTCCACCTTCTATGTGGTGAGATGCTCAGTGCTCAGTGGTCTGCTGCTGATGCTCTGTGTGGCTGTGGCTGCTGTGAACCACAGGACCAACAGACGGCAGCTTCCAGCTCACACTCACACTTAACTCCTGGATTTTCACTGTGATTCATCAACGGCTCCATCACCTTTTACATGAGTAAAGATGTTTGTTGTTGTTGTTGTTGACTCTGGTGATGACAGGATCACTGTGTTTAAGTTAAACAAATTTCACAACCAATTAAAGGATGTGGTGTGGGTTTTACTTCCTGATCCTTTTATAGATACAGTTTCCTGCTGACACTAAATGAAGGTTAAATAAAGACTGACAGATTATTGATTATTGGTGATGACAGGATCACTGCTCTGAGCTGCAGCCTGGACCCTGAGGACGGGACCATTTCTCATTATTCTTCATCTAGTTTTATTGTTCTGATGTTTTCATGTAAATATAATAATGTCCCTTATATGTGAAGGAGCCTGAGTTACATTTTATACATGTGTGATTGTTGTATTTTATACACTTTAATATTGTTGTGAAGCAGCAGACTGGAAATATGAACCGACGCTTTAATGCTCTGATTGTGATTTTAATGTCATTTCAAAAGCTCTTGTTTGTGTTTATGTGTTAAACTGTATTTTACAACCAATTAAAGGATGTGATGTGGGTTTTACTTCCTGATCCTTTTATAGATGCAGTTTCCTGTTGACACTAAATGACACAGATCAATTCTAAATGTTAAATCTAATTACTTGTCTTTAAATTCACTGAATTCACTGTTTATTTCACTCACTTTCCTCAGAAAAGAGACAGAAATTCACACAAAACAATGTTTTATATAATCGTTAAATAGTAAAAAGATAAAAAATCTTCAAGATTTATTTAGATCAACTTCTAGACATGAAACATAAACGTTAAATATTAAACCTAAATAAATCAACAATTATATTTAAATTTAGAGGCAACGTTTTTCATTAAATCTGTTTTTACATTTTCACATTAAAACAATTACATGAGATGGTTAAAGAAAATCAGGCTCAGGAGAGAAGAGCAGCTCGGTCACTTCCGCACCACGTGGTTCGCGGGGACTGATGCTCATTCGCTCCCGGTTGGACGCAGCATCCTCCGGGAAAGAGCCGCAGAGCTCCGGTGACATCCAGCGGGACAGAGAGGCCAGAGGCCGGGGAGGAGACAGCGGCGGCTCGGTGCTCGATCAGCGGACACCCGCTGCGGACGGTCCCCGACAGAGAGCGCAGACCTCCCGCGGAGATGACTGCGGACGTGGCGGTGTCTCTGTCGGTGCTCGCGAGCATCGTCGGGTTGAGCCACGCGACCCGCGGCTTGTTGACCAAGACCCTCGCGGGCACCGGACTCTCCGTTTACGCGGTGGAGCTCGTGTCCACCTTCCAGCTGTGCTGCTGCACGCACGAGCTAAAGCTGCTGTCCGAGGTGGGCGGGGTCGATCCTCGCCTCGCGCTCACGCTGACATACCTGGCCGCCGTGGTCCACGCGCTCACCTTCGGCGGGGCCATCGGCAACCCCTCCGGTGTACTCGAGCAGGCGTATCACGCGAGGATCTCACGCGTGTGCGCGCTGCGTCGGATCGCGTGCCAGTTCGCCGCAGCGGCTGCAGCGCGAGCCGCGGTGCCGGCGATCTGGGGCGTCGGGTTGACGAGGCTGCACGTGCGGCACAAGCTGCTCGGGTACCCGTGCATCAGCCCCATTCACGCGCCGCTGCTCAAAGCCGCCGCCGTGGAACTCGCGTGCGCCTTTGCGGTTCAGACCGTCATCACGCACACGCGCACGGTGGAGGAGAAATACCGCGTGCACGCGGTAGCCGCGGTCATCGCCACTGTGGTTTACGCAGGTAAGACGGTGATGTCACGTGATAATTTGTTTTTATGACGACACACTCTTCCACGTACACTGATTACGTCACGTGACGTCAGAGCTCACACAGTCACAGTTTAGAACAAAAGATATCTGTCGTTTATATAAACTGTTTTCTCCACAATTACACGTCAGTACCTCCAGGGGGCGCTGCCGCCGCTACCGCCGCTGCCGCTGCCGCCGCTGCCGCCGCTACCGCTACCGCTGCACACAAACATTTTCCTCAGTCTTATTAACATCTACAGATCAGACACTTAAACTAACACCGTGTATGTTACTTCACTCGTTAGCATCAGTTCCGCTAACCTAGCCTAGCCTAGCCTAGCCTAGCCTAGCTTACACATGACATTCAATAACTGCCCAAATTTGACATTTGAAGATACAGTAAAATGAAATAATGAAATATATTGTTCATCTAACTTCTCAGTTACCTGCACAGGTGCATAAAGACTGAGGTCATGTGACGCATCATGTGACGCATCATGTGACGCATCATGTGACGCATCATGTGACGCATCATGTGACGCATCATGTGACGCATCATGTGACGCATCATGTGACGCATCATGTGACGCATCATGTGACGCATCATGTGACGCATCATGTGACGCATCATGTGACGCATCATGTGACGCATCATGTGACGCATCATGTGACGCATCATGTGACATCTGAAGTCATTTGATTGGACCAGATCTCATGTTTTCAGCATCTGAAGTTTTCTGTTGTTAATTTTTAAATATTTTTTTTTTAATTTTTATTCCACACAACAGTTTGGTTTGTTACATTAAATCAAAACTAAAAGAATAATCACATTTTAATTCTGCGTCGTTACAAAAACAACAACAAAACAGGAAAAACATCACAAACTTCCTGATGTTTGTCTGTGGTTCTGGTCGTTGTAGGGTCACTAACACTACTGTGTGTGTGTGTGTGTGTGTGTGTGTGTGTAGGTGGCAGTTCGACAGGAGCAGTGTTCAACCCGGCCTTAGCGTTCTCCACTCAGTTCCCGTGCAGCGGACACTCGTTCCTGCAGTACTGTGTGGTGTACTGGCTGGGTCCGCTGCTGGGTAAGAGCCTCTGATCCACATCGTCTTTAACAATGAAACAAACGTCTTCAAAGGTTTTAAAAAGTCTCAACTTTCACCGACACAGGTCCTGAATATCCAGTAACGTTTGTGTTCCTCAGTAACTCACAGAATAAAATGTTAGTTAAATTAATCTCACGTCCATGTAGCATTAGCTTTAACCTTTAATGACCATCGACTCACATTGTGTGATTATAGAGGTTGAATTAAAGTGAAACGACTCGTGTTTCTAAACCGACCTCGTTTCTCTGGCAGGTGTGATGAGCTCAGTGCTGCTGTTTGATAAACTCGTCCCTCTGCTGCGGAGGAAGTCGACGTCTGTCCACCTCCAGACCAAGAAGACGACGTGATCACTCACATTTACCTCAGGAGATCCGAACTAAGACACTAAACTTAGAGGGTTTTTTACTTTACTTTTGACAACTGACGACCTTTGACTGAGGTCGGAAAACTTAAACATTTGGGATCAGACACTTTAGGTCATTGTTCCTACAGCTGCTTCAGTTAAAGTGACGTCCAGAGCAACATGAACCAGGGTCTGTTTCACCATCAATACCAGTCAAACTCCCCTCAACAGATATGTTACGTTGGTTGAAGTAATATCCAGTTTAACGTCTTTTGTTTTCACAACCAAATAGTTAACAATGAAAGTAAATGGGGCAGTCAGCCAAACGTATCTAAATTGTCATTTTTTAACCACTAATAAAGCTCAAAATATCACTTCACTTCAGCAGTAGCATGAATAGGGTCCCTACACATAAACTGAAGTACTGATAACTTAGTAAGTGAACCCAGAGTTTATTAAAAACACTGTTTTACAAGACTTACCCAACGTCTGGTTTTATAACAACTGGTGATGAAGGTTGTTCCACATCAGCAGATTCATCATTTTACTGAACAACAGGTCGATGTGAATCTGCTGATCTGGAACATCCTTCATCACCAGTTGGGTAAGTCTTGTTCATACCACCATGTGGTTGTGTCTCTACTCTACTGGACTCTACTGGACTCTACTGGACTCTACTGGACTCTACTCAGTCTGGTAGCAGACACGTTGTTTCCATCACAGTTTGGTTCCTCCTCCACGTGAATGTGGTGAGTGGAGTCAAACTGCTGCGACGTCACGACACTAAAACATCAGTAAACATTAATGGACATGGAGGAGATGCTGTACTTGTTGCTGGGTTAGCTTACGACCAGGTAGCTACGACGATGGCTATCACTCTTGTCCTGTTTAAAAATGGAGCTTGATTATTTTGTTGACGCTCTCTCAACTCAACTGGCGTCTGGTGGCAGCTTGTGAAGACACTCCCTCTGACCAATCAGTGGCCGGCGTCTGTTCACGTCACGTTTTAGTATCGACTCAGCTCCATTGGTTCCTCCACAGAGTAGGAACTAAAACAGTAGCTGGAACCAGGAACTAGAACCAAGTGGAGACACTAGAGACTCAGTAGAGACTGAGTAGAGACCAGTAGAGACCAGTAGAGACCAGTAGATGATGGTGGAGAAGAGGAAGTTATCAGTACTTCAGTTTATGTGTAGGGACCCTATTCATGCTACTGCTGAAGTGAAGTGATATTTTGAGCTTTATTAGTGGTTAAAAATGACAGTTTAGATACGTTTGGCTGACTGCCCCATTTACTTTCATTGTTAACTATTTGGTTGTGAAAACAAAAGACGTTAAACTGGATATTACTTCAACCAACGTAACATTTCTCTAGAGTTTGACTCATATTCATGGTGAAGTCCTGTAGTTGCTTCAGCACCAGTAGTATTGGAACATTTACTTGAGTTAATTCATGATTAATTAACTGGAAATCACTTTATTTTAACGGCACTTTACTTCTAAAAGTAAATAATTAATGTTTGTATTTGTGACATTTTCTGTTCAACATGTAAAAGCAGATTAAAGCATTAAACTAACAGACCCGTTTGTTTTAATGACTGAATGTTTTCATGCAGGAATATTTAACATTTTTGAAAAATAATTTCTAAAAGTTCAGGAACTTTTATCATTTCACATCTAGTTTCTATTATTTTGTTTCCATCTGTTTTATTCACACATTTTCATTTTTCAGTTTTATTGTTTATTATAAACAACAAAACTTTTTTATCCAATAACGATTCAAATGAATCGGACACAGGAACTTGTACAAAAACTATGAATTTATTGACAATCAGATACAAAGACAAACTCCTCAGTAGGAAAAAAAAAATCACATATTAAATTTGTGTTTAGATACAAAACAGACAGTTTTAGTTTTAACAGTCAGCGACAGGATGTGGAGGAGTCAGGAGGAGACGTCAGAACACGTGGACGTTTGTTTTTACAGCGACAGCAGCAGGCGGTCCTCCTCTCCACTCCCATGATGCACCTCTGCTTTGCTTCGTTCGGCTGCCGAGATGATTAACATCTGGAGAAAAGACGTGAATGAACCCGACTGCTCGGCTCTGACGACGTGTCGCTGTTTAAATATCACAACGCTAACGCTAACGCTAACGGGTCGCCATGAAGAACAGAGAAGGGACGTCTGTAACTATGGTAACCGCCCAGAACAACGATGGAGCATCTGGATACAAGTGAAATAAAGTCGACACGTTGAAGCTTTTCACTCACCAGTGTTCAACGTCTGCGTCTTCAAACTGACCAGACTCCATCGCTGCTGCGTCCACCTCCATCCCATCTGTCCACACACACAGAGACACACACACACACACAGACACACACACACACACACACACACACACACACACACACACACACACACACACACACACACACAGACACACACACACACACACACACACACACACAGACACACACACACACAGACACACACACACACAGACACACACACACACACACACACACACACACACACACACACACACACACACACACACACACACACACACACACACACACACACACACACACACACACACACACACACACACACACACACACACACACACACACACACACACACACACACACACACACACACACACACACACACACACAGACACACACACACACACACACACACACACACACACACACACACACACACACACACACAGACACACACACACACACACACACACACACACACACACACACACACACACACACACACACACACACACACACACACACACACACACACACACACACACACACACACACACACACACACACACACACACACACACACACACACACACACACACACACACACACACACACACACACACACACACACACACACACACACACACACACACACACACACACACACACACACACACACACACACACACTCTTCAGAAACTGAGCGTCGTAACAATCCTTCCCATCACTTCACATTCAGATTAAACCTCGAACCTTCGAACTCGGCCTTGCTGTCCTCGGTCCGGACCCCGGCCATGTGGTACTGCTGGGCCACGCTCTGGGCCAACATCCCCTCCAGCCTCTCCAGCGTGGCCTGGCCCTCCTGCGTCAGCGCCGACAGACCCTCGTCACACGTGTAGAAGGTGGGGACGTCTGCGTGGCCGTGCTCTGGGAGACGAGGGGTTAAAACTTTACTCCGATGCCGTTTGAAACAACACGCTCTGTAGCAGTGATGAATGCTGGGAAATCTCACCTGCTTCTGCAACCGGAGAGTCCAGGAGGAGACGGAGAAAAGAAACAGTCAGTTTAGGGCTCAGCTGCTTCTGCTGCGACGCTGCAGTGATGAACTGATCCTGGACGTGATCACATGATCCACCGCGTCACCAGGAACTAATCTCTGCTTCCTGGTTTCAGCCTGATTTTATTTTGAAAGCTCCAACAGGAAGTTGTGATTCATATTTGTGAATCAGTTGATTAATCACAACCAGTCAGATGGTTGTTTAATTCACGTGGGTTTTAATTTGAAAGTCTGACGGCTGCTCTGTATCTGCTCAGGTGTAGAACTGGGACCAGGACCAGGACCAGGACCAGGACCAGGACCAGGACCAGGACCAGGACCAGGACCAGGACCAGGACCAGTTAGCTGCCAACAGTTAGGCTCTGACCTGACGTGTGTGTGTGTGTGTGTGTGTGTGTCCTCACCAGCCTCCTCCACATCATACTCTTCTCCTTCGAAGTCGTTGTCGGAGTCGTCGTCCTCGGGGTCGGGGTGCAGCGCCTGACATTCACACATGGCTGAGAACATGGACTCCACTGTGAGAGAAACACGAGACATGAGATGAGCCCCGGCTCTGGGTCGAAGTGAAACGAATTGATCCAGAGATAAATGTGATAAACAGAAATAAAAGCTGAAACACGTTGAAACTGTTGAGGAAGACACAGGTTTGTTGATGGTTCTGTATCAAACACTCTTCATCCTTCTGTCATCACTATCAACAGAAAACCAACACTGTCATTGGTGGCGCGATTCACTGCGAGTCGAGCGCATCGTAGCAACGGAGACGCCAGATGTAAAGATAAAATGGAGACAGGTGAGCAGCAGCAGGACAGAGCTCAGGAGAAACAAACCCTGATCAAACGGCTCCTCATCACTCACATGCTGCTTTGTCGCTGGGAACAAATCGAATCTCAGTGATGGTTCCTCCGTCTCCGCCGTCTCCGTCGTCTCCGTCGTCGTCCTCTTCGTCTTCATCGTCTTCATCGGCTGTTTTCTCTGTCATTTCTGCCTCGTTGTCGTCTGGAAACATCACATCATTTAAACAAAACTGTCTCGTTCTCTTCCACCATCAACGCTTTACGTGATAAACTGTTGTTATGTTAGTGAGTTAATTAATAAACGAATCAATACGTTTAACTTATCAAGTTAACTTATCGCTAATCAATAACGTTCGTTAACGTTAGCTAATGTCGCTAATGTTTAACATCGTTATTAATGTAACGAACATCTCGTCAGTTTTTAATCCGTCACCAACTTGATGGACATAAACGAGTCTGTAGACGCCGTCTTTGTTTGTTTGTTGTCACTCGGTCGTCATGGAGACGCGTCTCATCGTCTTCACATAGAAACTAGCGACGACGTGTGATGACGTGTAACAGTAGAGGAACATTTTCGCCTCGTTGACTAAATGTTTCCGTCTGTCGACAGTCGAAGCTGTGACGCTCCTCACCGCTCAGTTTGCCGTTGACCATCACGTACAGATGCTCCTGAGGGAAGGCGCTGACGTCTCTGGAGATGGCGTGAAGGCCGATGGTGGGATACTCCAGAGAGAAACCCAACCCTGAACCATCGAACCACGACAGGCGCCTGACGCACAGAAAACACACAAATAATAGTTTATTATCTACTGTGATACATTTGACATAACGTTCACTACTGAGTCGTCTACAATATCAGCTGATCGAAGATAAATCAGTGTCTTTATCACATGAACCAGCAGGTTCATCTGGTTCCCACGGAAACACAGAGATACATGGTTGCAGCCAATAAGGTTATCAATAGATCAATACACCAAACGAGGTTAAAGTGACTGGACGTGACGTTGCAGCTGAAACGTTTCTATCATTTGAATAAATTGAACGTCAGTTTAAAAAGCAACTAAAACTCCGAGTCGTCGTTCAGAGGAATAGTTTATACTGTTACTGAAGTATGTTTCAGTCACGTGACGAAACTTCAACGTCAGTACAGATGTTCAGTATCTTTCCACCACTGACGGTGACGACAGATGTTAAAGAACAGCTCTTTTTCTCCGATTCAATTAAAACATCTGGTTTAAACTTCACCTTTTATCCTTAAGATGTCAGAAACAGTAAATATATAACCAGTGTGAGGCTGAAGGATCCTTCAGACAGACCTGGTTCTTATAGTCAATTATCTAAATTATATTTTAAAATCATTAAACACGAGAAAACTTGACATTTAACGGATCAGTCTGATGATTAAAACCATCAGCTTCGGGCTCTTATTTTGAAAGAGCCTGCCCCGGAAGTGTTTGGTATGACGTTCAACATCGTCTCGAGCGTTTTATTATGATTTAAACACGTGAGCTGCAGCTTTAATTCAACATTATGTCGATTCAATAAAACACGAAACGTTAACTCACGTTTCGGCGACGTACAGCGTCCCGCAGCCGAGCCTCTGGCCGTCCATCACCGCCGTGGTCTCGGCTTGCTCGTGCCGGACTCCCTCGGTGGGCGGGTGGAGGTTCTTCAGGAGCACCATGGCTGCCGGGCCGCTGGAGGAGGAGGTGACGGCGGGAGACGAGAACCGGACTCTCGCCGCTTCGTGACACTTTAATCCCGGTGATAACTCACTCAGAGGTCGGGTACCGCGGTGGACGGCTGGAGGCGGGAAGCACGAGCGCGTTGCACCGCGTTCCGAGATGAACCGAACCGGACTGAGAGCAGAGACCCGGACTGAGAGCAGAGACCCGGACTGGACCGGACTGAGAGCAGAGACCCGGACTGGACCGGGTACGTGACACTAACCGAACGGAGCTAAAACGTCGCTGCTGGAGTCACGTGACCACTGAGAACGCGCACGAGGCACAGCTACGTCGGCCGCTACGTAACATCCGTGCTGACGTACGCACGCAGCGTAACAGCGACGTTCATCCTATTTTGAAGGTTCCAACCGGAAGTGACAGAAGACGCCGTGATTTTTTTTTTATTTAGAAAAGTTAGTGAAATAAATATGTTATATATTTAATATATAAATAATTTAATATATAAAATGTTTTATAATTAAGTATAATAATTATATATACACATACATATAATGTTATTTTACATGTAAATGATGTAAATGTGAGGAAATAATCAATAATCTGTCAGTCTTTATTTAACCTTCATTTAGTGTCAGCAGGAAACTGTATCTATAAAAGGATCAGGAAGTAAAACCCACACCACATCCTTTAATTGGTTGTGAAATTTGTTTAACTTAAACACAGTGATCCTGTCATCACCAGAGTCAACAACAACAACAACAAACATCTTTACTCATGTAAAAGGTGATGGAGCCGTTGATGAATCACAGTGAAAATCCAGGAGTTAAGTGTGAGTGTGAGCTGGAAGCTGCCGTCTGTTGGTCCTGTGGTTCACAGCAGCCACAGCCACACAGAGCATCAGCAGCAGACCACTGAGCACTGAGCATCTCACCACATAGAAGGTGGAGTAAAAACCAACGGGCTGCTGGTACCGCACAATGTATTTACTGGTCGACAAACACCAAGACCTGGACCGGTAACAGCACACCAGTACTCTCCTGTGTCTTCCAGTGACACATTAGAGATAACCAGGCTGTTGTCAGAGACAAACATGTTCAATGTGTCTGTGGAGAAATGTAAGACTCTGCCTCCTGTTTTGTTTGACCTCATGAACCAACGTTTCTTCCTGTCCTCTCCCCAACTATCTCTACATGTGAGAGTGACGTTGTCTCCCTCTGAGAAGAGCTCCACAGTCGCTGGATCAAACTCTGGACACACGATCAACACAAAGTATTTACTCACTTTGACTCTACAGTCATAAACTCCTGAGTCATTTAATGTCACAGATGAAAATGTCAATGACCTGTTTGTTTGTTCACCTGTTATCGGACGGTAATATTTATTCCATATTACCTGCTGGTTGTCACTGACTGGACACTGCAACACAACCGTCTCTCCTACTGAGCCGTACGTTACCTCTGATGATGGTCTCAAACGTACAACCTGTCCTCTAACACACTGTTGTTGGTTCATCATCACACACTGATATAATCCAAAGTCAGTTGGTGCGATGTCGGACACACGAAGAGTCAATGTGTTTTTTCCTTTAACATCGTCCATCTCTGATGTCAAACTGTCCTCAGACAGTCTCATGATAATAATAATAATAATAATAATAAATCTTATTCCTAATACACTTTTCATAAAAACAAATCTCAAAGTGCTACAGAACAAATAGCACATAAAATCAGTGATCAGCTTATATAAAAAGGTGGGTTTTTAGTCCACGTTTAAAAGTGTCCGGACTGGGGCCCTCAGGTGGTCTGGGAGATCTTTCCAAAGAGACAGAGAACGATGACGTTCACGCCCTCGACCGTCACCACCAACAACCTGCCTCCAACAAAACCACGTTCGATGGTCGATATTTGACCATTTGAGGTTTGTTTTGACCAGTGACGAGGAAGATGCTGGTACAGAAGAGTCAAAGAAGGAGGCGGAGACGTGACGTGTGTTTGAGGGGATGCCTGGGATGTTGTTTTAATAACTTAGAAAACATTTATGTTACAGCGATAACTACAGTAACAGTACAACAGAGAAGATGGAAGGAGCTGCAGTCACGACCGGTGGCGACGCCACATCAGTTTGACATGTTTACTGAACATTTTAAAACCAACAGAGTCGAAGGTGCACAACATTTTCCAGCAGAACGTTACAAAAATATTGGTTTTGCTTCAGTTTGAGTGAAAATCTGTTCGAGGGGTTGAGATGTGGGATGTTTCAGCTCAGGACGTTGGGGAAACATCAGCGACGTCCTCCGACTTCCACAACCTTCACTTTTCACTTCCTGTTCATTTCAGCTCCTCTGCCACAGATTAAATGAAAAACACTTGTTTTTTATTTCATTTTTTTGACCCTAGAAGACATTTGTTTTTCTATCTGACATATGACAACAAACCCTGCACAGAAAACACGTCTTTAAAAAGGGAATCCACGTTTTACAGTATAAAACCTTCAGTAGTGTCTCGTTAGTTTTGTGGTTCAGGTTAAAAAAAAGTGTCGAGTCTTTGCTGGAATGAAAATCTACAGTTTGTAAACCCTCCCCACCCCACCGCCTCCCCACCCCACCGCCTCCCCCACCCCACCACCTCCCCCACCCCACCACCTCCACCACCTCCACCACCTCCACCCGATGAGACAGACAGTGAACTGTGTTTGTATGAGACTCAGAGGAAACAGGTTTAAAACACATGAAGCAGCAATCGATCACATCTGGGTCCGTATTTCTACCGACAACACGGAGATGAAACATCGTGTCGACAGGAAGAGACGAGTCACACGTCAACAAATATCTTATAAAAGAACAAGTTTAAATCCAGATTTCTGTAAAAAACAAAACAAAATCAGAATGAAGGTGTTTTTTCAAAAGAAAATCATCCAAAAAGTCTGACTGTTATTTAAATTAAAAGTTGGACTTTATTCTAATTTTATTCATATTAAAGAAACTTTAAAATTATTAATATAATAATAAAGGAAAAAATAACAATTTGAACTCTATTCATATTTATTATTTCCAATAAAAAAATAAAATAAATATTCTGTAAGATTTTGTTTCAAGACAAAAGATTAGATTTTTTATTTTGAACAACTGTGTTTACTATTTTATCATGTCAACGTGTCCCTGATCTTTCTCTGTTCGACATCGACCTGATTTATCTTGAATCTTAAACGTTTGTTCCTAATTGTTTGGTTTTGTTTCTGTGTATGACGAATACGGACCCAGAGCAGTTCCAGATGTTTCACAGATGTTTCCGGGCCGAACCCAGGTCAGCTGGGTTCAGGTGAACAGCAGGATCAAACTCATTAAAACCTAAACAGTGATGTGACTGTGAAGTTAAACTCTTCCTTCAGACCAGCTTCAGTCCTCGAGTGTGAATCGGTGAGATGGAGAAAACACAGAGTTAAAGTTGTTTGACTTTCCTCCCCTCGCGCCGCAATCAAAAAAAATAAAATAAAGCTTTGTTCCTCCTTAAAACTCGGTCGTCCTTCATGGCTACGAAACGGTAAAAACCTCTGGACGCGTTTGACGCGGCTGCGAGCGAGCGAGCGGCGCTCAGGGTGGACGTCGACCGCTCTCCCAGCATCAGTTTCCACGGCAACAGCAGCATCTCAACTCCTCCTTCATATAGAAAATATAACACTATATTTTACAAGAGGACTAAGAACAGAACATCTACTATCTTACAAGAGGAAAAACAGCGTACAGGCAAAGTATGTACAGCAAACGTGTTCCCGCCAAAACCCCAGACCAGTGGCCAATGTGGACCCAACGTCCTGGACCTGAACGTCCTGGACTCAACGTCCTGGACCTGAACATCCTGGACCCAACGTCCTGGACCTGAACATCCTGGACCTGAACGTCCTGGACTCAACGTCCTGGACCTGAACATCCTGGACCCAACGTCCTGGACCTGAACGTCCTGGACCTGAACGTCCTGGACCTGAACGTCCTGGACCTGAACGTCCTGGACCTGAACATCCTGGACCTGAACGTCCTGGACCTGAACGTCCTGGACCTGAACATCCTGGACCTGAACGTCCTGGACCCAAAGTCCTGGACCTGAATGTCCTGGACCCAATGTCCTGGACCTAAAAGTCCTGGACCCAACGTCCTGGACCTGAACATCCTGGACCTGAACGTCCTGGACCCAACGTCCTGGACCTGAATGTCCTGGACCCAATGTCCTGGACCTAAAAGTCCTGGACCTGAACGTCCTGGACCTGAACATCCTGGACCTGAACGTCCTGGACCTGAACGTCCTGGACCCAACGTCCTGGACCTGAACGTCCTGGACCTGAACGTCCTGGACCCAATGTCCTGGACCTGAACGTCCTGGACCCAACATCCTGGACCTGAACGTCCTGGACCTGAACGTCCTGGACCCAATGTCCTGGACCTAAAAGTCCTGGACCCAACATCCTGGACCTGAACATCCTGGACCTGAATGTCCTGGACCCAATGTCCTGGACCTAAAAGTCCTGGACCCAACGTCCTGGACCTGAACGTCCTGGACCCAACGTCCTGGACCTGAATGTCCTGGACCTAAAAGTCTTGGACCCAACATTCTGGACCTAAAACCTATACACCTTGAACTTTAACATCCTGGACCCAGACTTCCTGGAGCTAAAGGTCCTGGGCCTGGAAATCCTGGACCCCCAAACATTTAACATCCTGGACCCAGACTTCCTGGAGCTGAAGGTCTTGGACATGGTTGGGTCCATGTTGAGTTTTTAGACGCTGTCTTCAGGAGATCCTGGTTAGAACCATCCTGGTGTTTTAAGACAGAACTAAGATTAACAGATGAACATCTGTGACTGGACCTAACAACATGATCTGATCAGTTGAAATGTTTCAGACTCTGGTTGTGATTTTGTTTCAGGTCGAGAAGCGTCTGACTGATTTCTGCCTCTGAACCTGACGTCAGCACCGCGATCTGCCTCCATCTTCCTGAGGCAGAAATCAGAGACATGAAACGTGAGCGTGGTCACGTGACGCAGAGCGTTGGGTCTGACACTGGCGCCCCCTCCTGGTGGCAGGTGTGTAAGTGCTGAGAATGAGAATGATGAAGTGCTTTAGGATGAGGTTCACAACAAACGGGTCCAGAGTGGGATGAGCCCGGCGCCGTCGCGTCACGTGGACCCACCGAGCGTCTGCGACCGTCGGAGTTCAGAGGAAGTGGTCACGATGACGCTAGGCAGCGACGTGCGCTACGTGACGGTGGACGGCGCTCTGCGACACCACGGCGAGGAGGAGGAGGAGCGGGACGGGGGGAGGGCGGGACAGGTGGTTTGTGGGTAAAAAGGCCCAACAGGTGAAAGAAGCGAGCGTCAGTCACACGAGCATCATGACTGTGGGCTGTTCTGGACAGAGTTTAATGAGTCTGTGTGGCCCACCTCCTCCTCCTCCTCCTCCTCCTCCTCCTCCTCCTCCTCCTCATCCTCCTCCTCCTCCTCTGGGTGGAAGGGGCCGTTGTGCCTGCCCTGCCTGCCTGACGCTGCACTGTCCCTGGACACATCTGTACTCCCGGCCCCAGGCTTCGCTGGGCCTCTGGAGGTTCGCTGTCTGTTTGGCGGGGACACGCTACGGCCCCTCCCCTTTTCCTGAGCGCCGCCGTCGGCCCGCCTCTCAACCGCTGCAGACTTTTTGGTCGTCATCTTCTGCCCGTCCTCCTCCTCCTCCTCTTCGTCGTCATCGTCAGAGTCGATGCGATTGAGTCTTTTGCGGATCGGACGGTCCTCCTCCGACGATGACGTCGTCGTCTCGGACTCGTCCGATTCGTCCTCTTCGTCCGTCGACGGCCGCCGTTTCTTCAACATCTGCGCCAGACGTTTGCGGCGCTGCTGCGACAGGATCTCCCTCCTCTTCCCGCGGCCCATCCTCTCCTCCTCCTCCTCGTCCTCCCTGTCTGTCCTCTTTAACCTCCTCCTCTTGTCTCTGTCCTCCTTCTTCAGCCGCCTCCCTCTCTCTCCGTCCTCGTCTTCGTCATGTCTCCTCCTCTTCTCCCTCATCCTCCTCCTCCGCAGGGCGGCGTCCTCCTCCCTCCTCCTCTTGCTCATTTTTCTACGCTCGTCTTCCTCTTCGTCTTCGTAATCGTCCTCCTCCTCAGAGTCTCTGGAGGACGCCGACGCTGGCGGAGAAACAAACAGGAAGTGTTCAATAAAAAGGTTCATGAAACCAAGTTTAACTTGATGTCGTTGAATAAAAACACTTCATGTCAAACCTCATCTCCTCCTCAGATATGACGTCATAGTTTATGACATCACTTCAGAGATATTTGATGATGTCACATCAGGTCGTTAAGATCATGGATCGTTTTCAGTTCAACCAGTATTTTACATTATTTAACGATGACAACAGTTAACTAGATACTAACTATACGAACTGTATCAACCATGAACTGACCATCGCTGTAGTCACTGGACAGACGCTCTTTGCGCGGTCGTCCGCGGCGTTTGACCTTGTCGCGGGCGACGGGGGCGGAGTTGTCGGACGACTCTGACGTCTCGCGGTAGTTGACCTGCTGACGCTGACCGCGCCTCAGGCCCCGCCTCTTCCTGTCGGCGTCGCTGTCGGTTACGTCACTGAACTGATCGGAGTCTGGACACGGAGACAAAATGTCAGCGACGGTTCTGATCGTGTTAAAAGCGTCGTTGTCGTCGGTCACTCACCCACGTCTTCTTCGCTCTCCTCCTCCTCTTCCTCGGACGAGCGCCTCCGACGGCGCGGTCGCTTCCTGCCGCGGCGTCGGCCCTGCGCCGGGTCGGTGTTTAGGCACCGCCCTCGGTGCTCGTTTGGGCCGTGTCCCACTGTCCCAGCTGCCTACCTCGCTGCCGCCATCTTCATCGTCATCATCGTCATCTGCCCCCGACGCACCGAAGTCTTCATCGTCTGAGCTGAAGACCGAAGACGAGGAGAATGAGTGTGTGTCTTTGACCTGTGTGTGTGTGTGTGTGTGTGTGTGTCGTCACCTGTTGCTGATCATGAACTCGTCCTCGCTCTCCGCTGCTGTGCTGTCGCTCTCCAGGTCGTTGAGTCTCCGCCTCTTCCTGTTCCTGGCGGAGTGAGTCTGACTCCTGATTGGCCGCTGGCTCTCCTTCCCGTCCTCTGACAGGATGGCGGCGATTTCTTTGCCCCGCCCCGCTCCTTCATGAGTCAAAGGACAGAAACCCGGTGAGGTGGGTGTGTTGAGGTTAGCGTGGTGTTCAGACTGGCGGTGTGTGGACTCACCGCCACAGAGGTCTCTGATGTCCTCCTCAATCGCCTCGTCGATGGCGTCGTCAAAGTCGTCAAACCTGCGACAGGACAAACACACTGGATGATTCACGGTCAGAGCCACACCCCCTCAGGACGAGGCCACACCCCCTCATGACGAGGCCACACCCCCCCAGGACGAGGCCACACCCCCCCAGGACGAGGCCACACCCACCTGTAGCTGATATGCTTCCTGGTTCTGGTCGATCTCCTTCCCAGATTTTTACTCTTTTTTGAATCTTTCTTCTTCGCAGACTTTTCCTCCTCCTCCTCGTCTCCTTCCTGAAACAGTTTGTCAACAAACAAACATTAACAATGTTTCAGTTTTATAATAATAGATAAGATAATAATAGAATAATAGATGACAGATAAGACAGTATAGTAATAAAGTGTGAGTGTGATTCACTCACAGGAATAATGTTCTCCACACTGATGCCCACGTACACGAGTCGCTCCCTCCTGGAAAACAAGAGGTCAAAGGTCACAAGGTTCATACAGAAGGTCAGAGTGAGTATGTGTGTGTGTGTGTGTGTGTGTGTGTGACCTCCTCTCAGCTCGTTCTCTCTTCTTCAGAGCACTGTCCAGGTTCTGCAGCTGCTCCTCCAGTTTCTCACACAGAAGCTTCTGAAGAGAAGAAAAACAACAGATGTCACCAGACGGAGGTGGAGCCTCAGCACGTTACACCACCACGGCGGTGGCCATGTTGGATCAGACATACACACACACAGAGGGGCGGGGCTTACGTGCTGACATGGCGGACAGAACCACTCTCCGTCAGGAATCAGCATGAGCGGCGGCCGCAGACAGGCCGTGTGGTATCCGCTGTCGCAGGAGTCACACAGCAGAATCTGACAAACACACACACGTTAACGATGACGCGGTTCCACGTCACATGACAGGAAGCGGCGAGCGGCGTGCGCTCTCACCAGCTCGGGGTGGTTGGGCAGGCCGCAGTGCGTGCAGGCGTCTTCACTTGGAATCTCCTCAGATTTACACGACTCCTCCGAGTCGCTGCCTCCTTCGCTCTCCTCCTCGTCCTCTTCCTCGTCCTCCTCCTCCCTGCCCTCTCCTGCTCGCCGTTTCCTCCCCCTCTCCTCCGCCTCCCCTCCCTCGTTCAGCTTGCGTCTCTTGGAGCGGACGTTGGACCACCGCGGGCGCCGGTGTCTCCGTTTACCCTGAAAAACGCCACAGAGAGCGCCGGTCACACGACCAGCTCAGTTTCACCTTCACACGACAAAACGATGACGAAGTCATTACCCTTCGCTTCCTCATCAGCCCCACTGGCTCCGCCTTCCTGTCCTTCTTGGCAGCTGAACTCTGCTCCTCCTCCTGCTCCTCCTCTTCCTCCTCCTCCTCCTCCTCGTCCCTCCCTCTGGCGGGCAGCTCCTGTTTCCTCGGCGGTTTCTTCCTCTGACTCTCCGCCGCCTTCGAGCTCGGCCTGCGGGTCGACACATCGATCTGTTCATTAACACGTTTATTTTCAGAAACAAAGCGTGACCGCGTGATGACGTCGTCACGTACCTGCAGATCCTGGCCGACCTCCTGAGCGGCCTCCCCTCCTGTCTCACCTCCTGCTCCTTCTCCTTCTCCTCCTCCTTCCCTCCCCTCCCCCTCATCTTGTTTCTCCTGTGAGGAGGAATCTTGATCTTCAGTCTGATTCCTTCTTTCTGGATCTCTGACGACGCCTCCTCCAGGGGCTCGCCGTCCTTCACCTTCGCCCCGTTGACGCCGTCGTCTTGATGCTCCTCGTCGTGTTTTGACTCCGCCTCCGTCTTTTCTAAAGTGCTTTTATTTTGTTCGTGTTGGCGTCCTTCCTGCGTCACGTCTCCACTGAGTGAGGTTTTCATGTCCGTCGTGTTTGACGGTTCCTCTGTGGTGTTTTTATCCGGGTCTTTGTCCTCCGGCGCCGGCGTCGGTGTCTGTCTCTTCGGGTCCTCTGGCGGTGAAATACAAACAGACTCCATTTTTCTGTCTGGAGCCTCAGGGGGTTGATGGGACGCTTCCTCCTCCTTGACCACTTGAGGAGGTGAATTCAAAACGGCAGCGGTGGCGATGTGGGCGGGGCCTTTCCTGACCAGAACTGACTGGCGACTCACCTCCCGCTCCTCCTCCACCGCTCTGGCTCCTCGCTGCCCTGGACCCGGCCCGTTCTGCTCATTCTGTTCGGTTCTGTGACGCTCCGACGGGCTGCGAATGACCCCGACGTGACCTATGACCCCCACCTGACCTACGACACCTATGACCCCGTTCTGTCCCTCCTTGTGAGGCGGGAGAAGCGCCGCTCTCCCATTGGTCAGTTCCTGCCTGGAGGCTGCCGCCGGCTGCTGCTGCGGCGCCACCGGGCCACCGGGCGGCGCCAGCTTCCCGTCTTTGCTCTGGATCACCGACGGGTTACAGACGATGATGCTGCTGTTGTTCAGGTGGTTGCTATGGTAACTCTCTGCGAGCTTCAGCTCCCTCTTCTTCAGCGGTATCTTCGCCTGCTGGTTGCTCCTGACGACCGCACGCCCCGCCTCCTCCTCTTTGCTCGTTTCCTGCTTCATGGCGGCGGCGCCTGGCGTCATGACGACAGACACAGCGTTTTTAGGGACGTGGGGTCCGACAGGCTCCGACTTGATGACAGCGGTGATCGTGCTCACGCGGTTATCGAACGCCGGACGTTTGACATCTTTGTCCAGCTTCACCTCGACCTCCATCTGCTCCGGTTTCACAGACGGCGTCTGCTCCGGATTCACCGCTAGAAAAACAAAAAGGTTTACACCGAGCCAGAGCAGCTGATCAGGAAGTAAATCACTCCGATAACTAGCGGTGGTTTCATCCGTCGTACCTGGTCTCAGAGGTTTCTCCTCCTTCACAGCGTCGACCTTCTTGTTCTCGCCGTGTTCCTCCGCCGTCTCTGAAGGTTCGTTGTCGGGTCTGTTTACAGTTTCATCAACTGAGTCGCCGCAACAAAACACAAAGAAACAAGATGAACAACAACGATGTCGGCAGTGTAGTGTTTACCGGTGGCGTCTCACAGGGATCTGCTGTTGTTGATTCATACACGGTCAGTCTGCTACTTTAACTACACGTAAAACACACGAAACTCATGAAACTTTTTCCTCCTGTCGACAACGACGACATCCAACAGGCCTCGTCGGTTCCAGAAAGAATCCGGCTCCATGTTACAGATAAAACCTAATTCAGCTCATTTAAAAACCTTCTACTTTGCTGAGGTCATGTGACCTTCATCTTTAACTTCACGTCCACAAACGTCATCTGCTGATGCAATGAATCATGGGATATGTTGGTGAAGGATCTTTGTGTGTTGAACTGAAAGAACAGACCTGCATGTTTCCCTGTGGGGCTGCTGCTCCTGGATCCAGCCTGGTTCTGGTTCTGGTCCTGGTTTTGATCCTGGTCCTGGTTCTTACTCTGGTTGGGTTCAATCTGAGACTTGAGCAGATCCAGAGCCTCAGCCAGATCGTTGCGTGTCCTGAGGAGACAGATTGAACGTGTTTTATTAACATTACAGATGTAACGATCCATCGATTCATTCATTATTGATCCAAAGTGAAAACACGGATCTGTCTCGTCATATTTCATGTTACTGTTTCAACCTCCTATTGCTCCTCAACATTCAAACAACAGACAAAACGTCAGGAAACAAGGACCAACGAGTCGGGGACCTGAAGAAGAAGCAGCAGGACACTGACCCGTGTTAACGTGTCAGATACCTGCTCACCAGCGCGACGCGACGAATCACATCACGATCGCATCGTTATTGATAGAAGATCAAGATCAAACTGGCGATTTACAGCCTCAGTCGCTACCTGACGATGCACTTCCACGTGGACCCGTCCAGGTCGTCCTGCTCCTCCGTGTACAGACGGATGTTCTGCTCCTGGTCCAACTGAAGCCAGTACATGAGTCCCTGCTGGTCCCGACCCACGGGCTGCAGGCGCATCTTCTCCGGGTCCTCCTCGTTGATCGCCATCTTGAACTTCAGGTTGTCGTCAAACTGACACTCGCAGAGATACTGAGGGAGGGAACGAGGGCAGAGGATGAGAAGAGGAGGAGGATGTCGTCGTGGTTACATTAAGAGAGAACAGGACATGTACTTTGAGGATGGCAGACTTGCACTCCATGGACATCTCCTGGTAGCCTTTCTGCTCCAGCTCCCAGGCCCAGGTGCTGTTCAGCTCCTGACAAACCTGCAGGAATCAACAGGTAGATACAGTCACTACGCACTCACCTGCTCCCACGTGTCTGATGTCCAACCTTCTGACGGTTTCTCACCTTCGCCAGGTATTTCTCCCAGCGGTCCGTGGACACGGTCCTCCCCAGTTTCCTGAGCAGCTTCACGTGGAGCTCCACCAGAGGCTTCGGGACTGGAGACACAAACAAGACGACACGTCAAAGTAAAACATCAAAACACGCATCACATACGTGTTTCTGTCAGTTCTGTGACTCTTATTAGGTCTTAATGTGTCTGATCAGTTTATTTCTATATAAACTTTGGTTATTATTTTGCTTGTTTTAAGATCAGGTGACGTTCAGGTGATCCTGGGGAATAACGGGCCTAACTTGTAACTGCTATATGTTCTATCTAGTTTCATCTTTAACTGATTTAGTTTCATAATAAGGTGACAGAGTTTATGAAGTTAGTTTCAACCTCGGTTTTCTAATAAACTCTGTTATGACTGTGAACGAGTGTCGTTTCGAACGTTACTAAAAATTCCCACTGACATTAAACACATCAGCGTGAAAACCGCCTGTGTGGTCTGACGTGGGGCTTTCACGGAACCATTGAACTTTAGGGAATTTCCAGTTTTTCTCAGGTGACAAAAACTGAAACGTTTCCACTATGTCGAGTCATCAACACTGTCCAGGAAAACACGATTAACCAGTTAAAAGTCTGCGAAACATTACAATTAAAATATTAACCGTCATGTCAAACTTTAATTACGGTGTAAAAGCTGTTTTTATAAGAGCTAACGGTAACGGAAACTCCTCCGCTAACAAGCTAATTGTCAAACATAGTCTATCAGAGCAGCTACTGATGTTAAACTACTTTTATTATGATAAACGACACAGTTTTAAAGTTAATGTTGGTGTCTTTGTCGTACTTTTGACTAAAAGTTGATGGAAAACCGCGATGCTAACTAGCTAGCTACCTAGCAAGCGAGCAGCTAGTGTCGCTACTGCGCATGCGCAACATTGACAGCCACTCTACCAAAAAAGACAAACATCATCCGAGTGTTTTCTAACATCACCGTTAATACAGATGGAGACGGGGGAGGAGGGTGGATGTTAAACCCCGTGACCGATACACAAACACCGGGGCGCCGATGTCATTCGGGCCCCGGCTCTAAGAGGCGCAAGGCCGGTGAAAAATTACACCTGACAGGCTCCGGAGCTCCGGAGCTAGCGGCTCCGTGCTGCATCATGGCTCCCGACAAGTTCAGCGTGAACAGAAATCAATATCAGCCTTGTCAACATTATCGATAACCTGTCACTTAACTTTAACTACACCCCCTCCGCCTCCACCTCCACCGGGGAGGAGGGGGACCGAGCCGAACCCCGTGTCCGCCCCCGAAACTTCAGCTACGAAGTCCGGTTCGGTTCGGTTGGCACGGAGGGGGAGGGGGTAGCTTCGTGTTAGCACCCGGATGTTTCCCTACAAACTTGGGTAAAAACACCGGTTGTCAACGCGACTCTGACCGGGGCCAAATGCTGCCACCGCCGCGGAGAAAGTGAAGAAGCTCCGGTGACTAAACTCCCAGTCCGGCTGCTCCGGAGCCTCACACCTCCATCACCTCCATCACGGTGGTGGTGGTGGTGGTGGAGGAGGAGGAGGTGGTGGTGGTGGTGGTGGTGCCCCCCTTCTCCTTCGGTTTCAAGTGTCGCAGCTTTCCACCACTTCTTCGCCCCTCCACCTCTACCACCACCACCACCACCACCGCGAACATCACCGCTCTCTCACCTGCCGTCGTGTCCCGTAGATACCTCTCCATCTGCGGGAAAGTCATCTCGGGTAGATCCAGCACCGCTCCGTACCGCTCCAGGAACGAACAGACCTCCGCGAAGCTCGGGCACAGCGCCGGGCCGGAGCTCCTCACCACCACCGCCGGAGCAGCCATCTTTCCAGGCGGAGAGAAACAGGAGGGGAGGGCCCCGTTCGCTGGGATGCGACTGAGTCAAATGAATGGAGGGAGTGAAGCGGCTACCGGTGTCAAGCTGGACGGAAGGAGCCCGACCAGCCTCCGGTTGAGATTTTCAAAATAAAGGAAGTCAGGGTGTATTTTTCTGATTTTCTCAAACAAAATCAAAAAATAAACTTTCTTATAATTTTTATATAAACTTTGAACACGTCAAAATACACCTTTGAGAACAATTTCGGCTTTTAAGTCTGGTAAGATGCAAGCATGACGCTTTTATTTTTATTTAAAGTGTGTAACTTCCGGTGTGGTTGTGAGTATGTAGCGGAGACTTGACGCAGCTGTGAGAAGTTGGGAGGACCAGGGAGGGCAGAGCGAGGAATGCCCAGAATCCACCGCGAGGCACCAACAACATCAACAACACTTTAAAATGGTTGTGGCTTTTATTCCTCAAATATATTCACAACAAACCACTAATCACCGCGGACGCTACGTCACACAGCAGGGTGTAAACACGAACTGACCATATTATTTATTATTCATTAATGAACCATCCACATGTACTGATTTATGTGATTTTTATTTGATTTTTAACAAACATGAGGAGTCAGTCTGTTCTGCTGCTGCATGCTGCGTAGATGGTCACGATGCTGCTTTTAGGGACTGTCGGAAATATCACCGACACTCACAGAAAGAAAAAGAAAAACACGTTTTTCTGAAGTGAATAAAGAAAATAACTCTTTAATATTGTAACATTAACCGAAATTTTTTTAGTATTCATGTTGTTTGATCTGTGTCATATTCTTTTACTAATATCATTTAATCTGCATTTTAACCTGTAACAAGAGTAAAGTGGAAGTGAATGGTTTTAAAACACATTTTTATTTCTCAAATTTTTGAATTTTGTCATAATTTGTAACAATAATAGTTTTAAAACCTTATTTCTTATGTTATTTTGTCTAAAATTGATCGTTTTTTACAGATTTACTGATAGTCGTAATTGAAGGCATCAGTGGAGCTGTAAAGTCCGAGCTCTGACGTCAGTACATGAACGCATCTTGATCACGTGGTTGCGTCAGGAGGGCGGAAGTAGTTTTAGTGTCTCAGGAAGAAGAATCGTTTCGAAAGTTGTTTTTGTTTCATCTGTTGAATGTCTTCGTCCGCCGCCTGTTTCTGAGACAAAAAAACAACAAAGAGAAAAGATTTAACCGCCTGACGTCACCGGCAGCGATGTCCGTTTGTTAAATACAACGTTTGATCGGTAAGTTCAGGTTAATTATCGAGTTTAACGGTGAAATTATGACGTCATGAGTCATTAAAGTGGAAATAGCTTCAGTTTATTTTTGGTTCATGTGAAAGAAAAACGGTTTGTTTTAAACCTTCTTTAGCTAGCTGAAGTTAGCTTAGCATCTCCATTAATAATTATATCACTAATATTGATAATAAAGATAATAAATGTCGCTGTGGAGTGAAGAGTCTGGTGATGTTGGTCTGAACTTCATCATTTTAACCTCAACACACTGTGACTGTGACAAACAGTGATGATCATCTTATGACTGTTGTTGTTGTTAAACCAGGTCACTGTTGAGGTCACATCTACAGATGTTGGATCAATTAAAAAGGTTTTAGAGGTTTGTTGATAATAAACCTGTTTATGATCAAACGTTTGGAGGCAACAGAGACGTGAATGTGTCTGATTATAAATGTTAGAAGAACCTGTCGAGTCGACTGAGCCTCAGGCTGAAGTTTAACGACTCGACCTGATTTTCCACACACATCTCCTCATGTAATAAAAACTTTCATGTTTCTGTTGAAACATTCAAACGCGAAGAGAAGAGAAGAGAAGAGAAGAGAAGAGGAGGTTTTTTATTTAAAATGTTGATGATAAAACTTCACTTTTCAACATTAAACTTGTTTTTACATCAGGAATTCTTTCAACCAAATCAAGTGGATGTGGAGACACAGAAACGTGGAGATAATTTAGTTTTATGTAAGAAAACTAGTGTAAAAATGTTACATCTCCATCTTCAGACTTCGGTTATTTCAAACCAATGACGGGAAACGTTAAAGTCCATCAGGCGTCATCAGAAAGTCCTGAGATAAAACGTTAACGACCTTTGTTTTGTTGTTGCAGGTGTTGTTGTTTATGAGCTGCAGGTAACAGCAGAGCGCCGACATGGCGATCGCTCACGTGGCCACCGAGTACGTCTTCAGCGACTTCCTGCTGAAGGATCCGAACCAGGCCCGGTACCGCAGCGTCCGCACCGAGCTCGCCGTGGACAAGATGGTGACGTGCGTGGCGGTCGGCCTGCCCCTCCTCCTCATCTCTCTGGCCTTCGCTCAGGAAGTTTCAGTCGGTGAGAAACGTGGAGGTTCGGACGTCGCCGTGTCTTCGCCAGCTGCTGCTGACGCTCACGTCTCTGTCCACAGGTACTCAGATCAGCTGCTTCGCCCGTCCAACTTCTCCTGGAGACAGGCGGCGTACGTCGACTCCTACTGCTGGGCAGCCGTCCACACACACACCCTGCCTCTGTGGCTTCACAAGGTACACACACACACACACACACACACACAAAGATCAGTGTCAAAACTCACTGATGTTGATGGTTGATCTGAGTTTTAGTGAAATTCAACGTGTCCCTAATAAAATGACTGTTTCTAGAGACTTTATTGTTTTAAATTGAATTAAATGATATGTTTGAAATTAAATCAATAAAAATAAGAACATGAGAAGTTAATCATAAAAACAACAGTTAACTTTATTCTAGTTTGTTTTTAATTTTTCTAAAATTTCTATTAAATTTCTACATTTTTCTTTTTTATTCTCTTTGTTTTTTGGTTTAATTTTATTTCATAAATATTTTTAATTCTATTTTAAATCTATTTTGTTCTATTTTATTTCTATTTTTCATTTTATTCTATTTATTTGATTTTTTCTTTATTTGGATGATAATGTATTATCGTGTTTTTAGTGTAACTGTATGTGTATAAAACCATGTGGTTTAATCTTCATTAATGACCGTTGATCTTCGTCCAGCTCAGTCTTCCTCCATGTTTTTGTCCCCCAGTTCTTCCCGTACATCCTGCTGCTGGTGGCCGTCCTCATGTACGCCCCCGCTCTGTTCTGGAGGTTTTCCGCCGCGCCGCTGCTGCAGTCGGACCTCGGCTTCATCATGGAGGAGCTGGACCGCTGCTACAACCGCGCCGTGACTCTGGCCAAACGCCTGGCGACGTCGGGGTCGCTGGCGTCCGACAGGTACGACGTCATCTGTTGTCTGAGCGTTTCTGTGACGCGGCGCCGCGTCTGACTCGTCCGTCTGGTCTCCGCGCAGCGACCCGACCGACGGCTGCTTCAACTACCCGCTGGTGGAGAAGTTCCTGACGACCAAGCGCTGCTCGCGGTCCATGTTGTGTTACTACGTGTCGTGTCGCGGCCTGACGCTCGTCACGCTGCTGTGCGCCTGCGTCTACCTGGGCTACTACCTCCGCCTCGCCTCCGTCACCGACGAGTTCGGCTGCACGCTGCGCGTCGGGCTGCTCGCCGCCGACCCCACCGTCCCCGACAAGGTGCAGTGTAAACTCATCGCCGTGGGAGTTTTCTCTCTGCTCAGGTACGTGTCCGCTCCCAATGACATCACTTCCTGTTGTTCGGCGATCAGCCACCGACCCGCGTTGTCTCCGCAGCCTCGTCAACCTCGTCGTCTTCATCGCTCTGATTCCCGTGGTGATCTACGCCGGGCTCCGCCCCCTCCTCTGCCACGGATACGCCCACTTCCTGGAGACCTACCAGTCGCTGCCCACGGTCAGCGTCCTGCCTGCCCCCGGGGGACAGTGGGACGACCTGTCCCTCTACCTGCTGTTCCTGGAGGAGAACATCAGCGAGCTCAAGTCTTACAAATATATCAAGGTGAGTCAGGGTCTAAGGTCCAGGTCCAGGGTCTAGACTCCAGGTTCCAGAGTCCATGGTCTTGGGTCTAGACAGTGTGCAGACTCCTGGACCAGGTCTCAGTCTCTGACCCCACGTTTAGATCAGTTATACATGGATACAGTGTCTGATGTTATGAGGAAGACGGGGGCTGTTACTCTGGTCCTGGTTTTGTAGCCGCTGTCGCCCCCTGCAGGTCAGTCGCTTTGATGTTTGTCGTACGTTTCCCTCCTGCAGGTGTTGGAGCTGTTGAGGAGACGTGGCGAACGGTCCGGAGAAAACTTTGACGCCATGGGTCTGCTGCAGACGCTGTGTCTGGTGAAGATGGACACGGTCGACGGGAACAAACCTGCCGGCGCCGCAGACAAACAGGATCCGGTTAAAAACAAGGTCGCCGCCGCCGGAGGAGGAGCTGAGAACAGCAGCAACCGTCCAAACTCTGCTGGAGACAACGACCAGAGCAGGATGGAGACTGAGATGAAAGGTGAGACGGAGACGATCAACACGTCTTTTATTTGAACGTTAAACTTCATCAGAACCGATCAGAGTCCTGATCAGGTCCTTATAAGGAGCTGATGGTTTTTGATGGTTTTTATTAAAGAGGAGGGCTCATGTATGGACGCTTCACGGTTTTATAACATAATTCAAAACGTTTCTAACGTTGCTTCGAGTTCTGAGGTTTGATGTTGGTTTGTTTCAGAGTTCGTTCCTCTGCTTCCTGGAAACAACACAGATGTAAGCGGAGACAACAACACGAAGGGAGCGATCCGCCAGCGAGCGATGTGACGCCACCACGATGAACGTAGAGCTGCCTCCTCCTCCTCTTCACCGTCACATCCCAACGCTCCCGTCCTGGAAGAGGAAGCTGCAGGATGATGCTCTTCTCTTTTGAGTGGAAATAAGAACAATGGAGTTTCAGTAAAGCTGCAGTAGAAGCGATTTATGTCCGAGACTTTATGTTGTTATCAGATTCTACTGATGAAAAACCCAAAAAATCATTGTACTGCCTCGCTAGTTAGTTATTTAGTTAGTTTGTTTGTTTGTTTGTTTGACTTCCTCTAGTGCAGCTGCTCAAACACTTCACTCAATCACCCTCTTTGTTAAACTACAACAGACGAGTTCACGTCTGTGGTTTTCCACGTTGCTGTCAAAGGACCCGACGGTAGCCCAAGAGGGACAATTTAGGCGTTGCCAGGGTGACGTCGGGGACGTGCTGGATCCATTTCTGTGGGAGAACAGGGGTGTTTGTGTCGAAGTGTAAGGTGACGTTTGTGACGTGTTTATGTGAACTGTCGCTGTGAGAAACGGTTTCATTTTCTCGTTTCAAGACGACGACGTTTAGAGAAAACAAAACCAGCTGGAATCAACGGATCAGTGAAAATCTGGAACCTGCAGACGTCCGAGGACTGGACGCGTCTCATCGTGTCGTTTACAGCTGCTGATGTCGTCGTGGTCGTCGTGGTGATGTTCTCGTTGCTTCAGGTTTGATAAACATCACTTCCTCTGAATGTCACAGGTTTCAGTCATTTTGTCTGAGTTTACTTCTAAGAGTTACATTTGCCAAACTCTTATTCTGAAATCTCAGGAAGTAAAAATGTTTACGTAAGAAACTACTTCCTGTTTGGGTACAACTCCTCTTCATCTCACATCAGAACATGTTTTACTGAACTGATAGATGACGATGTTACTGGGAGACTTTTCTGTGCAGTTTTGCACTTTATCAATAAAAAACATAAAATAAAAATAAAACGCTTCTTTGTTCTGTTAAACAACATTTCTGCTGCTCAAGTCTGAGATTTGATACTATGATGAAATAAAAAGATAAAATGTTTCTGTGAGATGTTTGTGTACAACCACGTGTCAGTTTATTAGGAACAGCAGCTCTGAGGCAGAACAGACAGAAACTGAAGGAGACGTTTTTATTTTTAGAGGTTTTATTATTAACTGAATTAGTTTCTTTCAGATAACTTTGACAGATAAATGTTTTATTTATGTATTAACAGCCTTCAAACAGCTGACGAGGATAACGTCAGTCTGAGCCACCAGAGGGCAGCAGAGAGTCAGTTTTCTTCCTGACAGCAGCAGCACAGAGCAGATGGAGCTGATGTCACATACTGTATGTTAAAGCACATATATACATGTGGTAAATGTGTGTATTTGAATGAAGCTTCGATCCACAGTCTTTACATTTAGCCTCACACACTGATGGCAGCCATGCTAGCTGCTGCTCTGACTATCAGGACCAGTTTGGCTTCAGGGTCCTGGTCTCTGTTGAAAACTCTTTTTCAGCAGCAGACATTTGAAGGTTGAACACAAACAGCATGTTGGAGACTGAAGGTCTCAGTTTGACCAGTCACACACTGACAAACAGAAGCTTTTTATACTTTAATGTTGCTGCCACGAAGAGAAAAATAAGTTTGTTTTCTGATAATAACTGTTCTGTAAATATTTCTTCAACCAAAACACGTCTTTAGTTTAATGTAGAGTTGATTTAAAATAGTGTGAGTGTAAATGTTTGAATCCTCAGATTATGATCAATATATAATATATTTATCTGACACAAAATGCCAGTGAGCATCAGCCCAGGCCCAGGCTGATGCTGTTGGGTTCAGGAGGAAGTCCTGCCGGGTCCTGGATGGCTGCATGTTAAATTTGTCAGGGCAGCCCGGTGGTTTTCTCCTGTGTGAGTTCTCATGTGTTTATTGAGACTCTGTTTGGATCGAACGGTTTCACCACAATATGAGCAGTTATACAGTTTCTCTCCTGTGTGAATTCTCATGTCGAGTCAGATGAAGCTTCAGGTTAAAGGTTTCCCAACAATTAGAGCAGCTAAATGGTTTCTCTTCCGTGTGAGTAGTGAGACATCGATTCATCTGAGAAGTTTCACCACACTTAGAACAGCTAAATCATTTTCTTCCAGGAAGGTTTTTCAGAGTATCTAAACCTGACTGAGGTTCTCTAGTCTCGTTCCAAACTTCACTGTGACCAGTGTCTGGTCCAGAAGAGTCTGAAGTCTCATCATCTCTACCTGGTTGTAAAGGTCTGTCTTGATCCAAGGTTTTTCCTGGTTCTGACTCTTCATAGTCGTCTCCATCAGCTTCTGTTTCCATCTGTTCAGTTGAGGTGCTCACTGAAGACTTTGTCTCTCTGTCCTTCTCTGTCTGGACCTGATGAAGCTGTGAGCTCAGAGGTTTCTCATCATCATCTTCATACTTCACATCAACAGGATCAAGAGGGAACTTGCTGACATCAGCCTCATCAGGTCTTTGAAGCTGCTCTTCCTCCTGATCCATCCACAGTCCCTCCTGTTCCTCTTTAACGTTTGGAGGTTCTGGGAAGTATATTTAGTAGGTGAATCCGACCTTTATGATGATTATTACTATTAATATTATCATTAGCTCAATTAAAGCCACAGCGCCACCTCTTGTTGACGTCAAAGAGGAATGTTTTACGTTGGAAAACTAGAATGAAATTAAATTTTTATCTCGATCTGGAGGTTGAGTTCTGATTCAGTAGATCCTCCGTCCTCAGCCACAAAAGCACCAAAGACGAGAACTTAGTCTAAATATAACAAATTTAATGAACAAAAGATAAAATAATGATAAATAATAAACAACCACTGGGCTGTAATTCAAACTGAATGAATCTAACGAGTCGGCTAAAGACTGAATTAATAAACAAAGTGAGATTAAATGTACAAGTGGACAAATGAATAAGTGAGTGAATGAATGAATTGGTGTATGTGGTGTGTGATGAATCGGGTCATGGTAAAAGAAACCTGTTTGAAGGGAATAACGATTCTAATATCGAGCGGTTCTAATGTCGAATGACTAATTTAAATGAGCTGTAGTTTAGTTTCCTACTATTAGACCTCAAACCCACGAGCAAGTACGAGTAAGAGCTCTGCAGGACTCTGTAGGACTCTGTAGGACTCTGCAGGACTCAGACAGGACTCTGCAGGACTATGTAGGACTCTGCAGGACTCTGCAGGACTATGTAGGACTCTGCAGGACTATGTAGGACTCTGCAGGACTCTGCAGGACTCTGCAGGACTCTGTAGGACTCTGCAGGACTCTGTAGGACTCAGACAGGACTCTGCAGGACTCTGCAGGACTCAGACAGGACTCTGCAGGACTCAGACAGGACTCTGTAGGACTCTGCAGGACTCAGACAGGACTCTGCAGGACTCTGCAGGACTCAGACAGGACTCTGCAGGACTCAGACAGGACTCTGCAGGACTCTGCAGGACTCTGCAGGACTCTGCAGGACTCTGTAGGACTCTGCAGGACTCTGCAGGACTCAGACAGGACTCTGCAGGACTCTGCAGGACTCTGCAGGACTCTGTAGGACTCTGCAGGACTCTGTAGGACTCTGCAGGACTCTGTAGGACTCAGACAGGACTCTGCAGGACTCAGACAGGACTCTGCAGGACTCTGTAGGACTCAGACAGGACTCTGCAGGACTCAGACAGGACTCTGCAGGACTCTGCAGGACTCAGACAGGACTCTGCAGGACTCAGACAGGACTCTGCAGGACTCTGCAGGACTCAGACAGGACGACCTCGACGGTTGTGTCGGAGACCGATGAGTCACACATCGACCCATCAAGCATCTGATCCAATCATCAACCACCAGCCTGAGAATCGACAGCGGTGACCACCAGGATCTCAGAAAAAGGATGAATTTAAAGACGTTAGTGAAAAGCTGCTAGTAGGTTGGACACAAATCTAGGAAATGATGATTTATTTAAAGAGATCAGGAAATCATCTATTTCCCCTCATCCCCATCTCACTGTAATGTCCCTCCACATCTCCTCCTGCTGCTCTAACTCATCATCATAACAGTTTATTATCGTCACACTTATTCATGAGACCAGACTTCAACAGTGATGTATTATATATAAAGACATCACCTGGATGGAGACAGGAAACCAGGAGGAGCACGTTTTTATTTCTATCGACCCCCTGATGTCTTTGTCTGGATCTGGATCTGGATCTGGATCTGGATCTGGATCTGGTCCCACAGGATCTTATTGATCTTTCATTGTGACCCTGGTTCTTCCAGTCTTCAGTCTCAGTCTGAGGATGTATCAGGAAGAGGAGCAGAGGAAACTTAACTCACCTCATCTCATGTCACAGAAACAGCTGATAGACTCAGTGTGTGATAAACGTACCGGTCACATCCTAGTCCGGTAGGTGGCGGTAGTGCTCCTCCACGCTGGTTTCCCGTCGCCATTGAAATCAAGAGAAGAAGAAGATTCTCGACCCGTGGTTGTGTTGTTCCGGTGTCTGGACTGAGCCTCTATTTTATCTCGGTACCGCTTCACCTGAAACACGGAGGGTCAGGTCCGCGTCTCGGAGGATCTCCTTCCTTCCACCACGTGTGTTTGTTTGGTTGTGAAAATGTCTGCAGGACACAAGTTGAGAGAGTTGGTTGAACAGCGACTAAGAGAGACTTGCTGCTCTATGGACACAGTTGATTCTATATGTGGACTCATTGACAGAGTCACAGCGGAGTACGAGGATGAAATTGATGGTTTAAGACAAGAGATACAGCGATGGAGACACCTGGAGGCTGCTTTCAACCCTCGAGTTCAGTTGAACAGAGTCGGTGAGTCCTCTAAAGTCTATCAGCTGTTTTCACTTCAGCACCTGTAAGTGCACATGTGGTTTTATGTTCAGGTAAAAGATGGTTGCTAATCGTGTTAGTCCGTTTATGGCGTTTTTCATTGTGTGTTTGCATCTGATGTGTCAGAGAAAACAAAGTGAGTCCAACACATGGACCAGAAGCGACTCTTCTGATGTTCAAACTACTTTACAGTTGTTAAAAACACTCGGTGGTTTGAGTTTATTGTTCACAACAAACCGAGGAGCCTTCAAGTGAAGTGGACCTGAACTGGTCCGGTCTCCTTTTCTAGTCCAACCTGCTGGTTCGGCACCATGGGCTCATGACTCCTTGTGTTTGGTTCCTTTGAGTTTTAGACTCTGTCACACTCCGACATGTTTTAGCTGCTTCTGACAAAACAACGTATGTGGTTTGATGTCAACACGTGTGTCTGAGTTGTGTTGTACATGGTGGTATCTGTGTTACCTACACACACTGGTCCCACTGGTCCAATGACTGGATATAACAACCTTTGACCTCACTCACACACACACACGTCCAGACATTTTTGCTGCCTGATGTTTTGTGTTTTTGTACCTAAATAAGATGAACAGTAGTTAAAGGTTCAGTGATGTTACTGGTACTGACCAGTTCAGATCATCAGTCGATACTGATTGATAATTAATAATATGATGTTTCTAACTTAAACTCATGAAAACAAAATGTTGTTGTGTCCGTCACGTTTAGTTCATTTAATTCATGTTTTGCTGTAACTGTTATAAAACACAGAAGATCGTGAAGTTTAGTTAAATGCAATAACTGAAACGAATGACTTTCATTTTGATTAAAAAAGGAAACGTTCAGGAATAAAAGTCAATTAGTTGTTCATTCTCAGACTTGTTGTTTTTCTAATATTTACTATTGTTATTTAATTAAGAATCAGTTTAGTTGAATAATTTATGAAAATAATCAATGACAAGAATAATTGATAACTGCAGCCCAAACTTTAACATTGATCATGTTCAATCATTAACCTGATATAAATCAAAACATCACAAACTTGACACACACAGTGAAACCTCGTTCCCACCAGTCGACTTCACCAACGATTAGAGTCTCAGTCTCTGTCGTGATCTCTGGTGAAGACCTGTGGTGTTACACTACAGTTAGTGACAACAGTTGTTGGAGTCTCCTCCATCAACATGGGTCTCAGAAGTATATTGAGAGAGTTTATTCATATTTGGTCCAGACCTTCTCTGGGAATTAGGATGGACTGATTATATGTTGGTGGTCAAAGGTCCAGGTCACTGTGACATAAAACACATGTTTGGCCACAGGTCAAAGATTATCATGGAAATAAAATGCAACTGTCCTGGTCAGAGCAGGTAAACAACTATGAGACATCATGTTTATTTGTCTGGACTAAAGTCTGTGTCTTTACTGTTCATTACAGAAGTCCAGCAGCTGTTGGTGAAGAAGGAAGAGGTTCCTCCTGAACAGCAGGACTGGAGCTCCAGTCTAGTCCAGGAGGTCCCAGAACCTCCAAACATTAAAGAGGAACAGGAGGGACTGTGGATGGATCAGGAGGAAGAGCAGCTTCAAAGACCTGATGAGGCTGATGTCAGCAAGTTCCCTCTTGATCCTGTTGATGTGAAGTATGAAGATGATGATGAGAAACCTCTGAGCTCACAGCTTCATCAGGTCCAGACAGAGAAGGACAGAGAGACAAAGTCTTCAGTGAGCACCTCAACTGAACAGATGGAAACAGAAGCTGATGGAGACGACTATGAAGAGTCAGAACCAGGAAAAACCTTGGATCAAGACAGACCTTTACAACCAGGTAGAGATGATGAGACTTCAGACTCTTCTGGACCAGACACTGATGACAGTGAAGTTTGAAACGAGACTAGAGAACCTCAGTCAGGTTTAGATACTCTGAAAAACAACCACGTCTCTGTGAATGACATTAATGGAAAATCATTTATCTGCTCTGACTGTGGTAAAACTTTCAGATGAAGGGAAATCTCTCTTTTTTTCTTAGTGTGGTGAATTTTATAGTGTGAAGGGAAGTCTGAAAACACACGAGAAGTCACACCTGAATGTACACATGACAATTCATGTGGGAGAAACTGTATAGCTGCTCTGACTGTGGTAAAACATTTAATGTAAAGAGACTCCTGTCACACATTAACATTTACTCAGGAGGCAAACAACTTGGCTTCTTCTAGTTTAGTTTCAAACTGAGTCTCAAACACATGGTAACTCACACAGAATAGGAACGATTTGGTTTCTCTGACTGTGGTGATCATGTTAGACACAGAACAAATTCAACACAACATGCATCCATCACACAGAGGAGAGAGGACACGTCACTCCAGATGTGCAGCCAATGTTCATGTATTATTATACTGAAACTTTCTTAAAATTCATTCATTCGAAGGAATTGAGTCAGTCAACTGGACCGTGGTGATTTCTTTAACACGTTTCACCTTCATCTAAAAGGCTTGTTCAGTTCTTATGAGGGTGGTGTGTTCCCAGAAATCATCCTCTGAGGGTGGACGCCAGGTATCCAGTCTTCACAGGTGTGTCAACGACAGTCGTCAGTGGGTACAAGTAGTTTCTATTGTGGTCGTTAGGTTCACTAACGGTCACTCAGAAGCTATTGTTTCTGTAAAGACAGTTGTTAAAGTCACCTGAGGTGAAATGTCCAAACTTTTCCCACCTGAGGCAGATGACTTGGTAAGTCTTCTGTCTGGTGGACTCACCCAGACGACGTATTCAAGAAATGACTACGGTTCAGTTGATTCTGACTCAACTACTTCAGATACTGTGACCTGAATGAATTAAACCTCCACACAAACTTTGTTAGACCGACAGAAACACTGATGTTACAGTTTTATTAGAGTCTTCTCCATCTTCATTAACATGATGTCTCACTAATAAATTAACTAGGAATTAGGATGAACACATGTTTGGCCACAGGTCAAAGATTATCATGGAAATAAAATGCAACTGTCCTGGTCAGAGCAGGTAAACAACTATGAGACATCATGTTTATTTGTCTGGACTAAAGTCTGTGTCTCTACTGTTCATTACAGAAGTCCAGCAGCTGTTGGTGAAGAAGGAAGAGGTTCCTCCTGAACAGCAGGACTGGAGCTCCAGTCTAGTCCAGGAGGTCCCAGAACCTCCAAACATTAAAGAGGAACAGGAGGGACTGTGGATGGATCAGGAGGAAGAGCAGCTCCAAAGACCTGATGAGGCCGAGGTACAAAGCCTGAAGTATGAAGATGATGATGATGATGATGATGAGAAACCTCAGAGCTCACTGCCAGACAGACCTTTACAACCAGGTAGTGATGACGAGTCTTCAGACTCTTCTGGATCTGACACTGATGACAGTGAAATTTGGAATGAGACTAGAGAACCTCAGTCAGGTTTAGATACTCTGAAAAACAATGACGATGTCTCTGTGAATGACATTAATGGGGAAAAATCATTTAGCTGCTCTGACTGTGGTAAAACCTTTGTTCAGTGGGACCATTTCAAAACACATATAAGAATTCACAAAGGTGAGAAACCATTTAGCTGCTCAGGTTGTGGTCAAGGTTTTAAGGAGAAAGAAAATCTCGTTACACACATGACAACACACACAGGAGAGAAACCTTATAGCTGCTCTAAGTGTGGTAAAACTTTTAGTTTGAGTGGCTCTCTGAGGAGACACATGAAAATTCACACACGAGTGAAACCATTCAGCTGCTCTGATTGTGGTAAAAGTTTCAAAGTGATGGCAGCTCTGATAGTACATAGGATGATTCAAACAGGAGAGAAACCACTTATTTGTTGTAATTGTGGTCAAGCTTTTAGGCAAAAGTCACACCTGACCACCCACATGTTAACTCACACAGGAGAAAAACCATTCAGCTGCTCTGTTTGTGGCAAAACTTTCAGTGTGAGGGGATCTCTGAGAACACATATGAGAATCCACACAGGAGAGAAACCATTTAGCTGCTCTGAGTGTGGTAAAGCTTTTAGTGTGAGAGCAGCTCTGAGACTACACAAGAGAATCCACACGGGAGAGAAACCGTTTGGTTGCTCTGAGTGTGGTAAAACTTTTCGCTTCAAGGCAGCTCTGAAAAAACATAGGATCGTCCACACAGGAGAGAAACCGTTTAGCTGCTCTGAGTGTGGTAAAAGCTTCAGTAGGAAGGAAGTTCTGACCACACACTTAAGAATACACAGAGGAGAGAAACCATACAGCTGCTCTGACTGTGGTAAAACCTTTACTCAGAAAACTCATCTGACTACACACATGAGAAAACACACAGGAGAGAAACCGTTTAGCTGCTCTGAATGTGGTAAAAGTTTTCGTTTCAGGTATAGTCTCAATAACCACATGGTAACTCACACAGGATAGAAACCATTGGTTTCTCTGACTGGTGATCATGTTAGACACAGGACAAATCTGACACAACATGCATCCATCACACAGAGGAGGAAGGAGACATCGCTCCAGATGTGCAGCAAAGACGATGTCTACAGTTTACGAAATACAGCATCAGCACAAAGTTTCATGAACTCATCTGCAGTAAGTTTTAAGAAAACACTGTGTGGAAACGATATTGACATGTTGTATGAGGTAAGATGTAATCAAACAGTGTGTATGTGTATATATATATATATATATATATATTAATGCAGCTGGCGTAAACTAAAACTCTCTGTACTATATAACTTCTCTTGGTGCCTTGAGTTGCTCCTCGGGGAGAAGTGAAGTGTTTTGAATTGAACTGACAGAATAGAGACTAGTTTTAAAAACATAACCCGATGAAACTGTAGATATTGAAGAATCCTCCTCGACACCCGAAACTGGACCTGATGGGACGTGTGCTGGGGTCTCCTGGACGGGAACTACCAGGAAGTCTCGGACACTGGGACAGAAACAGGAACCGGTGAGGCACCGGGTGGGATCTGGCAGGATCCGCCTGGTCCCATAGATCGGGAACAGGAACTGGCCGAGCTTCTACCTGAGTCCCTGGGATGGGAACTAGCCGGGTGTCCACCCCCAGGACAGTAGCAGGTGGCGCCTCCTGGACTCCCAGGACAGAACTGGTAGGGTGTGTGTCTGTACCCCTCTCGTTTGTTTTGTAGTTCTTAAAACGATTTTTTATCAGAGACTGCTACAAATGGTGTTAATAGAAATATTATTGTACAACAAAAAAGAGAAACAGTTTCTGTTTCTCACACATTTATTGTGAAAATCCTGTTGTAAAAACCTTGTTTTTAAATGTTATAGTTTGTTTGTGTTCCAAATAAACTGAACTCTTTTGAACCTTTAAGTGTTGCTGTTGTCTTTTTGTTCTCAGATGTGCTCCCCTGAAAAAACCACTGGTCCCACGTTGGCCCCTGGTAAAGTTGGTCTGGAACCACCACTGAAGACACCAGAAGACAAACCACAGTATCTGTCTACACTTAAAGCTGATTGTCTCTCTGAAATGATGCTGACATTTCACATCATCGAACGCTTATAAAACCATGAGTTTGATCAGTTTGTTTCCTAAAATGAGCAACAGTGTGACTGTCAGTCAGTTAAACCAACAGCGACACGTGTTTATTTCATCCACATTTAAATTAACATTAAAAAAAACAAAAAACAACAGAAACGTTTTATCCTGACGTCACAACCACTTCCTGTTTGCTTGTTTCCTAGACAGCTGCCACCTAGTGGCCTGGAAGAAGATGACAACACTGCTTCTTCATCATGTTGGTGTAAGTGATTCACTGCGACACCCAGAGTTTAGACAGAATCTGTCAATGAGCTTCACACAGAAACAAGGCGATGGAAACGATAACACTTTGTGTGTTGGACTGTGAACGCAGCACAGCTCATTGTGTTTCTGTATCTGTGAGCAGCTGATGGTTTGTGACATAATGAGTTTTACTGCACCCGACCATCTAAAGCCCTGTTCACTTGGATTAGCATGACCTGAGGACATCTGCTAATTTGTAATAACTGTGGAGGATGTCTGTGATCTTAGTCCAGTGTGAATGTGTCGTGTCTGTAGTTTGTAAAGTAAAAAAGTCGACCGCAAATCACCAACCATGTTTCCCCAAAAACAGACAAATCTGCATCTCAGAGATTAGGGGATACTTGTAGTTTTTATTGGTGCCTTTCTCTACCTCTTGAATCACGGAGGCTGCGGTTGAAGCTATGATTTACACTTTTAACAGCATTTTAGGTGGAAATGCAGGAGTCTCGTCATGTCTGTTCACGGACACAGAAACGGCAGCTCAGATCCACCAGAAAAACAAAATGTGGGAGAATATTGAGATGGATGACGTGTAGCAACGACTATTGACCACGTGCGCGGCGTTGACGTCATATCTGGGCTGTAATGTCAGTAAATTTGAGTAAAATACAGACATCGCTTATCCTGTGTAAATGCACCGCACGAAACACAGACATGGGGATAATTTACAAGTTACCAGACGTCTCCAGGTTAAACTAGTCCTGTGTGAATAGGTCTTAACTCTATATGACGTGGTTCAGACCAGCTCCACCTGGAGCAGCTACAACAGTAAAATGCTGCTGAAGCATCGATGACTTACTGTTAATAACATCACTTGTTACATCAGTCACAAAAACAAAACTTGTACTTTTGATACTTTCAGTGCTTTTATCTCAAAATGTTTTCCCCTCCCTGGACAGATCTCGTCACTTGATGATGTACGATCAGCTCCCTCCATCCGTGGCCTGGATGTAGCTGTTGGCATCCATCATGCTGACCTCTGAAGAGGCAGTTTCATTAATCTTCAGCAGCCACATGACCTGTTGATAAAGGGTCTGCAGGTAGTTCTGCTCAGTCTCTGTCAGACCTCAGAGTTTGGTAGTTTTCCCATCTGCTCTGTGCTGCTGCTGTCAGGAAGAAAACTGACTCTCTGCTGCCCTCTGGTGGCTCAGACTGACGTTATCCTCGTCAGCTGTTTGAAGGCTGTTAATCTTCCTGCTGCTGCTTCATGTTAAAACCTTTATACTGGTGAAACAGCAGCAGGCTTTTATTGTGAAAGAGGAAGTAAAAGCCTCTGTGTTTTGGACCGTTTGGTTCGTGGACGTTTCATGAAGTGAAGGTTATAAAACAGCTGATAGACTCAGTGTGTGATAAACGTACCGGTCACATCCTAGTCCGGTAGGTGGCGGTAGTGCTCCTCCACGCTGGTTTCCCGTCGCCATTGAAATCAAGAGAAGAAGAAGATTCTCGACCCGTGGTTGTGTTGTTCCGGTTTCTGGACTGAGCCTCTATTTTATCTCGGTACCGCTTCACCTGAAACACGGAGGGTCAGGTCCGCGTCTCGGAGGATCTCCTTCCTTCCACCACGTGTTTTTGTTTGGTTGTGAAAATGTCTGCAGGACACACGTTGAGAGAGTTGGTTGAACAGCGACTAAGAGAGACTTGCTGCTCTATGGACACAGTTGATTCTATATGTGGACTCATTGACAGAGTCACAGCGGAGTACGAGGATGAAATTGATGGTTTAAGACAAGAGATACAGCGATGGAGACACCTGGAGGCTGCTTTCAACCCTCGAGTTCAGTTGAACAGAGTCGGTGAGTCCTCTAAAGTCTATCAGCTGTTTTCACTTCAGCACCTGTAAGTGCACATGTGGTTTTATGTTCAGGTAAAAGATGGTTGCTAATCGTGTTAGTCCGTTTATGGCGTTTTTCATTGTGTGTTTGCATCTGATGTGTCAGAGAAAACAAAGTGAGTCCAACACATGGACCAGAAGCGACTCTTCTGATGTTCAAACTACTTTACAGTTGTTAAAAACACTCGGTGGTTTGAGTTTATTGTTCACAACAAACCGAGGAGCCTTCAAGTGAAGTGGACCTGAACTGGTCCGGTCTCCTTTTCTAGTCCAACCTGCTGGTTCGGCACCATGGGCTCATGACTCCTTGTGTTTGGTTCCTTTGAGTTTTAGACTCTGTCACACTCCGACATGTTTTAGCTGCTTCTGACAAAACAACGTATGTGGTTTGATGTCAACACGTGTGTCTGAGTTGTGTTGTACATGGTGGTATCTGTGTTACCTACACACACTGGTCCCACTGGTCCAATGACTGGATATAACAACCTTTGACCTTATTTGCCCCATTTTTGTGCCTCAGTGAGTAAACTGTGGTACTTAGTAATCTGTGCTCTGGTTGTTGTCTTTATTTTCATCTTTTGAAGGTTTTTTAAGGTTGTTGTCTGTTGTTTTTATAATATATAGTTATAGCTACCAGATGTCTTAATGTGTCTTTGGGATTAATAAAGCGTCCGTCTGTCTTATCTGTGTTATCTACGTCTACACATCTGGTCCTTGGCGTCTGTATCTTTCTTCTACAGGTGGTTACGTCTACACTCATTCTACTCTACAGAGTTCAGGTCTTAACTGAGCCTCGAGTCAAGACTGTCAGTAGTAAGACATTGATTCTTATCAAACCATCAGCACAAATTGATTATACAGTCGTCACACAGTGATCACACCAAATGATCACGCTACACATCAACCCTCGTTCACACTAGTCGACTTCACCGACGACTTGTGAGTCTCAGCATCTGGATCAGACGCGGGGAGTTTGTAGAAAGTGAAAATGAAAGAAAAAGCGATAAAACGTCAGACTTTTAAACGTGGTTGTGAGTGAATCAGTGAGACGGCAGCAGCATTTATCTCACATCCCTCCTCTGATTGGCTGTCGCTCTTTGTTTCTTCTGACTCCTCCAGTCAGAGTAGAGTTACACTGATGTTAGAGTTGTATTATAGAGTGGACTCTCTGACATCTTCACCTCTATGTTGAAGAGGTTTATTCATATTTGGTCCAAACCTTCTCTGGGAATTAGGATGGACTGATTATATGTTGGTGGTCAAAGGTCCAGGTCACTGTGACATAAAACACATGTTTGGCCACAGGTCAAAGATTATCATGGAAATAAAATGCAACTGTCCTGGTCAGAGCAGGTAAACAACTATGAGACATCATGTTTATTTGTCTGGACTAAAGTCTGTGTCTTTACTGTTCATTACAGAAGTCCAGCAGCTGTTGGTGAAGAAGGAAGAGGTTCCTCCTGAACAGCAGGACTGGAGCTCCAGTCTAGTCCAGGAGGTCCCAGAACCTCCAAACGTTAAAGAGGAACAGGAGGGACTGTGGATGGATCAGGAGGAAGAGCAGCTTCAAAGACCTGATGAGGCTGATGTCAGCAAGTTCCCTCTTGATCCTGTTGATGTGAAGTATGAAGATGATGATGAGAAACCTCTGAGCTCACAGCTTCATCAGGTCCAGACAGAGAAGGACAGAGAGACAAAGTCTTCAGTGAGCACCTCAACTGAACAGATGGAAACAGAAGCTGATGGAGACGACTATGAAGAGTCAGAACCAGGAAAAACCTTGGATCAAGACAAACCTTTACAACCAGGTAGAGATGATGAGACTTCAGACTCTTCTGGACCAGACACTGGTCACAGTGAAGTTTGGAACGAGACTAGAGAACCTCAGTCAGGTTTAGATACTCTGAAAAACAACCACGTCTCTGTGAATGACATTAATGGAAAATCATTTATCTGCTCTGACTGTGGTAAAACCTTTCAGATGAAGGGAAATCTCCTTGCCCCCATGAGAACTCACACAGAAGAGAAACCATTTATCTGTTCTGATTGTGGTCAAGGTTTTAAGAAGAAGGGACATGTCATTAGACACAAGACAACACACAGAGGAGAGAAACCTTATACCTGCTCTGACTGTGGTAAAATATTTAATGAGAAGGGGCAGCTTAATAGACACATGAGAATTCACACAGGAGAGAAACCATTTATCTGCTCTGATTGTGGTCAGTGTTTTAGGCAGAATGTACATCTGAATATACACATGAGGATTCATACAGGAGAGAAACCTTACAGCTGCTCTGAATGTGGTAAATGTTTTAGTGAGAAGGGACAGCTTACTAGACACACAAGAATCCACACAGGAGAGAAACCATTCACCTGCTGTGATTGTGGAAAAACCTTTAATAGGAAGGGACATCTGGAATCACACATGAGGACTCACACTGGAGAGAAACCGTTTAGCTGCTCACTTTGTGGTGAACGTTTTCGTTTTAGACAGAGTCTCAATAAACACGTGGTAACGCACACGAAATAGAAACCGTTGGTTTCTGTGGCTGGTGATCATGTTAGACACATGCAGCCATCACACAGAGGAGGAAGGATACATCGCTGCAGATGTGCAGCAAAGACAAATGTATTATACTTAAACTTGTTTAAAATTCATTCATTCATTTATTTGTTCATTCAACCTTTATTTCGTTGTCTGCAGTATAATTGAGGGTGGTTTTCATTTTCCATGTAGTAGTGAAAAGGTGAGTTATTGTATGAGATCTACAATATATGAAATACAATGTTAACGAGACGTCACAACATGTAACGATCTGCACATGTGAAACACTAACATCAAGTAGCTTTTATGTTTGGAAATTATACATGTTTGTTATGTGAATGCAAAAAACGTGTGATAAAATGTAATTACATTTTTTTTTCAAACACGATGAGAGAGAGGTAAAGATCTCTGGACTGTGTAACTGCTCTATGTGCCTTAAATTTCCCATCAGAGATAAATAAAGTTCTTTGACTTGAATTCAAACATTTTGGAGTTAAACAGTAGAAAACTTGTTTAAAAAAATAATCTAAAGGAAAACTGCAGATATTGGTGAGAAATAGAAATGACTGTGTCATGTAAGGTAAGGAGTTAGTGCTGATGGTAAACACAGAAAGTTCCCAGGTTAAGCATGATGGGAAGTTCCTGGAAGGACGCAGGAAGTACCAGGAGCACTTCTAATGGTGTAATTAAAACATAAGCTGGGTGATTGTAATTGGTCAGTGGTGAAAACATGGCCAAGCCACCAGTTGTTGGTTATAAAACACAGCTGCACATATCACAGGCAGGTCACCACCTGAAAAGGCCTCAGGTTGATTTGTGCACAATAAACTCTGCTGCAGTCAGATTCCTGCCAGCAACATGTAATATACTGATATAAAGGCACAGAGGGTGAGACACGTGTAATGAGAGAGGAGGTGCAGTCTATCATTTGAGTTCCCTAGCAAACTAATTCTATAGCAGCTTCACTAGAGGATTGTTCAGGACCCACCTGAACCATCCTGAACTATCATCTTCACCATAGAGGAAAGTTTTCAGTCTAACCTTAAATGTAGAAAGGGTCTACCTCTTGGACCCAAACTCGATCTGGTTCGATCAGAGAGGATCCTGATACCTCAAGACTCTACCTCCTATTCTACTCTTTTCTAATATTTACTATTGATTTAATTAGGAAAAATAATTTATCACATTACTTGAATAATCAGTGAAAAATCATAGAAAATAATTGATAACTGCAGCCCAAACTTTAACATTGATCATGTTCAATCATTAACCTGATATAAATCAAAACATCAGAGTTTAACTAAAGTTGACACGACACAGTTAAGGTAGTGAGAAGACTTTGTTAGAACGACAGAAACACTGATGTTATAGTTGTATCACAGAGTCTCCTCCATCTTCATTAACATGATGTCTCACTAATATATTGACAGAGGTTCTTTAAGATTAGTCCAAACCTTCTCTGGGAATTAGGATGGACTGATTATATGTTGGTGGTCAAAGGTCCAGGTCACTGTGACATAAAACACATGTTTGGCCACAGGTCAAAGATTATCATGGAAATAAAATGCAACTGTCCTGGTCAGAGCAGGTAAACAACTATGAGACATCATGTTTATTTGTCTGGACTAAAGTCTGTGTCTTTACTGTTCATTACAGAAGTCCAGCAGCTGTTGGTGAAGAAGGAAGAGGTTCCTCCTGAACAGCAGGACTGGAGCTCCAGTCTAGTCCAGGAGGTCCCAGAACCTCCAAACATTAAAGAGGAACAGGAGGGACTGTGGATGGATCAGGAGGAAGAGCAGCTTCAAAGACCTGATGAAACTATCAACATATTAGTGTGTAAAAGCTTCTTTGACTGCGAACTACACGACCACGTAGATATTACAGTGACCTGGTGTGGAGCAGTGTGTGTCTGCAGCCACCAGGGGGCAGCACAATAAAAGTTTTAGTCAGCAGAGGGCAGCAGTGTGAAGGTTTTATTCCTGACAGCAGGGGGCGCTGAGAGGACATCATCACAGCTGGTTTAATGTCAGCGAGGCTCTTTCCTGGTTAAATAAAGTGACCTGGTCAGTGTGATGGAATAACTGGTTTTATCACTGACATTTACAGAAGGTGGACACAACAACAGAAGCTCAGTGACTGAGACTCTTCAGTCTGGTGGTTGATTAAATGTAGTTCATAGATCTGGTTTTACTACGTACGAACGCTCTAGTTCTGCTTCAGTAAGACAACAACAACGTGACTTGTTTGTCTCAGCGGTTTAATGAGGTGAACCAACGAACACGTGGCACTGATTGAGATGTACAGACTCCTCTGACAACAGGTTTTTACTTTGATCAGCTGTGACCTACTGAAATAATGAGACCTGAGGTGAAGCAACATGGCCGCTCTAGTTCTGCTTCAGGAAGAGAACAACAACGTGACTTGTTTGTCTCAGCGGTTTGTGTTTCTGTCTCTGTGTGGTTTGTGTTTTGTTGCTCTGATCAACCATAAGTACAATCTACTTTTAGTCAATGTTGCAGTGGAGGAGTCGCTGTTGAAAATCACCTCATGGTGTCAATTTAAAGTCTCTGCAGGCAAAAACTTCATCCGACTAATTATGAGTCCAAGTGAATCTCCAGGAAAATAAAGTGTGTTCACACTGACAGATGTATATTTGTCCACGACAGAAACAACCAAGATGATGTTTCATGTGTACGTGATGTTTCTGTTGTGGTGTAAATATGGCAGATATGTATAGAAATGTATCAGTTGGATCTTAGAAGAAAGTTTTGAATGTTTCTTTGAATCAGTGTTTTTCTGTGTAGGACTCATCTATTATTGATTCTTCTTATGTCCACCAGCAGCTCACTCACAAACTCAACAGTCTCATTCTACAGGAGCTTAACGTCTGTTTATTTGCTCACAGTTCATTTCTCAGCTCTGAGTCGAGGATTTGAGCTGTTTCTCTCACACAGTAAAACACAGATGCTTCCTGGAACAGTTGTTTAACCAGAGTGGATGGTTGTAACTGTCATTGTGTTATTAAAGTGAAAAGTCACAGCTAACGGTGTGGAGGCTGCAGAGCAGAAAGACACACAGCTCGTCTGCTGCAGGAAAGGAAGTGCTGCCTCTCTGTCAACAGTTTGTTGTGAGTCCTAATAACCACAGAGAACAGATTCATATCTGCTGCTGTTCACACTCACGAAGCCTCCTCCCTCTCTGTGGTTTGTCTCTTAGTGCCCCCCACACAGAGTTAAACTGAGCCCAGCGACACACAGAGACCACCCACCTGGAGGTCTCAGCCTCGGAGGAGTTTTTATGTGGAGTTTGTAGGTGTGGATATATCTGATCAATGGAGTCCATTTTCTGTTTCTGATGAGTTTATTTTCTCAAATCACATTTCAATCCAAACAGGCCACACTCTGCACAATGTGTTAAACAGAAAGACGAGAAGAGAAAATGTCTGGAAACCAGACGCTAATGATTCAGCTTCATTTTCTATCAATATACACGTCACAATTCAAAGTGGATACGGAGCATTAAAACAACACTATAGCGCAGAATTTAAACTGAGTAACTGTAAATGTGTGTGTGTGATACATGTATTGATCATCTTCAGGCTGACTGTATCTAAGCTGTGGATAAAAAGAGACATTTGACATCAATGAGACGAAGCCACGAGATGCGACGGTGAGAACAACAGGCGAGCACACAAAACGGTCGGTCGGTCGGTCGGTCGGTCGGTCGGTCGGTCGCACGCACGTGAGCAGTTGGAGGACGCTCACTTGTTTGTGAGGCTCATCAGCAGAGAGAGTCCACAGCAGTACACCAGACTCTTCACTATCAGCACTGTGTAGAGCAGACAGAGCAGCTTCACCCTGCACTGAGGCTGGAGAGGATCCAGGGGAAGCACTGCAACAGAAAAGGATTCAAACAGAAATCAGTCAGCGGTCTGCTGCTCTGCTGTCTTTGACAGCGTCTCCACATGAAGCTGAAGTGTATGTTGAAATGGTTCAGTGATGAGCACACAGTGAACACACTGATATGAGCCTAACTGCAGCACAACATTGGAGCTGTCCGTGCAGAGAGGCAGCAGGTGATCTTACAGTCAGCTTGCTGCAGAGCTGCCGGGGCTGGTGGATTTCTCTCTGGAGGACAGGAGGCTGCTGGAGCTGGAACCTCTGAAACACAAAAGGAGTCAAATGTTTGGAGTTGCACTGAGAAACGTCAGCGGTCTGCTGCTCTGCTGTCTTTGACAGCGTCTCCACATGAAGCCCGATCACTGCTCAACACAGTCACCGAGCCGTCGTTACCGTGATCTGTCTGGGCCTCCACTCTTCCCCCCTCGTGGTTGACGCAGCAGCGGTATCTATACGTGCTGTCCTCTGTCTGACTGATCACCAAGATGGAGGCGGCGCGTCCCGACACTCTGATCTCCAGCTGCTCTACGTCTTTAGGGGTCACCTCCTCCAGAGAACCGTCCTTCTTCTGTCTTTTCCAGGAGAACTGGACCCGAGGAGGAAACATGCCTGAGGCCAGACACAGCAGGGAGCTCTTCTCCTCCCGGGGGGCTCTGGATGCTGCTGGGTACACACTCACCCTGGGCTTCACTACCTGCTCATCTGATTGAGATTAACACACACACATTCACACAGTCAACAGCAGCTTCCAGCACTGCACTGCATTCAGTCTGATCCTGGAAACTACATGGACTCTGATCACTAAACTACTCATCAATACAGCACAAAGTTCACACATATACTGGATTCACCTTCACATATATTTACTGTGCTACATATCATGGTTCTATATTATGTTCATCATCAGAGAAACATCAAGTTACACAAAGTCAAAGACGGACACAGTGTTTCAATTCTTTACATTCATATTGAACTTTTAGAAATCACACGTGTCGTCATCATATTATATTAGTATATTTACAGTATGTTGACAACACGGTTGTCATGAAAAGACATATTTAGCGTTATTTAAATACCATGACAGTCATAAGTAGAGATGCACCGATTGTCATTTTCTGGGCCCGTTCTGATTTTTCATACTTTGACCTGACGATAGCGATTTTGGCGATTCCGTTTCATTTGTTCTAACTACTTTACAGCTCACACAAAGATTTATTTTCTGATGATCTTTTCTTTAATACAACATTTTAACATAGAAATAGAAGCAGATTTTCAACGGTGGAAAACTCGAACATCTCAAACAAAGAAACAACAAACGGGTTTTGTTCTTTGTCCAAATCTAACTTCAGGTGTGGTATTAAAACATAATAATTCACACACATTTAAACAGTGCAGTGTTACAGAACAACCACTTTCTTCTTTTCACGTTCAATATCCAACTAAAAACACTAAAACTATTTTCAGTGGTTCATCTGGACATAACACTCCAGCGTATCAGAGAACGGTGATTAAATATTTTGGCCGTATCTCTCTTTGGTGCGTCACTTTGTAGACGGTCCCTGAGCACTCGTCTCTCAGCCGACTGCTAACGGACCAATGTGACTCCTACAAGGCAGAGGACGGCTGGTTTGGATGAAAACGGGCTTGTAGCTCACGGTCTACCTTAGCGCAGTTAGAAAGACCTTGGTGTCCTTGGTGTTTTTGTAACGTTTGACTTGTGACTTATTGACCCGGGAGTTTCCAATCAGTGAATATGTTTCCAAGTTGATCGAACTCTAATCAGACCGGTAGCGACAGTTTTTGGTGTCGTCCCTCCACGTCCTACTTTGGCCTCGCAGGTGTTGCGTGTTGTTGTAACTTGTCGTCTTCTTCAGACACGCTGAAGAGTTTCCATAGCGCTGACATGTTGGAGCTTAATCTGTGCCACTTGTACATGTGTGTGCACGTGAACCGCTGTGAGATATTGATCGTGTGTGGTGCGAGAGTGCATTTGAGCCACATAAAATCATCACGTTTTAGAGCCAGCGACCGGTCGCCGGTCACGGACCATCACGTGAAAACCGTCAATCGGTGCATCCCCAGTCATGAGATATATACAGTGTTAACTGCATATTTCACAACATCAATAACATTACAGGGTTTTATTCCTCATAGAAAACACAAACACATTTACCGTGATATATTTAGGTTATAGTTATATATATATTTACAGCCAAAGACGTGTGAAGGTGTTTGTGTGTTTTCTTATACCTACACAGGTATAGGTAGAATTACTCCATGTCAACATTAACAACTGGTCTGTGGCTGATGCTCATTGACATTTTGTGTCAGATAAATATATTATATATTGATCATAATCTGAGGATTCAAACATTTACACTCACACTATTTTGAATCAACTCTACATTAAACTAAAGACGTGTTTTGGTTGAAGAAATATTTACAGAACAGTTATTATCAGAAAACAAATAGAATAAAGACAATATAGAACTTATTTTTCTTCTAACGATTCCAGATATATTTCACATTATTGTTAATATGTCCAACACAAACAGACACATTCACCATCATATAAAGAGCGGTGACATTCATCACATGTACAGTTTTAACCTCATATAAAACAGATTTACTGTCAGTCAGTGTAATATATACTATGGTGGTATAGATCTGTATATATCATCATGTATGATATGTTATATACATAGAAAATGTACATGTCAGTCTGGTCATTATATTTAACCTACACTCATCATATATTCACATATTCTTCTCTTATAAATATTTGTCATTTCTAATGTTTCATTGATTTTTATGTAAATAACTGCTTCCTTGTCTTTTTTTTATTGTTCCAGTCTTTAGGTTTTCAGGTAAAGTCTTTTTTATAATAGTTTTGATCCTATTTATCTTCTGATAGAGTCTTTACTGTTCTCTTTTTTACACAGTCAGGAGAGTTGAAATGTCATGTCACTACTGCTGTACTCTGTACAACTAGTGACAAATAAAACATCTGACATTTTCAACCTTGAGCAGAAACTCACTTAAAACACATTTTCAACGTCTTCAATAAAACGAGTGAAGGAAAATAAATGTTTGTTCTTACCTGTTACAAACAGTTTAGTTCCAGAGCCAAAGGGATCGAGGCGTCCATCATCACACAGTGAAAATCACTAATACAAAAACCCATGTGCTGTTGAACGTGTCCTCTGACGTGAGTGAGTCCACATTATGAACCAGGATCATATTTCAGCTCCATGATGTGTTTCTCTAATGTTCATATCAACATGACTGTCTCTTCTTTTCTTCTCTTTTTGTTCACAATCAAACATTTTGTGGCGCCCCGCGTTGGTGCCTTCTCTTTGCAGCGTTCAACGGTTCGAGTCCCGACCGAGACCAACTTTGCTGCGTGTCGTTCCCCCGCTGTCCTCTTCTGTTTCCTGTCAGTCTTCACTGTCCCTGTCAATAAAGGTAAAAATGACCAGAAATAACTTTAAAAACAATCAAAGGTTTCAACAAAGTTGATTGTAACAGTATAAAATGTCTCTTCCTGGTCTCCCTCTCTTCTTTCTCCCCCTCTCCTCCACCCTCCTCCCTCCATTTCCTCCTTCTTATCTCTTTTCTCTTTTCACCTCAACCACACTGTTGTAACCACCTGTACATTTTGAATGAAAAACAAACTGGAATATGAACAGAATTACAAGAACACACTGAATCAACACGTCTGATGTAAACTAATAAATGGAAGTGTAAATAAACAGAAACTAGTTTTAAGATAAACTTTCATCCTGTTCATAGTTAATGTTCACATACATTTACAAATTCAACATCATTCATGTAACACAATAAACATACATTCATCCTATACATTCATCCTGAACATAATTTAATAAAAACTTTTATGATCTGTTTCTTCCCACAGAACAGATCATATAGCTGATGATACTGCTGTGATGCAGGGAAATGGAGATGATGCTGCAGGAGAAAGTTATAATTCAGGAACAGGAGAGGCCGATGAATCTGAATCTCTGGTCTGATATCAAAGCCCAAAGCTTCCACATGTTTGCTGGAGCCCATGGCAACTCCACTGGTGAAGACCTGCCTCTCTGTCCTTTGCCCTTTCATCAGCAACATAATAAACTCCTCCCTAGCATCTGGTGTTGTTCCAACCTGACTTTCCTCAGAAAGATTTTGGAAAAATCAGTGGCTGCCCAGTTTCACCAACAACCCCTGAAATCAGCCTTCAGAGCTGACCACTGCACAGAGACGGCCCTCAGCACAGTTGCCCCGCCTCCACTCAGTGTTCTTAGGTGGGCCTGATTAGAGTGGTTTCACCTGTATAATTGCTGCGTCTCTCCTGGGGCACAGATTGCTGCCTGACACTCAAGTGGTGAGGACTCAGGTTGGCGTGCTCTGGGGTTTTATTCCGTGTGCTTCAGTCATGTTAAGTGTTGTTTGCTGTGTCATGGGGTGACTTATTGTGAGTGACTGGGGGTGTGTGGTGTCCACTCTCGACTGTCACTGTAGCAGTGACCAGTTCTGGGGGCATAAAGCTCCTTTTGTTCGGGTAAGCGTGCTCTTTTGTTAACCTTGGCTGTTGGTATAGCAGGCTTTTGCTCAGCTGTCTGCTCTCTGTGCTGCTGTAGCTGTGAAGCTGCAGCGGCTCTTCCTCCTCCTCCTGTGCACTGTAGCTGCTACCTGGTTATCCCACGGAAACTACAGCCTCGGGTCCGGGTGCGGTCTCTCCATCCTTGCTGTCTTCACTGCCGTTACTGGCGTCTCCGTCCCACCACAAAACTTTTTGGTTTGGTTAATTGTTTGTTTGTTGGTTTTTTTCATTCATGTTTGTGCTTTTGGTCTATTTATTTGGGCTATATATATATATACATTTATTCTATTTGTTTATTTCTCTATTATAGATGTATAATCTAACACCAAGCGGTTTCATATTGGGGTGACTGATTCGCTCGGCCCCGGAAAACCGCTGAATTTGTTCTGGTTTCATTGGTATTTTCTTTTACATTGTTAATTTGGTTTCAGTTTTGTTTTGAATATTGGTATTTTTATGTATTTCTTAGTAATTAGTAGGAAGCTCTGGTGGGAGTAAGGGTAGTATAGGCCTATGATTTTAAATATTACTCCCTGGGCAACTCAACTGAGTGTCGCACACCACAGGATTATAATTTTGTTTCTTTTGTTTCCCGTACAGGAGCTGGTGCAGCAGGCGGCAGGCTTCCCCTGGTGGTGGTCCCTTTCTCACTCCCTTAAGTTTGCTGTGACACCTTGTGGTGGTTTGGTTGGTAGTGTTTTTTTCTGTTATTGTTATTTGATTTGCTTTGGTCTGACCGCCATGCTAAGGCCTAGCCTCGTATTGTTGGTGATTTTTACCGTGATTGTGGTTTGTGACCTACACTCCAGTTGTCCCCAGTTGTAGTACCTGAGTTTCTTCTTTTAAATCTAGTAATTTATGATAAAAAAAAAAAAAAAAATTAATGTTCAGAGTGGACGTCATCTGCCTCTGCCTCGTTGGAGTGAAATGAAAACAGGGAAAAGAGAAGAGACAGAGGAAAGAGAGGGAGGAGGACGGGGGAGGGGGGAGGAAGAAAAGTGGGAGACCAGAAAGAGACAGTAGAGACTAGATGGTTACAAGTAGTTGTTAAAGTAAAATTATCATTATAATTAATATTACAATAATAATAATAATAATGATGAAGATGAAAGTGATGATGTCGTCAAAGAATTGGAGTCCAACAGCTCTGGAGTCAAAACTTCCTGTAAAAGAGAAAGGGGTAGGGGGAGACACAACTGAGAGAGAGAACAGATGATGTTAAAAATATGTAATATTTAAATATAAATATCAGGACATGAAGTGTGAGGGAGAGAAAGAGACGTGAGGAGTGAGGGACAGAGAGAAGAGGAGCAGTGTATTGTCAGAGTCCCCCAGCAGTCTAATCCTATAGCAGTTTAACGAAAGGATGGTTCAGGCAGGCCCGTGTCCTGCCTGGACCATATTTAACTATAGGCTTTGTCATAAAGGAAAGTTTTCAGTCTAACCTTAAAGGTAGAAACGGTGTCTGCCTCCCGGACCCAAACTGGATCTGGTTCCATCAGAGAGGAGCCTGATAACTGAAGACTCTACCTCCCATTCTGGTCTTAGAGACTCTAGGAACCACAAGTAAACCAGCAGTTTGTGATCCAAGTGATCTATTAGGATAATAAGGAACTATGAGTTCATTAAGATATGATGGAGCCTGATCATTAAGGACTTGATATTCCAGCAGGAGGATTTTGAATTCTATTCTAGATTTTACCGGAAGCCAATGAAGAGCAGCCAATACTGGAGAAATATGATCTCTGGTCCTACTTCCTGTCAATACCCGTGCTGCAGCATTCTGGATTAGCTGAAGGGTTTTGATGGAGTTACTGGACCACCCTGATAGTAGAGAGTTACAGTAGTCCAGTCTAGAGGTAACAAATGCATGAATTAACTTTTCAGCATCCTTTCTAGACTCTGATTTTTGCAATATTACATAGGTGGAAAAAAGCTGTTCTAGAGACTTGTCTAATATGAGATACAAAGGATATGTCCTGATCAAAGATTAGTCCAAGATTCCTCACAGTAGAACTGGGGGCCAAAGTGATGACGTCCAGATTAGCTATGTGATCTGAAAATGATGTTCTTAGATGTTCAGAGCCAAGTATGATGACTTCGGTTTTGTCTGAGTTTAAAAGTAAGAAATTCTGAGTCATCCAGGTCTTTATGTCTTCAAGACAGTCCTGAAGTTTGATGACCTGGTTAGTTTCATCTGGTTTCATAGATAAGTACAGCTGGGTATCGTCTGCATAACAATAGAGTTTATATTGTGCTTCCTGATGATGTTTCCTAAGGGAAGCATGTACAAGATAAAGAGGATTGGTCCTAACACAGAACCCTGTGGAACTCCATGACTAACTGCAGTACATGTGGAAGACTCATTGTTTACATTTTCATTTCCTGGGGTGTAATTCCCCCAGGTTGTGTTGTCGAGCAACTCTCCCTTCTTCTCACCACCATCTGCCACAACTGCATCACTGGTACAGCCCTAACATGGTTTCAGTCCTACCTCTCAGACCGATCTCAGTTTGTCACCATAAACAGTGCTTCCTCCCCCTGCCCCAGTCAACCACGGTGTCCCTCAAGGCTCCGTGCTCAGTCCCATCCTTTTCACCATCTACCTACTACCGCTCGGCCAGATCGTACGTCACCACGGTCTGAATTTCCACTGCTGCTCTGATGATACCCAGCTCCATGTCAGCACCTCACCATCCACTCTAGTAAGCTGCCTTCATGTCATAAAAACCTGGATGACAACCAACCTACTCCAACTAAACAGTAACAAACAGAGCTCATGGTTGTGGCCCCCAAACCAGTGCTCTGGAAGGTGGGGATCTCTTCCTCCACATCCACAGCTGCTCAATTACTCCATCCCACCAAATACACACCCTTGGCATCATCATGGACTCCACCTCATCCTACCAGTCTCATCACCAGGGCCGCTTTGTATCACCTCAGGAACATCTCCTGTCTCCAGCCCTCACTCTCTGACTCGTTGCTGAAACCCTGATCCATGCTTTAATTTTTTCTTGTTGGACTGTAATGTACAGCAGGTACCGTAATGGAGTCCTCACCGGGGTTCCCAGCAAAACCCTGGACAGGCTTCAGTATGTGCAAAACTCACCTGCCAGGGTTCTTATTCACACCAAGTCCTGGCAGCACATCACTCCTACCCTCATCTGTCAACACTGGCTCCTGGTAAAACACCTCATCTTATAAACTCCTCCTCCTTACTTACAAATGCCTTCATGCTCTCGCTCCACCCAACCTGTCTGACCTTCTCCACAAACACACTCATCCCAGAACCTGTGGTCCTCAGACATGGGCCTGGTGTCCATCCCTCAAACCAAACAGAAAAGTTTCGGTGATAGATCTTTCAGTGCAGCTGCACCAACCATCTGGACCTCCCTCCTCCCAATGTCCGCAGTGTCCCAACCCTGGACACTTTTAAATCATCCCTCAAAACCAAACCCACCTTTTCACCACAGCCTTTCCCCCATTCACTTTAAATCTGTTGCTCAGTGTTTTCTTTTCTTCTGTGATAACATGAAATGATTTTTAAATTCTGTTCACATTAAAGAAACCAACTAACCAACTAAACCGACCTCTGAGGAGACATGTCCATGTCCTCACTTCTCCTTCAGTTTATCTTCACTGGGCTTTCATTGTAAAACATTGCTGCTATTTACTTCCATCTTTCCAACACTTTTCAACCCTTCCTCTCCCCCCCCCCCCCCTTACAGCGCACTGGATGCACCATCTCCTTCCAGGACATCCAGTCAGTGAGTCCACTATCTCTGTTAAACCTGCTCCTGACCCACATGCCCCAGTTCCCCCTGATACCTCACCTGTCCAACTTGTCACCAGCTATAATGCTGCTCTGTCCTTGTGCTTTGACTCTCTGCCCCCCTCTCACCCCCCCTCACACACACTTTTCACTTTTTTACTCTTTTTTGGATTTTTTTTTTTTTTTTATATACTTGAGAAGTGTTGTTTCTTGTATTTATCCTACAGATCTGTTTTTGGCAAAGAAATGGCGGCAGTGAAGTTGTTTATTCAAGAAAGCAGCTACACTGAGGAACAATGCCAGCCGGGCCAACACGGACACCATACCGGAGGAACTGTGGCTCTATCGGGCTGCAGAGCTGGTGGTCTGGAGTTTCTTCCTACTTGGTGAGACATCCCAGGCCCAGTGGCCCAGTGTGCATGAGCACAACACAAATACGTCATTTCTTGGGGCCCTTAGGAAACTGGTGAACACAATGACTGGGACATTTCCTTCGATGCCACCCTGTTTTCAGGGAATGTTTGGAGTCCTCTCTACACCGTCACTGAGATGTAAAAGTGTAGCAATTATCCTCTGGTGAAGTTTTACACAAGTAGGAACAGCGGCGCTAAGGAGAGATTTCGGTGTCTGATGAACAGCTTGTGATACAAGCCTTTGGTTCCATCGGTTGTGACAGGGAAGGTGAACTTGCTGGCAAACAAAATGGACAAACTGGCTGCCTTGGTAAGAAACCTGAAAATCTACAAGGAGTGTAGCTCGTTGTGCTTTACTGAGATGTGGCTAACTAGCAACAATCCACATGCTAACGTGGATCTACCTGGATTTACTACCGTAAGGTCAGACAGAGACAATAGCCTGTGTGGCAGAGTAAAGGCTGAGTTAAGCTTCTCCGACTGTTCTTCGAAATCTTTCAGTCTCCGTCAGCTGGTGTTTCTGTCTCACACACACACACACACACACACACACACACACACACACACACACACACACACACACACACACACACACACACACACACACACACACACACACACACACACACACACACACACACACACACACACACACACACACACACACACACACACACACACACACACACACACACACACACACACACACTATGAACCTTAAATGCTGCAGTATTGTACAGTCACACTGTTACCTCAGTATAACTGCTGCTGCTTCACTTCATGGTTCTTCTCCACCAACCATGAACTGTTGACAAGACCAACTGTGCTGTTTAGATTTTACTATTTTTATTTTTACTGTTTAATCCTGAGAGCTTCTTGTTTTATTATTGTGCTTCTGTATTTCTTCTTTGTCCTCACTGTGTGGAACAACAGGAAAGCTGCTGAAATATCTGCTCAGATATGAATCAATATCAAATCAAATGAAGACAAACTGTGTGAGATGGAGGTGAAATATGTGAAGCTGGGCTGTGGTTTACTGCTCTCTTCCTGTCACTGACTCTGTTTGACATCTGTTCAGGTTTTTGTTCAGGCTTCACGCAGCTTTTCTCACTGTGGAAGATATAACAGTAGCAGTAGTAGGAGGCAGAATGAAAGATTTCAACTGACTTTATCTCCAATTCACACATGTTCTGTTCACACTTAGCTGAGAAATCATCTTTCTGAGGATGATTGGAATTTGAAACAGAACCACTGCTCTTAGTAATATACAGAATCCGTGTGAATGTTTTTTTCTTTTCTTCTGGAACCAGACTATAAGACTACCACTACACTGTTGAGTTTGACAGGTGAAGGTGACACTTTGACCAACTGTCCTGGTCAATGTTACCTGGTCCTGAGTCAGCTGTGCTGCCATCAGCGCTGTAGAGAAGCAGACAGACAGATGAAGGTCAGTGTGACAGTGTTTGTTAAAGGTTGAGTTTGTTGGCTCCTGATTGGCTGGAAACACTCACCTGAACACAGACAGCACAGAGCAGCAGCAGGGAGGAAAAGCATTTTGTGCCGTGGTGTTTCCTCTGGTGAACCTGGGGAGAAGTGGCGCTCTGATGCAGCTGAGGTCAAACCAGGACGAGCCGCCAGATCAGACCGGGACCACGTGGTTTCTAACGGGTCCTCAAAGCTCCCGTCGGCCCCCGCGGCCCACAGAGAAGCCGACTGACGGCTCAGCTCAAGCTGTCGTGTGGTTTTCCGCTGAGTGGGAGGTTTTAAAGGGAAAGAAACATGACAAACTCTGCTGAGTTGAACAGTGAAAATGATCATTTCGTGGCAGCAACATTAAAGTATAAAAAGCTTCTGTTTGTCAGTGTGTGACTGGTCAAACTGAGACCTTCAGTCTCCAACATGCTGTTTGTGTTCAACCTTCAAATGTCTGCTGCTGAAAAAGAGTTTTCAACAGAGACCAGGACCCTGAAGCCAAACTGGTCCTGATAGTCAGAGCAGCAGCTAGCATGGCTGCCATCAGTGTGTGAGGCTAAATGTAAAGACTGTGGATCGAAGCTTCATTCAAATACACACATTTACCACATGTATATATGTGCTTTAACATACAGTATGTGACATCAGCTCCATCTGCTCTGTGCTGCTGCTGTCAGGAAGAAAACTGACTCTCTGCTGCCCTCTGGTGGCTCAGACTGACGTTATCCTCGTCAGCTGTTTGAAGGCTGTTAATCTTCCTGCTGCTGCTTCATGTTAAAACCTTTATACTGGTGAAACAGCAGCAGGCTTTTATTGTGAAAGAGGAAGTAAAAGCCTCTGTGTTTTGGACCGTTTGGTTCGTGGACGTTTCATGAAGTGAAGGTTATAAAATCAGACCAGAGTCCTGTACCAGTCAGTGAGTCCAACAGACCAGGATCTGGTCCAGTTCTCTGCTTCACTAACTAACAGTCTCAGTCTCTCTCAGCTCCTACGAAGCTGCTCATCAACTCCATCAGTCAACCAGGTGTTTCCAGTCTAGATGTGAGCGTTCACCTAAAAGAGGCGGAGTTTGCAGCTGACGTCCAATCACAAACATGAAAGAACCAGTAGCAGAGCGGAGACTTAACAGCTGAAGAGCAGACGATGATTTTACAACAACATGAGGAAAACCGGCCGATAATCCAGGAAAAAAGCAACACGGTGGCAGCTGCTAGAAACACACAAAGGAGACACAAAGTCCAAACAAAAGGCTCCACACAACTAAAAGACACGGAGGAGACTATGCACTAACAATGACTATGAAAGACTCTGAAGTTACTGAGGAACAAACAGAGGATGAACACAAGTCAGAGGATGTTGACAGGAAGATCCAACAAGGAGCAATGGAGAAAGGGAGGTTTCTATCCACAAGGAGGGGACAAGACCAGACACAGGTGTAACACATTAGAGCGGGGTCAGGTGATCACACAGGAGGGAAAACACAGGAAGTAAGACACAGGAAAACCATTTCAAAATAAAACAGGAAGTTACACTAAATGCTCCAATAAGACTGAAGCGAAGGGCCCACATGTCCTGATGAACATGTTACAGTTGAAGATGAAACTGAAGAAAGTGTTATTGAAGAAAGTGTCGGGGCAGCGTGGTTTGGAGTAGAGGGACGTGTGGTGAGCAGACGGTCTCGGTCAGAAGACGTCACTGATGTGGAGGGAGGACACGGAGACGGCAGGTTTCAGTGAAACACCAGTGGCTTTTATTTCCTTCAATCAAATTAAAGTTCATTCAGCTTGACTGCTGTTGGATTATGAGTGTGCTGCATGAGAAAGAAAGAAAATGATAAGTCGACGATCCAGAATCATCAGTGGGTACGGATGATCCATATTCACTAACAAACAAACTATCACCATCTCCACAGTAAACTGAAATATCCAATAAACAATGGAAGAGGAAAGGGACGTCGATCTGGAGTCAGTCAATCAATCATCTCCACATGGCACAAGCTCAACAAGCCCAACAAACCAAGAATCAAAAGCAGATCAAACAATCTTCATGTTCAACAGAGCCGCCTTAACAAAGCATGAAATCTATCAAAGGAGCAGGAATAAAGGTCGTTCAATCAGAAAATGACTAGTAACTCACGTTAACTACAAGACGCACACTGGAAACTGAAACAATGGAGAGAAGGCACCAAAGGGTGGACTCTGACTGAGACACCAACTGATGCTGGACCCTGAGCCCCTGCCCCAGAGCTACAGGGTTTCCCAGCAGGTAGACTGGGCGTGGTCAGGTGGCAGGTTCAGCCCTGCACACCAAGGTGCCACGTGTAAGGTCAATACATCACTGGGGCCACACGAGGGAGCCACGCAAAGAATGACCAGGAAACATGTCACGTGTCAGGGAGTCTTTTCACACCGATTAAAATGTTGTCTGAAGATTCAGTAAAAACCTGTGGAAATCCAGCGTCATCGCTGACAAATAAATGTATATAGGGTCATTTAATGATGGATCATCATTAACAACTGAAGCTGTAACTGTCCAGAGGTCAGTGGGTCAGCGGTTTAATGAGGTGAACCAACGAACACGTGGCACTGATTGAGATGTACAGACTCCTCTGACAACAGGTTTTTACTTTGATCAGCTGTGACCTACTGAAATAATGAGACCTGAGGTGAAGCAACATGGCGCTCTAGTTCTGCTTCAGGAAGAGAACAACAACGTGACTTGTTTGTCTCAGCGGTTTGTGTTTCTGTCTCTGTGTGGTTTGTGTTTTGTTGCTCTGATCAACCATAAGTACAATCTACTTTTAGTCAATGTTGCAGTGGAGGAGTCGCTGTTGAAAATCACCTCATGGTGTCAATTTAAAGTCTCTGCAGGCAAAAACTTCATCCGACTAATTATGAGTCCAAGTGAATCTCCAGGAAAATAAAGTGTGTTCACACTGACAGATGTATATTTGTCCACGACAGAAACAACCAAGATGATGTTTCATGTGTGCGTGATGTTTCTGTTGTGGTGTAAATATGGCAGATATGTATAGAAATGTATCAGTTGGATCTTAGAAGAAAGTTTTGAATGTTTCTTTGAATCAGTGTTTTTCTGTGTAGGACTCATCTATTATTGATTCTTCTTATGTCCACCAGCAGCTCACTCACAAACTCAACAGTCTCATTCTACAGGAGCTTAACGTCTGTTTATTTGCTCACAGTTCATTTCTCAGCTCTGAGTCGAGGATTTGAGCTGTTTCTCTCACACAGTAAAACACAGATGCTTCCTGGAACAGTTGTTTAACCAGAGTGGATGGTTGTAACTGTCATTGTGTTATTAAAGTGAAAAGTCACAGCTAACGGTGTGGAGGCTGCAGAGCAGAAAGACACACAGCTCGTCTGCTGCAGGAAAGGAAGTGCTGCCTCTCTGTCAACAGTTTGTTGTGAGTCCTAATAACCACAGAGAACAGATTCATATCTGCTGCTGTTCACACTCACGAAGCCTCCTCCCTCTCTGTGGTTTGTCTCTTAGTGCCCCCCACACAGAGTTAAACTGAGCCCAGCGACACACAGAGACCACCCACCTGGAGGTCTCAGCCTCGGAGGAGTTTTTATGTGGAGTTTGTAGGTGTGGATATATCTGATCAATGGAGTCCATTTTCTGTTTCTGATGAGTTTATTTTCTCAAATCACATTTCAATCCAAACAGGCCACACTCTGCACAATGTGTTAAACAGAAAGACGAGAAGAGAAAAATGTCTGGAAACCAGACGCTAATGATTCAGCTTCATTTTCTATCAATATACACGTCACAATTCAAAGTGGATACGGAGCATTAAAAACAACACTATAGCGCAGAATTTAAACTGAGTAACTGTAAATGTGTGTGTGTGATACATGTATTGATCATCTTCAGGCTGACTGTATCTAAGCTGTGGATAAAAAGAGACATTTGACATCAATGAGACGAAGCCACGAGATGCGACGGTGAGAACAGGCGAGCACAAAACGGTCGGTCGGTCGGTCGGTCGGTCGGTCGGCACGTGAGCAGTTGGAGGACGCTCACTTGTTTGTGAGGCTCATCAGCAGAGAGAGTCCACAGCAGTACACCAGACTCTTCACTATCAGCACTGTGTAGAGCAGACAGAGCAGCTTCACCCTGCACTGAGGCTGGAGAGGATCCAGGGGAAGCACTGCAACAGAAAAGGATTCAAACAGAAATCAGTCAGCGGTCTGCTGCTCTGCTGTCTTTGACAGCGTCTCCACATGAAGCTGAAGTGTATGTTGAAATGGTTCAGTGATGAGCACACAGTGAACACACTGATATGAGCCTAACTGCAGCACAACATTGGAGCTGTCCGTGCAGAGAGGCAGCAGGTGATCTTACAGTCAGCTTGCTGCAGAGCTGCCGGGCTGGTGGATTTCTCTCTGGAGGACAGGAGGCTGCTGGAGCTGGAACCTCTGAAACACAAAAGGAGTCAAATGTTTGGAGTTGCACTGAGAAACGTCAGCGGTCTGCTGCTCTGCTGTCTTTGACAGCGTCTCCACATGAAGCCCGATCACTGCTCAACACAGTCACCGAGCCGTCGTTACCGTGATCTGTCTGGGCCTCCACTCTTCCCCCCCTCGTGGTTGACGCAGCAGCGGTATCTATACGTGCTGTCCTCTGTCTGACTGATCACCAAGATGGAGGCGGCGCGTCCCGACACTCTGATCTCCAGCTGCTCTACGTCTTTAGGGGTCACCTCCTCCAGAGAACCGTCCTTCTTCTGTCTTTTCCAGGAGAACTGGACCCGAGGAGGAAACATGCCTGAGGCCAGACACAGCAGGGAGCTCTTCTCCTCCCGGGGGGCTCTGGATGCTGCTGGGTACACACTCACCCTGGGCTTCACTACCTGCTCCTCTGATTGAGATTAACACACACACATTCACACAGTCAACAGCAGCTTCCAGCACTGCACTGCATTCAGTCTGATCCTGGAAACTACATGGACTCTGATCACTAAACTACTCATCAATACAGCACAAAGTTCACACATATACTGGATTCACCTTCACATATATTTACTGTGCTACATATCATGGTTCTATATTATGTTCATCATCAGAGAAACATCAAGTTACACAAAGTCAAAGACGGACACAGTGTTTCAATTCTTTACATTCATATTGAACTTTTAGAAATCACACGTGTCGTCATCATATTATATTAGTATATTTACAGTATGTTGACAACACGGTTGTCATGAAAAGACATATTTAGCGTTATTTAAATACCATGACAGTCATAAGTAGAGATGCACCGATTGTCATTTTCTGGGCCCGTTCTGATTTTTCATACTTTGACCTGACGATAGCGATTTTGGCCGATTCCCGTTTCATTTGTTCTAACTACTTTACAGCTCACACAAAGATTTATTTTCTGATGATCTTTTCTTTAATACAACATTTTAACATAGAAATAGAAGCAGATTTTCAACGGTGGAAAACTCGAACATCTCAAACAAAGAAACAACAAACGGGTTTTGTTCTTTGTCCAAATCTAACTTCAGGTGTGGTATTAAAACATAATAATTCACACACATTTAAACAGTGCAGTGTTACAGAACAACCACTTTCTTCTTTTCACGTTCAATATCCAACTAAAAACACTAAAACTATTTTCAGTGGTTCATCTGGACATAACACTCCAGCGTATCAGAGAACGGTGATTAAATATTTTGGCCGTATCTCTCTTTTTGGTGCGTCACTTTGTAGACGGTCCCTGAGCACTTTGTCTCTCAGCCGACTGCTAACGGACCAATGTGACTCCTACAAGGCAGAGGGCGGCTGGTTTGGATGAAAACGGGCTTGTAGCTCACGGTCTACCTTAGCGCAGTTAGAAAGACCTTGGTGTCCTTGGTGTTTTTGTAACGTTTGACTTGTGACTTATTGACCCGGGTTTCCAATCAGTGAATATGTTTCCAAGTTGATCGAACTCTAATCAGACCGGTAGCGACAGTTTTTGGTGTCGTCCCTCCACGTCCTACTTTGGCCTCGCAGGTGTTGCGTGTTGTAAACTTGTCGTCTTCTTCAGACACGCTGAAGAGTTTCCATAGCGCTGACATGTTGGAGCTTAATCTGTGCCACTTGTACATGTGTGTGCACGTGAACCGCTGTGAGATATTGATCGTGTGGTGCACGAGTGCATTTGAGCCACATAAAATCATCACGTTTTAGAGCCAGCGACCGGTCGCCGGGTCACGGACCATCACGTGAAAACCGTCAATCGGTGCATCCCCAGTCATGAGATATATACAGTGTTAACTGCATATTTCACAACATCAATAACATTACAGGGTTTTATTCCTCATAGAAAACACAAACACATTTACCGTGATATATTTAGGTTATAGTTATATATATATTTACAGCCAAAGACGTGTGAAGGTGTTTGTGTGTTTTCTTATACCTACACAGGTATAGGTAGAATTACTCCATGTCAACATTAACAACTGGTCTGTGGCTGATGCTCATTGACATTTTGTGTCAGATAAATATATTATATATTGATCATAATCTGAGGATTCAAACATTTACACTCACACTATTTTGAATCAACTCTACATTAAACTAAAGACGTGTTTTGGTTGAAGAAATATTTACAGAACAGTTATTATCAGAAAACAAATAGAATAAAGACAATATAGAACTTATTTTTCTTCTAACGATTCCAGATATATTTCACATTATTGTTAATATGTCCAACACAAACAGACACATTCACCATCATATAAAGAGCGGTGACATTCATCACATGTACAGTTTTAACCTCATATAAAACAGATTTACTGTCAGTCAGTGTAATATATACTATGGTGGTATAGATCTGTATATATCATCATGTATGATATGTTATATACATAGAAAATGTACATGTCAGTCTGGTCATTATATTTAACCTACACTCATCATATATTCACATATTCTTCTCTTATAAATATTTGTCATTTCTAATGTTTCATTGATTTTTATGTAAATAACTGCTTCCTTGTCTTTTTTATTGTTCCAGTCTTTAGGTTTTCAGGTAAAGTCTTTTTTATAATAGTTTTGATCCTATTTATCTTCTGATAGAGTCTTTACTGTTCTCTTTTTTACACAGTCAGGAGAGTTGAAATGTCATGTCACTACTGCTGTACTCTGTACAACTAGTGACAAATAAAACATCTGACATTTTCAACCTTGAGCAGAAACTCACTTAAAACACATTTTCAACGTCTTCAATAAAACGAGTGAAGGAAAATAAATGTTTGTTCTTACCTGTTACAAACAGTTTAGTTCCAGGGCCAAAGGGATCGAGGTACCACCCTCCTGATCTATCACACAGTGAAAATCACTAATACAAAAACCCATGTGCTGTTGAACGTGTCCTCTGACGTGAGTGAGTCCACATTATGAACCAGGATCATATTTCAGCTCCATGATGTGTTTCTCTAATGTTCATATCAACATGACTGTCTCTTCTTTTCTTCTCTTTTTGTTCACAATCAAACATTTTGTGGCGCCCCGCGTTGGTGCCTTCTCTTTGCAGCGTTCAACGGTTCGAGTCCCGACCGAGACCAACTTTGCTGCGTGTCGTTCCCCCGCTGTCCTCTTCTGTTTCCTGTCAGTCTTCACTGTCCCTGTCAATAAAGGTAAAATGACCAGAAATAACTTTAAAAACAATCAAAGGTTTCAACAAAGTTGATTGTAACAGTATAAAATGTCTCTTCCTGGTCTCCCTCTCTTCTTTCTCCCCCCTCTCCTCCACCCTCCTCCCTCCATTTCCTCCTTCTTATCTCTTTTCTCTTTTCACCTCAACCACACTGTTGTAACCACCTGTACATTTTGAATGAAAAACAAACTGGAATATGAACAGAATTACAAGAACACACTGAATCAACACGTCTGATGTAAACTAATAAATGGAAGTGTAAATAAACAGAAACTAGTTTTAAGATGAACTTTCATCCTGTTCATAGTTAATGTTCACATACATTTACAAATTCAACAACATCAACATCATTCACATTTCCTTTTTGTTTTGAAAATTGGTATTTTATGTATTTCTTAGTAATTAGTAGGAAGCTCTGGTGGGAGTAAGGGTAGTATAGGCCTATGATTTTAAATATTACTCCCTGGGCAACTCAACTGAGTGTCGCACACCACAGGATTATAATTTTGTTTCTTTTGTTTCCCGTACAGGAGCTGGTGCAGCAGGCGGCAGGCTTCCCCTGGTGGTGGTCCCTTTCTCACTCCCTTAAGTTTGCTGTGACACCTTGTGGTGGTTTGGTTGGTAGTGTTTTTTTCTGTTATTGTTATTTGATTTGCTTTGGTCTGACCGCCATGCTAAGGCCTAGCCTCGTATTGTTGGTGATTTTTACCGTGATTGTGGTTTGTGACCTACACTCCAGTTGTCCCCAGTTGTAGTACCTGAGTTTCTTCTTTTAAATCTAGTAATTTATGATAAAAAAAAAAAAAAATTAATGTTCAGAGTGGACGTCATCTGCCTCTGCCTCGTTGGAGTGAAATGAAAACAGGGAAAAGAGAAGAGACAGAGGAAAGAGAGGGAGGAGGACGGGGGAGGGGGGAGGAAGAAAAGTGGGAGACCAGGAAGAGACAGTAGAGACTAGATGGTTACAAATAGTTGTTAAAGTAAAATTATCATTATAATTAATATTACAATAATAATAATAATAATGATGAAGATGAAAATGATGATGTTGTCAAAGAATTGGAGTCCAACAGCTCTGGAGTCAAAACTTCCTGTAAAAGAGAAAGAGGTAGGAGGAGACACAACTGAGAGAGAGAACAGATGATGTTAAAAATATGTAATATTTAAATATAAATATCAGGACATGAAGTGTGAGGGAGAGAAAGAGACGTGAGGAGTGAGGGACAGAGAGGAGCAGTGTATTGTCAGAGTCCCCCAGCAGTCTAATCCTATAGCAGCTTAACTAAAGGATGGTTCAGGCAGGCCCGTGTCCTGCCTGGCCCATACTTAACTATAGGCTTTATCATAAAGGAAAGTTTTTAGTCTAACCTTAAAGGTAGAAACGGTGTCTGCCTCCCGGACCCAAACTGGGAGCTGGTTCCATCAGAGAGGAGCCTGATAACTGAAGACTCTACCTCCCATTCTGGTCTTAGAGACTCTAGGAACCACAAGTAAACCAGCAGTTTGTGATCGAAGTGATCTATTAGGATAATAAGGAACTATGAGTTCCTTAAGATATGATGGAGCCTGATCATTAAGGACTTTATATTCCAGCAGGAGGATTTTGAATTCTATTCTAGATTTTACCGGAAGCCAATGAAGAGCAGCCAGTACAGGAGAAATATGATCTCTGGTCCTACTTCCTGTCAATACCCGTGCTGCAGCTTCTGGATTAGCTGAAGGGTTTTGATGGAGTTACTGGACCACCCTGATAGTAGAGAGTTACAGTAGTCCAGTCTAGAGGTAACAAATGCATGAATTAACTTTTCAGCATCCTTTCTAGACTCTGATTTTTGCAATATTACATAGGTGGAAAAAAGCTGTTCTAGAGACTTGTCTAATATGAGATACAAAGGATATGTCCTGATCAAAGATTAGTCCAAGATTCCTCACAGTAGAACTGGAGGACAAAGTGATGACGTCCAGATTAGCTATGTGATCTGAAAATGATGTTCTTAGATGTTCAGGGCCAAGTATGATGACTTCGGTTTTGTCTGAGTTTAAAAGTAAGAAATTCTGAGTCATCCAGGTCTTTATGTCTTTAAGACAGTCCTGAAGTTTGATGACCTGGTTAGTTTCATCTGGTTTCATAGATAAGTACAGCTGGGTATCGTCTGCATAACAATAGAGTTTATATTGTGCTTCCTGATGATGTTTCCTAAGGGAAGCATGTACAAGATAAAGAGGATTGGTCCTAACACAGAACCCTGTGGAACTCCATGACTAACTGCAGTACATGTGGAAGACTCATTGTTTACATTTTCATTTCCTGGGGTGTAATTCCCCCAGGTTGTGTTGTCGAGCAACTCTCCCTTCTTCTCACCACCATCTGCCACAACTGCATCACTGGTACAGCCCTAACATGGTTTCAGTCCTACCTCTCAGACCGATCTCAGTTTGTCACCATAAACAGTGCTTCCTCCCCCTGCCCCAGTCAACCACGGTGTCCCTCAAGGCTCCGTGCTCAGTCCCATCCTTTTCACCATCTACCTACTACCGCTCGGCCAGATCGTACGTCACCACGGTCTAAATTTCCACTGCTGCGCTGATGATACATTCATCAGCATCACTATCCACTCTGCTCTCCCCACCCTCACTAGTAAGCTGCCTTCATGTCATAAAAACCTGGATGACAACCAACCTACTCCAACTAAACAGTAACAAACAGAGCTCATGGTTGTGGCCCCAAACCAGTGCTCTGGAAGGTGGGGATCTCTTCCTCCACATCCACAGCTGCTCAATTACTCCATCCCACCAAATACACACCCTTGGCATCATCATGGACTCCACCTCATCCTACCAGTCTCATCACCAGGGCCGCTTTGTATCACCTCAGGAACATCTCCTGTCTCCAGCCCTCACTCTCTGACTCGTTGCTGAAACCCTGATCCATGCTTTAATTTTTTCTTGTTGGACTGTAATGTACAGCAGGTACCGTAATGGAGTCCTCACCGGGGTTCCCAGCAAAACCCTGGACAGGCTTCAGTATGTGCAAAACTCACCTGCCAGGGTTCTTATTCACACCAAGTCCTGGCAGCACATCACTCCTACCCTCATCTGTCAACACTGGCTCCTGGTAAAACACCTCATCTTATAAACTCCTCCTCCTTACTTACAAATGCCTTCATGCTCTCGCTCCACCCAACCTGTCTGACCTTCTCCACAAACACACTCATCCCAGAACCTGTGGTCCTCAGACATGGGCCTGGTGTCCATCCCTCAAACCAAACAGAAAAGTTTCGGTGATAGATCTTTCAGTGCAGCTGCACCAACCGTCTGGACCTCCCTCCCTCCCAATGTCCGCAGTGTCCCAACCCTGGACACTTTTAAATCATCCCTCAAAACCAAACCCACCTTTTCACCACAGCCTTTCCCCCATTCACTTTAAATCTGTTGCTCAGTGTTTTCTTTTCTTCTGTGATAACATGAAATGATTTTTAAATTCTGTTCACATTAAAGAAACCAACTAACCAACTAAACCGACCTCTGAGGAGACATGTCCATGTCCTCACTTCTCCTTCAGTTTATCTTCACTGGGCTTTCATTGTAAAACATTGCTGCTATTTACTTCCATCTTTCCAACACTTTTCAACCCTTCCTCTCCCCACCCCCCCACCCTTACAGCGCACTGGATGCACCATCTCCTTCCAGGACATCCAGTCAGTGAGTCCACTATCTCTGTTAAACCTGCTCCTGACCCACATGCCCCAGTTCCCCCTGATACCTCACCTGTCCAACTTGTCACCAGCTATAATGCTGCTCTGTCCTTGTGCTTTGACTCTCTGCCCCCCTCTCACCCCCCCTCACACACACTTTTCACTTTTTTACTCTTTTTTGGATTTTTCTGACTTTTTTGTTTATATACTTGAGAAGTGTTGTTTCTTGTATTTATCCTACAGATCTGTTTTTGGCAAAGAAATGGCGGCAGTGAAGTTGTTTATTCAAGAAAGCAGCTACACTGAGGAACAATGCCAGCCAGGCCTAACACGGACACCATACTGGAGGAACTGTGGCTCTATCGGGCTGCAGAGCTGGTGGTCTGGAGTTCCTTCCTACTTGGTGAGACATCCCAGGCCCAGTGGCCCAGTGTGCATGAGCACAACACAAATACGTCATTTCTTGGGGCCCTTAGGAAACTGGTGAACACAATGACTGGGACATTTCCTTCGATGCCACCCTGTTTTCCTTGTGAAATAAAGTAGCTCGTTGTACTTTACTGAGATGTGGCTAACTAGCAACAATCCACATGCTAACGTGGATCTACCTGGATTTACTACCGTAAGGTCAGACAGAGACAATAGCCTGTGTGGCAGAGTAAAGGCTGAGTTAAGCTTCTCCGACTGTTCTGCGAAATCTTTCAGTCTCCGTCAGCTGGTGTTTCTGTCTCACACACACACACACTATGAACCTTAAATGCTGCAGTATTGTACAGTCACACTGTTACCTCAGTATAACTGCTGCTGCTTCACTTCATGGTTCTTCTCCACCAACCATGAACTGTTGACCAGACCAACTGTGCTGTTTAGATTTTACTATTTTTATTTTTACTGTTTAATCCTGAGAGCTTCTTGTTTTATTATTGTGCTTCTGTATTTCTTCTTTGTCCTCACTGTGTGGAACAACAGGAAAGCTGCTGAAATATCTGCTCAGATATGAATCAATATCAAATCAAATGAAGACAAACTGTGTGAGATGGAGGTGAAATATGTGAAGCTGGGCTGTGGTTTACTGCTCTCTTCCTGTCACTGACTCTGTTTGACATCTGTTCATCTGTTCAGGTTTTTGTTCAGGCTTCACGCAGCTTTTCTCACTGTGGAAACTAAACAGGCGCAGTAGTAGGAGGCTGAATGAGAGATTTCAACTGACTTTATCTCCAACTCACACATGTTCTGTTCACACTTAGCTGAGAAATCATCTTTCTGAGGATGATTGGAATTTGGATAAACAGAACCACTGCTCTTAGTAATATACAGAATCTGTGTGAATGTTTCTGTCTTTTTCTTCTGGAACCAGAATATGGTACCACTACACTGTTGAGTCACTTGACAGGTGAAGGTGACACTTTGACCTTCTCCCCTGGTCAATGTTACCTGGTCCTGAGTCAGCTGTGCTGCCATCAGCGCTGTAGAGAAGCAGACAGACAGATGAAGGTCAGTGTGACAGTGTTTGTTAAAGGTTGAGTTTGTTGGCTCCTGATTGGCTGGAAACACTCACCTGAACACAGACAGCACAGAGCAGCAGCAGGGAGGAAAAGCATTTTGTGCCGTGGTGTTTCCTCTGGTGAACCTGGGGAGAAGTGGCGCTCTGATGCAGCTGAGGTCAAACCAGGACGAGCCGCCAGATCAGACCGGGACCACGTGGTTTCTAACGGGTCCTCAAAGCTCCCGTCGGCCCCCGCGGCCCACAGAGAAGCCGACTGACGGCTCAGCTCAAGCTGTCGTGTGGTTTTCCGCTGAGTGGGAGGTTTTAAAGGGGAAAGAAACATGACAAACTCTGCTGAGTTGAACAGTGAAAATGATCATTTCGTGGCAGCAACATTAAAGTATAAAAAGCTTCTGTTTGTCAGTGTGTGACTGGTCAAACTGAGACCTTCAGTCTCCAACATGCTGTTTGTGTTCAACCTTCAAATGTCTGCTGCTGAAAAAGAGTTTTCAACAGAGACCAGGACCCTGAAGCCAAACTGGTCCTGATAGTCAGAGCAGCAGCTAGCATGGCTGCCATCAGTGTGTGAGGCTAAATGTAAAGACTGTGGATCGAAGCTTCATTCAAATACACACATTTACCACATGTATATATGTGCTTTAACATACAGTATGTGACATCAGCTCCATCTGCTCTGTGCTGCTGCTGTCAGGAAGAAAACTGACTCTCTGCTGCCCTCTGGTGGCTCAGACTGACGTTATCCTCGTCAGCTGTTTGAAGGCTGTTAATCTTCCTGCTGCTGCTTCATGTTAAAACCTTTATACTGGTGAAACAGCAGCAGGCTTTTATTGTGAAAGAGGAAGTAAAAGCCTCTGTGTTTTGGACCGTTTGGTTCGTGGACGTTTCATGAAGTGAAGGTTATAAAATCAGACCAGAGTCCTGTACCAGTCAGTGAGTCCAACAGACCAGGATCTGGTCCAGTGAGACACCAACTGATGCTGGACCCTGAGCCCCTGCCCCAGAGCTACAGGGTTTCCCAGCAGGTAGACTGGGCGTGGTCAGGTGGCAGGTTCAGCCCTGCACACCAAGGTGCCACGTAAGGTCAATACATCACTGGGGCCACACGAGGGAGCCACGCAAAGAATGACCAGGAAACATGTCACGTGTCAGGGAGTCTTTTCACACCGATTAAAATGTTGTCTGAAGATTCAGTAAAAACCTGTGGAAATCCAGCGTCATCGCTGACAAATAAATGTATATAGGGTCATTTAATGATGGATCATCATTAACAACTGAAGCTGTAACTGTCCAGAGGTCAGTGGGTCAGCGGTTTAATGAGGTGAACCAACGAACACGTGGCACTGATTGAGATGTACAGACTCCTCTGACAACAGGTTTTTACTTTGATCAGCTGTGACCTACTGAAATAATGAGACCTGAGGTGAAGCAACATGGCCGCTCTAGTTCTGCTTCAGGAAGAGAACAACAACAACGTGTGACTTGTTTGTCTCAGCGGTTTGTGTTTCTGTCTCTGTGTGGTTTGTGTTTTGTTGCTCTGATCAACCATAAGTACAATCTACTTTTAGTCAATGTTGCAGTGGAGGAGTCGCTGTTGAAAATCACCTCATGGTGTCAATTTAAAGTCTCTGCAGGCAAAAACTTCATCCGACTAATTATGAGTCCAAGTGAATCTCCAGGAAAATAAAGTGTGTTCACACTGACAGATGTATATTTGTCCACGACAGAAACAACCAAGATGATGTTTCATGTATGCGTGATGTTTCTGTTGTGGTGTAAATATGGCAGATATGTATAGAAATGTATCAGTTGGATCTTAGAAGAAAGTTTTGAATGTTTCTTTGAATCAGTGTTTTTCTGTGTAGGACTCATCTATTATTGATTCTTCTTATGTCCACCAGCAGCTCACTCACAAACTCAACAGTCTCATTCTACAGGAGCTTAACGTCTGTTTATTTGCTCACAGTTCATTTCTCAGCTCTGAGTCGAGGATTTGAGCTGTTTCTCTCACACAGTAAAACACAGATGCTTCCTGGAACAGTTGTTTAACCAGAGTGGATGGTTGTAACTGTCATTGTGTTATTAAAGTGAAAAGTCACAGCTAACGGTGTGGAGGCTGCAGAGCAGAAAGACACACAGCTCGTCTGCTGCAGGAAAGGAAGTGCTGCCTCTCTGTCAACAGTTTGTTGTGAGTCCTAATAACCACAGAGAACAGATTCATATCTGCTGCTGTTCACACTCACGAAGCCTCCTCCCTCTCTGTGGTTTGTCTCTTAGTGCCCCCCACACAGAGTTAAACTGAGCCCAGCGACACACAGAGACCACCCACCTGGAGGTCTCAGCCTCGGAGGAGTTTTTATGTGGAGTTTGTAGGTGTGGATATATCTGATCAATGGAGTCCATTTTCTGTTTCTGATGAGTTTATTTTCTCAAATCACATTTCAATCCAAACAGGCCACACTCTGCACAATGTGTTAAACAGAAAGACGAGAAGAGAAAAATGTCTGGAAACCAGACGCTAATGATTCAGCTTCATTTTCTATCAATATACACGTCACAATTCAAAGTGGATACGGAGCATTAAAACAACACTATAGCGCAGAATTTAAACTGAGTAACTGTAAATGTGTGTGTGTGATACATGTATTGATCATCTTCAGGCTGACTGTATCTAAGCTGTGGATAAAAAGAGACATTTGACATCAATGAGACGAAGCCACGAGATGCGACGGTGAGAACAGGCGAGCACAAAACGGTCGGTCGGTCGGTCGGTTCGGTCGGTCGGCGGCACGTGAGCAGTTGGAGGACGCTCACTTGTTTGTGAGGCTCATCAGCAGAGAGAGTCCACAGCAGTACACCAGACTCTTCACTATCAGCACTGTGTAGAGCAGACAGAGCAGCTTCACCCTGCACTGAGGCTGGAGAGGATCCAGGGAAGCACTGCAACAGAAAAGGATTCAAACAGAAATCAGTCAGCGGTCTGCTGCTCTGCTGTCTTTGACAGCGTCTCCACATGAAGCTGAAGTGTATGTTGAAATGGTTCAGTGATGAGCACACAGTGAACACACTGATATGAGCCTAACTGCAGCACAACATTGGAGCTGTCCGTGCAGAGAGGCAGCAGGTGATCTTACAGTCAGCTTGCTGCAGAGCTGCCGGGCTGGTGGATTTCTCTCTGGAGGACAGGAGGCTGCTGGAGCTGGAACCTCTGAAACACAAAAGGAGTCAAATGTTTGGAGTTGCACTGAGAAACGTCAGCGGTCTGCTGCTCTGCTGTCTTTGACAGCGTCTCCACATGAAGCCCGATCACTGCTCAACACAGTCACCGAGCCGTCGTTACCGTGATCTGTCTGGGCCTCCACTCTTCCCCCCCTCGTGGTTGACGCAGCAGCGGTATCTATACGTGCTGTCCTCTGTCTGACTGATCACCAAGATGGAGGCGGCGCGTCCCCACACTCTGATCTCCAGCTGCTCTACGTCTTTAGGGGTCACCTCCTCCAGAGAACCGTCCTTCTTCTGTCTTTTCCAGGAGAACTGGACCCGAGGAGGAAACATGCCTGAGGCCAGACACAGCAGGGAGCTCTTCTCCTCCCGGGGGGCTCTGGATGCTGCTGGGTACACACTCACCCTGGGCTTCACTACCTGCTCATCTGAAGCTTGACACACACACACATTCACACAGTCAACAGCAGCTTCCAGCACTGCACTGCATTCAGTCTGATCCTGGAAACTACATGGACTCTGATCACTAAACTACTCATCAATACAGCACAAAGTTCACACATATACTGGATTCACCTTCACATATATTTACTGTGCTACATATCATGGTTCTATATTATGTTCATCATCAGAGAAACATCAAGTTACACAAAGTCAAAGACGGACACAGTGTTTCAATTCTTTACATTCATATTGAACTTTTAGAAATCACACGTGTCGTCATCATATTATATTAGTATATTTACAGTATGTTGACAACACGGTTGTCATGAAAAGACATATTTAGCGTTATTTAAATACCATGACAGTCATAAGTAGAGATGCACCGATTGTCATTTTCTGGGCCCGTTCTGATTTTTCATACTTTGACCTGACGATAGCGATTTTGGCCGATTCCCGTTTCATTTGTTCTAACTACTTTACAGCTCACACAAAGATTTATTTTCTGATGATCTTTTCTTTAATACAACATTTTAACATAGAAATAGAAGCAGATTTTCAACGGTGGAAAACTCGAACATCTCAAACAAAGAAACAACAAACGGGTTTTGTTCTTTGTCCAAATCTAACTTCAGGTGTGGTATTAAAACATAATAATTCACACACATTTAAACAGTGCAGTGTTACAGAACAACCACTTTCTTCTTTTCACGTTCAATATCCAACTAAAAACACTAAAACTATTTTCAGTGGTTCATCTGGACATAACACTCCAGCGTATCAGAGAACGGTGATTAAATATTTTGGCCGTATCTCTCTTTGGTGCGTCACTTTGTAGACGGTCCCTGAGCACTCGTCTCTCAGCCGACTGCTAACGGACCAATGTGACTCCTACAAGGCAGAGGACGGCTGGTTTGGATGAAAACGGGCTTGTAGCTCACGGTCTACCTTAGCGCAGTTAGAAAGACCTTGGTGTCCTTGGTGTTTTTGTAACGTTTGACTTGTGACTTATTGACCCGGGAGTTTCCAATCAGTGAATATGTTTCCAAGTTGATCGAACTCTAATCAGACCGGTAGCGACAGTTTTGGTGTCGTCCCTCCACGTCCTACTTTGGCCTCGCAGGGTGTTGCGTGTTTGTAAACTTGTCGTCTTCTTCAGACACGCTGAAGAGTTTCCATAGCGCTGACATGTTGGAGCTTAATCTGTGCCACTTGTACATGTGTGTGCACGTGAACCGCTGTGAGATATTGATCGTGTGGTGCACGAGTGCATTTGAGCCACATAAAATCATCACGTTTTAGAGCCAGCGACCGGTCGCCGGTCACGGACCATCACGTGAAAACCGTCAATCGGTGCATCCCCAGTCATGAGATATATACAGTGTTAACTGCATATTTCACAACATCAATAACATTACAGGGTTTTATTCCTCATAGAAAACACAAACACATTTACCGTGATATATTTAGGTTATAGTTATATATATATTTACAGCCAAAGACGTGTGAAGGTGTTTGTGTGTTTTCTTATACCTACACAGGTATAGGTAGAATTACTCCATGTCAACATTAACAACTGGTCTGTGGCTGATGCTCATTGACATTTTGTGTCAGATAAATATATTATATATTGATCATAATCTGAGGATTCAAACATTTACACTCACACTATTTTGAATCAACTCTACATTAAACTAAAGACGTGTTTTGGTTGAAGAAATATTTACAGAACAGTTATTATCAGAAAACAAATAGAATAAAGACAATATAGAACTTATTTTTCTTCTAACGATTCCAGATATATTTCACATTATTGTTAATATGTCCAACACAAACAGACACATTCACCATCATATAAAGAGCGGTGACATTCATCACATGTACAGTTTTAACCTCATATAAAACAGATTTACTGTCAGTCAGTGTAATATATACTATGGTGGTATAGATCTGTATATATCATCATGTATGATATGTTATATACATAGAAAATGTACATGTCAGTCTGGTCATTATATTTAACCTACACTCATCATATATTCACATATTCTTCTCTTATAAATATTTGTCATTTCTAATGTTTCATTGATTTTTATGTAAATAACTGCTTCCTTGTCTTTTTTATTGTTCCAGTCTTTAGGTTTTCAGGTAAAAGTCTTTTTATAATAGTTTTGATCCTATTTATCTTCTGATAGAGTCTTTACTGTTCTCTTTTTTACACAGTCAGGAGAGTTGAAATGTCATGTCACTACTGCTGTACTCTGTACAACTAGTGACAAATAAAACATCTGACATTTTCAACCTTGAGCAGAAACTCACTTAAAACACATTTTCAACGTCTTCAATAAAACGAGTGAAGGAAAATAAATGTTTGTTCTTACCTGTTACAAACAGTTCAGGGCCAAAGGGATCGAAGTAGTACCCTCCTGATCTATCACACAGTGAAAATCACTAATACAAAAACCCATGTGCTGTTGAACGTGTCCTCTGACGTGAGTGAGTCCACATTATGAACCAGGATCATATTTCAGCTCCATGATGTGTTTCTCTAATGTTCATATCAACATGACTGTCTCTTCTTTTCTTCTCTTTTGTTCACAATCAAACATTTTGTGGCGCCCCGCGTTGGTGCCTTCTCTTTGCAGCGTTCAACGGTTCGAGTCCCGACCGAGACCAACTTTGCTGCGTGTCGTTCCCCCGCTGTCCTCTTCTGTTTCCTGTCAGTCTTCACTGTCCCTGTCAATAAAGGTAAAAATGACCAGAAATAACTTTAAAAACAATCAAAGGTTTCAACAAAGTTGATTGTAACAGTATAAAATGTCTCTTCCTGGTCTCCCTCTCTTCTTTCTCCCCCTCTCCTCCACCCTCCTCCCTCCATTTCCTCCTTCTTATCTCTTTTCTCTTTTCACCTCAACCACACTGTTGTAACCACCTGTACATTTTGAATGAAAAACAAACTGGAATATGAACAGAATTACAAGAACACACTGAATCAACACGTCTGATGTAAACTAATAAATGGAAGTGTAAATAAACAGAAACTAGTTTTAAGATAAACTTTCATCCTGTTTATAATTAATGTTCACATACATTTACAAATTCAACAACATTCATGTAACACAATAAATATAGATTCATCCTATACATTCATCCTAAACATAATTTAATAAAAACGTATATGGTCTGTTTCTTCCCACAGAACAGATCATATAGCTGATGATACTGCTGTGATGCAGGGAAATGGAGGTGATGCTGCAGGAGAAAGTTATATTGCAGGAACAGGAGAGGCCGATGAAACCGTCATGATACAGGAGACTTGAGACACACGAGGGGAGTCTAGCGTCGGGAACAAAAGGGAAACATTAAGGATGCCTTCCAAACAATTAATCGCAGTGATGCAAACAAACTAGGGCCAGAAGGAGCAGAACACCTGATGTTAAACCTGAAGACCACCGGCCATTGAAATGGGATAATGGGTTACTCTCAACCAAGCCACTCCCCCTGGTCAAGTGTATCTCTAGAAACCTGTTCTGTTGTCCGTGATGGTGGACTGGCGGTCATACACCGAGATGACATTCAGGTCAAGGAAATCCCTGCTCCTGTTATAACATCGTTTGAGTGTAATACATCATCGCTCCCTGGACCTCCTGGACTCCTGGTTGTCCTCATCAGCCCCCTCCACCCCCCACCCAAGGCCTCCACCATCTTTTTTGTCTGAGCTCACAGAGCTTCTGACCTCTCTGTGCTCTAAGTTTCCATCCACTCTCCTGCTTGGTGATTAAACATCCATGTTGATTCCTCCAGCTGCAGCCTTGATGCTGACTTCCTCTCTCTACTGGACTGCCACAACTTCACTCAACACGTCCAGGACCCCACCCACACCAGAGGTCACACTTTGGCCTTCGAGAACCATGTAGCATCCTACATAGAGGAGCTCTCCAAGACCAAGACCGAATACTACTCCACCCTCATCGGTTCACAGCAAAACCACCCTAGGACATTGTTCTCCACCATCAACCACCTGCTTCACCCACCACCGGACACTCTCCCCACCACTGACACCCTTGACCTCTGCTTCAAGTTGCTCAACTTTTTCCAGGCTAAGGTCGACACCATTCACAGACAACTCCAAGCTCCTCCCCCCTGTCCTCCCAGTGTGGCCCTGGTACTGGGTGGCCTCCTTCTTCACCCCAAATGCTCTTTTTCCTCCTTTGCTCCAGTGAATGTCAGCCAAGTCTGTGGTCTGATATCAAAGCCCAAAGCTTCCACATGTTTGCTGGAGCCCATGGCAACTCCACTGGTGAAGACCTGCCTCTCTGTCCTTTGCCCTTTCATCAGCAACATAATAAACTCCTCCCTAGCATCTGGTGTCGTTCCCTCTGGTTTCAAAACTGTTTCCATCACTCTGATCTTAAAGAAGCCTGATCTGGACCCTGATGACCTTAGCAGACATTTTCTTTGTTTATGTACTTGAGAAGTGTTTTTTCTTGTATTTATCCTTGTTCATCTTGTATCTCTCTCACACACACTGTGCTACTAGTAATTTTTGCCCTGTTTATATTTACTTTATATTTAATTTTTTATCTTCACCTCTTTTTAGTCACTGTCTTCTGTTTGTGACATTTATAATAATAATATCTTGTGTTTGTTTATAAGATACTGGATGCCTTAATTTCCCTTTTGGATTAATAAAGTATTAATCTATCATCTATCTATGAACTATGAAGCTGTCACACTCCATCTGTGTGTGACCTGCAACAAGCTACTTCTGTGTTATTAGTCCAACATGTTTCCTGTCAAGGTCAGAAAACAAAGGAAACAAGAACAGCACTAAATTAAAGAGGATCCTCTGTAAATCTTTAGTTATTATCATTAGTTGCTGTTATGTCAAACTCAGAACAGTTATCTGGTTAACTGGTCAGACACTAAATAAAACATTCAGAACTAGTTATTAACATTTATAACCTAGTTTATATTATAATAAACCTGATCACTGACCAATAGGGAACGAGTCCTGCATCACGGACCAATAACTTCACTAACTAGGTGGTTTCTTTCGTTTTGAAGCGTCCATCATCTTAAAACGTTTCTACTCTGGACAGACCGTTATACTACAGAGGTAGGATCACATGATCTGTTCAACTGAGCACATTTTACCAGAGGTGGCAGCATCATGAACAGGTGATTTAGACAAACATGTTAATTTAAGAAGGTGATGATGTGTTGTCTCATGTTTCACTGTTTGTCATGTATGAACCTTAAATGCTGCAGTATTGTACAGTCACACTGTTACCTCAGTATAACTGCTGCTGCTTCACTTCATGGTTCTTCTCCACCAACCATGAACTGTTGACGAGACCAACTGTGCTGTTTAGATTTTACTATTTTTATTTTTACTGTTTAATCCTGAGAGCTTCTTGTTTTATTATTGTGCTTCTGTATTTCTTCTTTGTCCTCACTGTGTGGACCAACAGGAAAGCTGCTGAAATATCTGCTCAGATATGAATCAATATCAAATCAAATGAAGACAAACTGTGTGAGATGGAGGTGAAATATGTGAAGCTGGGCTGTGGTTTACTGCTCTCTTCCTGTCACTGACTCTGTTTGACATCTGTTCATCTGTTCAGGTTTTTGTTCAGGCTTCACGCAGCTTTTCTCACTGTGGGAACTAAACAGGCGCAGTAGTAGGAGGCTTTATGAGAGATTTTAACTGACTTTATCTCCAACTTACACATGTTCTGTTCATAGTGAACTGAGAAATCCTTGACCTGAGGATGATTGGAATTTGACCGAATTTCACCATTGCTTTTTTCAATATGCATAATGTGTGTGAATGTTTCTGTTTTCTTCTTCTGGAACCAGTATATCCAATCACCACTACACTGTTGAGTTTGACAGGTGAAGGTGACACTTTGACCAACTGTCCTGGTCAATGTTACCTGGTCCTGAGTCAGCTGTGCTGCCATCAGCGCTGTAGAGAAGCAGACAGACAGATGAAGGTCAGTGTGACAGTGTTTGTTAAAGGTTGAGTTTGTTGGCTCCTGATTGGCTGGAAACACTCACCTGAACACAGACAGCACAGAGCAGCAGCAGGGAGGAAAAGCATTTTGTGCCGTGGTGTTTCCTCTGGTGAACCTGGGGAGAAGTGGCGCTCTGATGCAGCTGAGGTCAAACCAGGACGAGCCGCCAGATCAGACCGGGACCACGTGGTTTCTAACGGGTCCTCAAAGCTCCCGTCGGCCCCCGCGGCCCACAGAGAAGCCGACTGACGGCTCAGCTCAAGCTGTCGTGTGGTTTTCCGCTGAGTGGGAGGTTTTAAAGGGAAAGAAACATGACAAACTCTGCTGAGTTGAACAGTGAAAATGATCATTTCGTGGCAGCAACATTAAAGTATAAAAAGCTTCTGTTTGTCAGTGTGTGACTGGTCAAACTGAGACCTTCAGTCTCCAACATGCTGTTTGTGTTCAACCTTCAAATGTCTGCTGCTGAAAAAGAGTTTTCAACAGAGACCAGGACCCTGAAGCCAAACTGGTCCTGATAGTCAGAGCAGCAGCTAGCATGGCTGCCATCAGTGTGTGAGGCTAAATGTAAAGACTGTGGATCGAAGCTTCATTCAAATACACACATTTACCACATGTATATATGTGCTTTAACATACAGTATGTGACATCAGCTCCATCTGCTCTGTGCTGCTGCTGTCAGGAAGAAAACTGACTCTCTGCTGCCCTCTGGTGGCTCAGACTGACGTTATCCTCGTCAGCTGTTTGAAGGCTGTTAATCTTCCTGCTGCTGCTTCATGTTAAAACCTTTATACTGGTGAAACAGCAGCAGGCTTTTATTGTGAAAGAGGAAGTAAAAGCCTCTGTGTTTTGGACCGTTTGGTTCGTGGACGTTTCATGAAGTGAAGGTTATAAAATCAGACCTGGTTTGTTTCCTCTGTGACTTTACTCACAATAAAAAGCAGAGTAAAATAAAGAGGCAGAGCTGCAGCTGTTCCTAATAAAATGACTGTTTACAACAAAACTAAAACATAAACTGTTGTCAAGTCTTTGACGTTTCTGTTGTAAACTGCCGTTGCTTCATTAAAGCAGTTTATTACTTTAATCTTCATGTAAAAACTGTGTTGACTGAGTTTGCCAAACTTCATGCCAACTTTAGGGGGAATGTTTGTGTAAGACATTTTTATAATAACATAAACTTAGTTTGTTGCTGCTATAATATAAGTGATTATTACATTTGTGATGTTTGTCACATGTTGAGTCATTAGCCGGCTTCACACTGTGAGGCCGGACCGGGGCCATTTGGGGGCCACCTGGGTGCTACGGTCCCAGGTCTACTAGCCCAGAGACTGTGTGTTCAGATAGTCAGACCACCAGCCTCTGTGCATCACCCTTCAACCAGCCCCTGTTTGTGAAAATGTCACCAATGCTGCATATTCTCAAACAGGACGGCAGGTTCAAGCAAAAACAAACGACTTGTGGCAAGTAAACAATAAATTCTGTTTCTGTTTTTAACTCTAGTTGTCCCAGACCTACGTGGGTCTGTTGTCTGTTGTTTTTTACAAAATTTTGGCGACATAATATACTATGACGTTTTTTTCAAAATTTTGACGACATACTATACTATGATGTTTTTTATGATTTTTTGACGACATACTATACTATGACGTTTTTTTCAAAATTTTGACGACATACTATACTATGACGTTTTTTTTAGTATTTTTTTGACGACATACTATACTATGACGTTTTTTACAGTTTTTTGACGACATACTATACTATGACGTTTTTTAGTATTTTTTGACGACATACTATACTATGACGTGTTTTACAGTTTTTTGACGACATACTATACTATGACGTTTTTTACGACGTTTTTACTAGTATTTTTTGACGACATAATATACTATGACGTTTTTTTCAAAATTTTGACGACATACTATACTATGACGTTTTTTACGATTTTTTGACGACATACTATACTATGACGTTTTTTACGATTTTTTGACGACATACTATACTATGACGTTTTTTTGATTTTTGACGACATACTATACTATGACGTTTTTTGACATTTTTGACGACATACTATACTATGACGTTTTTTTGACATTTTTGACGACATACTATACTATGACGTTTTTTACGATTTTTTGACGACATACTATACTATGACGTTTTTTACGATTTTTTGACGACATACTATAGTATGACGTTTTTTTCAAAATTTTGACGACATACAATACTATGACGTTTTTTCATGTTTTTGACGACATACTATACTATGACGTTTTTTTCAAAATTTTGACGACATACTATACTATGACGTTTTTTTCATGTTTTTTGACGACATACTATACTATGACGTTTTTTACGATTTTTGGACGACATACTATACTATGACGTTTTTTTCAAACTTTTGACGACATACTATACTATGACGTTTTTTTGACGTTTTTGACGACATACTATACTATGACGTTTTTAGGATTTTTTGACGACATACTATACTATGACGTTTTTTATAGTTTTTGACGACATACTATACTATGACGTTTTTTTCAAAATTTTGATGACATACTTTACTATGACGTTTTTTACAATTTTTTGGCGACATACTATACTATGACGTTTTTTAAAAAATTTTGACGACACACTATACTATGACGTTTTTTTTCGATTTTTTGACGACATACTATACTATGACGTTTTTTTACGATTTTTTGACGACATACTATACTATGACGTTTTTTACGATTTTTGACAACATACTATACTATGACGTTTTTTTCAAAATTTTGACGACATACTATACTATGACGTTTTTTTCAAAATTTTGACGACATACTATACTATGACGTTTTTTACAGTTTTTTGACGACATACTATACTATGACGTTTTTTTCAAAATTTTGACGACATACTATACTATGACGTTTTTTTGACGTTTTTGACGACATACTATACTATGACGTTTTTTACGATTTTTTGACGACATACTATACTATGACGTTTTTTTCAAAATTTTGACGACATACTATACTATGACGTTTTTTACAGTTTTTGACGACATACTATACTATGACGTTTTTTTTGACGTTTTTGACGACATACTATACTATGACGTTTTTTAGGATTTTTTGACGACATACTATACTATGACGTTTTTTATAGTTTTTTGACGACATACTATACTATGACGTTTTTTTCAAAATTTTGATGACATACTTTACTATGACGTTTTTTACAATTTTTTGGCGACATACTATACTATGACGTTTTTTAAAAAATTTTGACGACACACTATACTATGACGTTTTTTTTCGATTTTTTGACGACATACTATACTATGACGTTTTTTACGATTTTTTGACGACATACTATACTATGACGTTTTTTACGATTTTTTGACAACATACTATACTATGACGTTTTTTTCAAAATTTTGACGAAATACTATACTATGACGTTTTTTTCAAAATTTTGACGACATACTATACTATGACGTTTTTTACAGTTTTTGACGACATACATACTATACTATGACGTTTTTTTCAAAATTTTGACGACATACTATACTATGACGTTCTTTTGACGTTTTTGACGACATACTATACTATGACGTTTTTTACGATTTTTTGACGACATACTATACTATGACGTTTTTTTCAAAATTTTGACGACATACTATACTATGACGTTTTTTTACAGTTTTTGACGACATACTATACTATGACGTTTTTTTGACGTTTTTGACGACATACTATACTATGACGTTTTTTTCAAAATATTGACGACATACTATACTATGACGTTTTTTGACGACATACTATACTATGACGTTTTTTAGGATTTTTTGACGACATACTATACTATGACGTTTTTTATAGTTTTTTGACGACATACTATACTATGACGTTTTTTATAGTTTTTGACGACATACTATACTATGACGTTTTTTTCAAAATTTTGATGACATACTTTACTATGACGCGTTTTTACACGTTTTTATGACTATTTTTTTTTTCACACATTTGCTATACTATGACGTTTTTTACAAAATTTTGACGACATACTATACTATGACGTTTTTTTTCGATTTTTTGACGACATACTATACTATGACGTTTTTTTCAAAATTTTGACGACATACTATACTATGACGTTTTTTACAGTTTTTGACGACATACTATACTATGACGTTTTTTACAATTTTTTGACGACATACTATACTATGACGTTTTTTTCGATTTTTGATGACATACTATACTATGACGTTTTTTTTTTGAAAATTTTTTGACGACATACTATACTATGACGTTTTTTTTCAGTTTTTGACGACATACTATACTATGACGTTTTTTTGCGTTTTTGACGACATACTATACTATGACGTTTTTTTCAAAATATTGACGACATACTATACTATGACGTTTTTTGACGACATACTATACTATGACGTTTTTTATGATTTTTTGACGACATACTATACTATGACGTTTTTTTCAAAATTTTGACGACATACTATACTATGACGTTTTTTTCGATTTTTTGACGACATACTATACTATGACGTTTTTTACGATTTTTGACGACATACTATACTATGACGTTTTTTTCGATTTTTGACGACATACTATACTATGACGTTTTTTGACATTTTTGACGACATACTATACTATGACGTTTTTTTACGATTTTTTGACGACATACTATACTATGACGTTTTTTACGATTTTTTGACGACATACTATACTATGACGTTTTTTTCAAAATTTTGACGACATACTATACTATGACGTTTTTTCATGTTTTGACGACATACTATACTATGACGTTTTTTTCGATTTTTGACGACATACTATACTATGACGTTTTTTATAGTTTTTTGACGACATACTATACTATGACGTTTTTTTCAAAATTTTGATGACATACTTTACTATGACGTTTTTTACAGTTTTTTGGCGACATACTATACTATGACGTTTTTTACAAAATTTTGACGACATACTATACTATGACGTTTTTTTTCGATTTTTTGACGACATACTATACTATGACGTTTTTTTCAAAATTTTGACGACATACTATACTATGACGTTTTTTACAGTTTTTTGACATACTATACTATGACGTTTTTTACAATGACATACTATACTATTAGCGTTTTTTTCGATTTTGACGACATACTATACTATGACGTTTTTTTCGATTTTTGACGACATACTATACTATGACGTTTTTTTCAAAATTTTGACGACATACTATACTATGACGTTTTTTACAGTTTTTTGACGACATACTATACTATGACGTTTTTTTGAAATTTTTGACGACATACTATACTATGACGTTTTTTTACTATTTTTGACGACATACTATACTATGACGTTTTTTTTCAAAATTTTGACGACATACTATACTATGACGTTTTTTTCACGATTTTTGACGACATACTATACTATGACGTTTTTTCACGATTTTTTGACGACATACTATACTATGACGTTTTTTACGATTTTTTGACGACATACTATACTATGACGTTTTTTACGATTTTTGACGACATACTATACTATGACGTTTTTTTCAATTTTTGACGACATACTATACTATGACGTTTTTTTACAGTTTTTGACGACATACTATACTATGACGTTTTTTTTAAAATTTTGACGACATACTATACTATGACGTTTTTTACAGTTTTTTGACGACATACTATACTATGACGTTTTTTACAAAATTTTGACGACATACTATACTATGACGTTTTTTTCATAGTTTTTTTGACGACATACTATACTATGACGTTTTTTTCAAAATTTTGATGACATACTATACTATGACGTTTTTTTACAGTTTTTTGACGACATACTATACTATGACGTTTTTTTTTCAAAATTTTGACGACATACTATACTATGACGTTTTTTTTTCGACATACTATTTTTTTTTCATTTTTTGACGACATACTATACTATGACGCTTTTTTTTGATTTTTTTGACGACATACTATACTATGACGCGTTTTTTCAAAATTTTGACGACATACTATACTATGACGTTTTTTTACTATGACGTTTTTTTTCTCATTTTTTTGACGACATACTATACTATGACGTTTTTTACGATTTTTGGCGACATACTATACTATTTTTTTATATTTTTTGACGACTATACTATGACGTTTTTTTCAAAATTTTGACGACATACTATACTATGACGTTTTTTTACAGTTTTTGACGACATACTATACTATGACGTTTTTTTTTTACACTTTTGACGACATACTATACTATGACGTTTTTTTCAAAATTTTGACGACATACTATACTATGACGTTTTTTTACGATTTTTTGACGACATACTATACTATGACGTTTTTTTCAAAATTTTTGACGACATACTATACTATGACGTTTTTTTCATGTTTTTGACGACATACTATACTATGACGTTTTTTATAGTTTTTTTGACGACATACTATACTATGACGCTTTTTTCAAAATTTTTTGATGACATACTATACTATGACGTTTTTTTTTTCAAATTTTGACGACATACTATACTATGACGTTTTTTTCAAAATTTTGACGACATACTATACTATGACGTTTTTTCAAAATTTTTTGACGACATACTATACTATGACGTTTTTTTACGATTTTTTGACGACATACTATACTATGACGTTTTTTCACGATTTTTGACGACATACTATACTATTTTCACGATTTTTTTTTTACTTTTTTTTTTTCGATTTTTACGACATACTATACTATGACGCTTTTTTTACGATTTTTGACGACATACTATACTATGACGTTTTTTTTTTCAAAATTTTGACGACATACTATACTATGACGTTTTTTTTTCAAATTTTGACGACATACTATACTATGACGCGTTTTTCAAATTTTTTGACGACATACTATACTATGACGCGTTTTTTCAAAATTTTGACTACATACTATACTATGACGTTTTTTCAAAATTTTTGACGACATACTATACTATGACGTTTTTTTCAAAATTTTGATGACATACTATACTATGACGTTTTTTTCAAAATTTGACGACATACTATACTATGACGTTTTTTACGATTTTTTGACGACATACTATACTATGACGTTTTTTTTTTTTTTGACGACATACTATACTATGACGTTTTTTACGATTTTTGACGACATACTATACTATGACGTTTTTTTCACATTTTTGACGACATACTATACTATGACGCTTTTTTTTGACGACATACGATTTTTTGACGACATACTATACTATGACGTTTTTTTTACGATTTTGACGACATACTATACTATACTATGACGTTTTTTACAAAATTTTGACGACATACTATACTATGACGTTTTTTTCAAAATTTTGACGACATACTATACTATGACGTTTTTTACAAAATTTTGACGACATACTATACTATGACGTTTTTTTAAAATTTTGACGACATACTATACTATGACGTTTTTTGATTTTTTGACGACATACTATACTATGACGTTTTTTTCAAAATTTTGACGACATACTATACTATGACGTTTTTTTTGACGCTTTTTGACGACATACTATACTGGCGTTTTTTCACGTTTTTTTCAATATTTTGACGTTTTTTTTTGATTACTATACTATGACGCTTTTTACAAAATTTTGACGACATACTATACTATGACGTTTTTTTTACAGTTTTTTGACGAAATACTATACTATGATGTTTTTACAGTTTTTTGACGACGCACTATACTATGACGTTTTTTTCAAAATTTTGACGACATACTATACTATGACGTTTTTTTACAAAATTTTTTGACGACATACTATACTATGACGTTTTTTCAAAATTTTGACGACATACTATACTATGACGTTTTTTTTCGATTTTTGACTACATACTATACTATGACGTTTTTTCAAAATTTTGACGACATACTATACTATATGACGTTTTTTTCAAAATTTTTGACGACATACTATACTATGACGTTTTTTTACGATTTTGACGACATACTATACTATGACGTTTTTTACGATTTTTTGACGACATACTATACTATGACGTTTTTTTTGAAGACATACTATACTATGACGTTTTTTACACGTTTTTAACGACATACTATACTATGACGTTTTTTTCAAAGTTTTTGACGACATACTATACTATGACGTTTTTTTATGTTTTTTGACGACATACTATACTATGACGTTTTTTTGACGTTTTTGACGACATACTATACTATGACTTTTTTTTATGTTTTTTGACGACATACTATACTATGACGTTTTTTACGATTTTTGACGACATACTATACTATGACGTTTTTTTTTTTTTGACGACATATACTATACTGATGACGTTTTTACGACATACTATACTATGGCGACTTTTTACGAAATACTATACTATACTATGACGTTTTTTACAAAATTTTGACGACATACTATACTATGACGTTTTTTACAAAATTTTGACGCGACATACTATACTATGACGTTTTTACAAAATTTTGATCGACATACTATACTATGACGCGTTTTTTTATTTTTTTGACGACATACTATACTATGACGTTTTTTACGATTTTTGACGACATACTATACTATGATGGCGTTTTTCGATTTTTTGACGACATACTATACTATGACGTTTTTTTCACGTTTTTGACGACATACTATACTATGACGCGTTTTTTCAAAATTTTGACGACATACTATACTATGACGTTTTTTTTGAGTTTTTGACGACATACTATACTATGACGTTTTTTTTCGAAAATTTTGACGACATACTATACTATGACGTTTTTTTTGATTTTTGACGACATACTATACTATACGTTTTTCACGATTTTTGACGACATACTATACTATGACGTTTTTTCAAAATTTTGACGACATACTATACTATGACGTTTTTTTCAAAATTTTGACGACATACTATACTATGACGTTTTTTTCAAAATTTTGACGACATACTATACTATGACGTTTTTCAAAATTTTGACGACATACTATACTATACTATGACGCGTTTTTTTCGATTTTTGACGACATACTATACTATGACGTTTTTTTTAAATTTTGACGACATACTATACTATGACGTTTTTTACGCGTTTTTGACGACATACTATACTATGACGTTTTTTTTTATAATTTTGACGACATACTATACTATGACGTTTTTTTACAAATTTTTGACATACTATACTACTATACTATGCGTTTTTTTACGATTTTTGACGACATACTATACTATGACGTTTTTTTCAAAATTTTGACGACATACTATACTATGACGTTTTTTACGATTTTTTGACGACATACTATACTATGACGTTTTTTTGACGTAATTTTGACGACATACTATACTATGACGTTTTTTACAAAATTTTGACGACATACTATACTATGACGTTTTTTTCGATTTTTGACGACATACTATACTATGACGTTTTTTTCAAAATTTTTGACATACTATACTATGACGTTTTTTTTGATTTTTTGACGACATACTATACTATGACGTTTTTACGATTTTTGACGACATACTATACTATGGCGTTTTTACGATTTTACATACTATACTATGATGGCGTTTTTGGAATTTTGACGACATACTATACTATGACGTTTTTTATGGCGTTTTTTTTTTGACGACATACTATACTATGACGTTTTTTTACGATTTTTTGACGACATACTATACTATGACGTTTTTTTCAAAATTTTGACGACATACTATACTATGACGTTTTTTTTGACGTTTTTGACGACATACTATACTATGACTTTTTTCAAAATTTTGACGACATACTATATTATGATGTTTTTTACAAAATTTTGACGACATACTGTACTATGACGTTTTTTTCAATTTTTTGACGACATACTATACTATGACGTTTTTTTGACAAAATTTTGACGACATACTATACTATGACGTTTTTTACAAAATTTTGACGACATACTATACTATGACGTTTTTTTACAAATTTTTGACGACATACTATACTATGACGTTTTTTACATTTTTTGACGACATACTATACTATGACGTTTTTTTTTTTGACGACATACTATACTATGACGACAAAATTTTGACGACATACTATACTATGACGTTTTTTACATTTTTGACGACATACTATACTATGACGTTTTTTTCACGTTTTTTGACGACATACTATACTATGACGGTTTTTTACGATTTTTTGACGACATACTATACTATGACGTTTTTTTCGATTTTTGACGACATACTATACTATGATGTTTTTTTTATTTTTTGACGACATACTATACTATGATGTTTTTTTTTATTTTTTGACGACATACTATACTATGACGTTTTTTTCACGATTTTGACGACATACTATACTATGACGTTTTTTACGATTTTTGACGACATACTATACTATGACGTTTTTTACGATTTTTTGACGACATACTATACTATGACGTTTTTTTCGATTTTTTGACGACATACTATACTATGACGTTTTTTTCACGATTTTTTGACGACATACTATACTATGACGTTTTTTTCACGTTTTTTACATAAATTTTTTTGACAATTTTTGACATACTATACTATGACGTTTTTTCAAAATTTTTGACATACTTACTATACTATGACATTTTTTTACGACGACATACTATACTATGACGTTTTTTTCCAATTTTTGACGACATACTATACTATGACGTTTTTTTTCAAATTTTTGACGACATACTATACTATGACGTTTTTTTTAAAATTTTGACGACATACTATACTATGACGTTTTTTACGATTTTTTGACGACATACTATACTATGACGTTTTTTTCAAAATTTTTGACGACATACTATACTATGGCGTTTTTTTATGACGCTTTTTTACAAAATTTGACGACATACTATACTATGACGTTTTTTACAATTTTTGACGACATACTATACTATGACGTTTTTTACAGTTTTTTGACGACATACTATACTATGACGTTTTTTACAATTTTTTGACGACATACTATACTATGACGTTTTTTACAATTTTTTGACGACATACTATACTATGACGTTTTTTTCAAAATTTTTTGACGACATACTATACTATGACGTTTTTTTACGATTTTTGACGACATACTATACTATGACGTTTTTTTTTATAATTTTTGACGACATACTATACTATGACGTTTTTTTCACGATTTTTGACGACATACTATACTATGACGTTTTTTACGATTTTTGACGACATACTATACTATGACGTTTTTTACGATTTTTGACGACATACTATACTATGACGTTTTTTCACGATTTTTTGACGACATACTATACTATGACGTTTTTTTCGAATTTTGACGACATACTATACTATGACGTTTTTTTTACGATTTTTTGACGACATACTATACTATGACGTTTTTTTACGATTTTTTGACGACATACTATACTATGACGTTTTTTACGATTTTTTGACGACATACTATACTATACTATACTATGACGCTTTTTTACGGCGTTTTGACAATTTTGACATACATACTATACTATGACGTTTTTTCGATTTTTTTGACGACATACTATACTATGACGTTTTTTTTTATTTTTGACGACATACTATACTATGACGTTTTTTTTACGATTTTTGACGACATACTATACTATGACGTTTTTTAAAATTTTTGACGACATACTATACTATGACGTTTTTTACGATTTTTTGACGACATACTATACTATGACGTTTTTTACGATTTTTTGACGACATACTATACTATGACGTTTTTTCACGATTTTGACGACATACTATACTATGACGTTTTTTTACGATTTTTGACGACATACTATACTATGACGTTTTTTACGATTTTTTGACGACATACTATACTATGACGTTTTTTGATTTTTGACGACATACTATACTATGACGTTTTTTACGATTTTTTGACGACATACTATACTATGACGTTTTTTCAAAATTTTGACGACATACTATACTATGACGCTTTTTTTTCATTTTTTTGACGACATACTATACTATGACGTTTTTTTCAATTTTTTTGACGACATACTATACTATGACGTTTTTTTCAAATTTTTGACGACATACTATACTATGACGTTTTTTTCAGTTTTTTGACGACATACTATACTATGATGTTTTTTTACAGTTTTTTGACGACATACTATACTATGACGTTTTTTACAGTTTTTTGACGACATACTATACTATGACGTTTTTTACAGTTTTTGACGACATACTATACTATGACGTTTTTTACAGTTTTTGACGACATACTATACTATGACGTTTTTTTACACGACATACTATACTATGACGTTTTTTACATTTTTGACGACATACTATACTATGACGTTTTTTTTAGATTTTGACGACATACTATACTATGACGTTTTTTACACAATTTTTGACGACATACTATACTATATATGACGTTTTTTACAGTTTTTGACGACATACTATACTATGACGTTTTTTTCACGATTTTGACGACATACTATACTATGACGTTTTTTTCAAAATTTTGACGACATACTATACTATGACGTTTTTTACGATTTTGACGACATACTATACTATGACGTTTTTTACAATTTTTTGACGACATACTATACTATGACGTTTTTTTTCATTTTTGACGACATACTATACTATGACGTTTTTTACATTTTTTTGACGACATACTATACTATGACGTTTTTTTACGATTTTTTGACGACATACTATACTATGACGTTTTTTACAAAATTTTGACGACATACTATACTATGACGTTTTTTACGATTTTTTGACGACATACTATACTATGACGTTTTTTACAAATTTTTTGACGACATACTATACTATGACGTTTTTTACAATTTTTGACGACATACTATACTATGACGTTTTTTTCACGATTTTTGACGACATACTATACTATGACGTTTTTTACGATTTTTGACGACATACTATACTATGACGTTTTTTTCCAGTTTTTGACGACATACTATACTATGACGTTTTTTTTCAAAATTTTGACGACATACTATACTATGACGTTTTTTACAGATTTTTGACGACATACTATACTATGGCGTTTTTTTCAATTTTTGACGACATACTATACTATGACGTTTTTTTTACGATTTTTTGACGACATACTATACTATGACGTTTTTTATTTTTTTTTGACGACATACTATACTATGACGCGTTTTTACAAAATTTTGACGACATACTATACTATGACGTTTTTTTACGTTTTTTGACGACATACTATACTATACTATGTTTTTTTACGATTTTTGACGACATACTATACTATGACGTTTTTTCGATTTTTGACGACATACTATACTATGACGTTTTTTTCACGTTTTTGACGACATACTATACTATGACGTTTTTTACGATTTTTGACGACATACTATACTATGACGTTTTTTTCAAATTTTTGACGACATACTATACTATGACGTTTTTTTACAGTTTTTGACGACATACTATACTATGACGTTTTTTTTCAAAATTTTGACGACATACTATACTATGACGTTTTTTTTCAAATTTTGACGACATACTATACTATGACGTTTTTCAAAATTTTTACTATACTATGATTTTTTGACGACATACTATACTATGACGTTTTTTCACGTTTTTTGACGACATACTATACTATGACGTTTTTTTCGATTTTTTGACGACATACTATACTATGACGTTTTTTACGATTTTTGACGACATACTATACTATGACGTTTTTTTCAAAATTTTGACGACATACTATACTATGACGTTTTTTACAGTTTTTGACGACATACTATACTATGACGTTTTTTTGGCGTTTTTGACGACATACTATACTATGACGTTTTTTTCGATTTTTTGACGACATACTATACTATGACGTTTTTTACGATTTTTGACGACATACTATACTATGACATTTTTTTTTAAATTTTGATGACATACTATGACGTTTTTTACAAAATTTTGACGACATACTATACTATGACGTTTTTTACGATTTTTTGACAACATACTATACTATGACGTTTTTTACGATTTTTTGACGACATACTATACTATGACGTTTTTTTCAAAATTTTGACAACATACTATACTATGACGTTTTTGACGACATACTATACTATGACGTTTTTTACGATTTTTGACGACATACTATACTATACTATGACGTTTTTTTGATTTTTTTTGACATACTATACTATATGACGTTTTTGACGACATACTATACATTTTTTCAAAATTTTGACGCATTTTACTATGACGTTTTTTTGACGACATACTATACTATGACGTTTTTTTACATACTATGATTTTTTGACGACATGACGACTATACTATGACGTTTTTTTACGATTTTTTTTTGACGACATACTATACTATGACGTTTTTTAAAATTTTGATCTACATACTATACTATGACGTTTTTTTACGATTTTGACGACATACATACTATACTATGACATACGCTTTTTTTAGTTTTTTGACGACATACTATACTATGACGTTTTTACAGTTTTTTTGACGACATACTATACTATGACGTTTTTTACAGTTTTTGACGACATACTATACTATGACGTTTTTTACAGTTTTTGACGACATACTATACTATGACGCGTTTTTACAGTTTTGACGACATACTATACTATGACGTTTTTTACAATTTTTGACGACATACTATACTATGACGTTTTTTACAATTTTTGACGACATACTATACTATGACGTTTTTTTCATGTTTTTGACGACATACTATACTATGACGCTTTTTACGATTTTTGATCTACATACATACTATACTATGACGTTTTTTACGATTTTGACGACATACTATACTATGACGTTTTTTTCAAAATTTTGACGACATACTATACTATGACGTTTTTTACAGTTTTTTGACGACATACTATACTATGACGTTTTTTTGACGTTTTTGACGACATACTATACTATGACGTTTTTTTCGATTTTTTGACGACATAATATACTATGACGTTTTTTACGATTTTTTGACGACATACTATGACATTTTTTTTTAAATTTTGATGACATACTATGACGTTTTTTACGATTTTTTGACGACATACTATACTATGACGTTTTTTTCGATTTTTTGACGACATAATATACTATGACGTTTTTGACGATTTTTTGACGACATACTATACTATGACGTTTTTGACGACATACTATACTATGAGGTTTTTTTCGATTTTTTGACGACATACTATACTATGACGTTTTTTTGACGACATACTATACTATGACATTTTTTACGATTTTTTGACGACATACTATACTATGACGTTTTTTTCAAAATTTTGATGACATACTTTACTGACGTTTTTTATGATTTTTTGACGACATACTATACTATGACGTTTTTTACAGTTTTTTGACGACATACTATACTACGACGTTTTTTACAGTTTTTTGACGACATACTATACTATGACGTTTTTTACAGTTTTTTGACGACATACTATACTATGACGTTTTTTACAGTTTTTTGACGACATACTATACTATGACGTTTTTTCTAGATTTTTTGACGACATACTATACTATGACGTTTTTTTAGTTTTTGGCGACATACTATACTATGACGTTTTTTACAGTTTTTTGACGACATACTATACTATGACGTTACAAATAAAGACTGATGCCAAAACTTCAAATTGATTTTTTTTAATTTTCTTACAACAAAACATTTCTCCAGCTGTACATCAGACATGGAGACGAAGAAACTGATCGGCAGCAATTAAAATAACAAAAAACAAAACAAAAACGAAAAAAAAAAAAAAAAACAGTCATAATAAAAGTTTCAAAAAGACAACAACTCTTTTACAAAAAAACCATGTTGTCCACTGCACCACCTGAGCTTAAAACCACGTCTGTCACTGATGCTCTCGTCACGTCAGGTTTCCGTCGAAGCAGAATACAAAAAGTAAAAAGGACAACTTAAGAATCGAGGACACACCGATACTGACACTCTAGAAACCACATGTGGGGCATAAATATCAAAAACTGGAAATGCCTGTTAGCATTTGTTAAGTCTGTTTAATACCAAATATAAGGAGTTTACTCTTCAGGGTCAACGTCAACGTGAGCGGTCACATCTTCACACATCGTTTGAGTATTTTTGAAAAATATCTCCCCAGGTGTTTTTACAAGTTATCATGAGCTAAGTACACGTGAACATGGGAATGGCGGACCAGTCTTCTTCTCTGGATAAGAAACGTTGAGTTCAGTTGGCGTGTTGAACGGTGGAGAAACACAGTTTGAGGGTGTAGGGATACGGACCGGCTGAAGACACAAACAAGCACCAGTCAGTCACAACAACAAACAAACAAACATTATGAGTCAGAGTTTATTTTCCAACGACCAACACAAACCTGCGTTCTTCATCTGGTAGTGGTTCATTATGGCCAGAGCCTCCATGGCGTCGTTGATGGACTCCCACTCCAACAGACCGGAGGCGCTGCGGTCGCTGGGGGCGGCGCCACCTGGTGGACACAACGTCACATTGTTACTGTGATGACGCTGGAGGAAGTTTAAATGTTTAACAAGAAGAAGAATCAAAGTCACAAACTTTTTCCTGTGAACATTTTGACATTGACGGGACATTTGACACCGATCTCGTCACAGATCTGAAAAGAAAAGAACCAAACGTTAACGTCAGCAAACTGAACTTTAACGTTCAGCGAAACTTTAAGACGTCTCGTCTCGTCAGACCTGAGAGAAAACCTCCGGCGTGACGTCGGGCTGAGCGTTGAAGAAGTGCAACACATTACTCGGGTGTTGGATTCGGTTCTTGGCCGCCTGCTCCGGTGACGTGAACCTGTTGTTCCTGGAGCCGTGGAAATCCTTGAAGCTGCTGGTGCCGTCGTCGAGTTCGTAGCACTGACCGGGTACGATGGCCTGCTGCTTGGACACGCTGCAGACACGATTCACAACATCACAACCTGATCAAACCAACGGTTCTAATCCCCGATCCGTCACGATGAGTTCGTCTCCGACGCCTCCAGGAAGTGAACTCACCACACGTTGAGCTTCTGTCCAAACAGGAAGTTGTTGTTGAGGTGAGTGATGGCGCGGTCGACAGCGTAACAGTCTCCCATCTCCACCATGGCGGCGCCGGGTTTACTCTTCATGAACTTCACCTGTGAAACGAAACACGAGAGAATGAAGCTTTTGTCGTTCTCACATCGATGATGACGACGGACTCGACACCACTAACCCGCTCCACGTTTCCATAGAGACAGAAGATGTTGAAGACGCGGTCTGCGTTCATCTTGACCGGGTCCAGTCCGTAAACCATGACGACCGGCGAGTCGGCGTGGGCGCCGTATTCTCCGGGCGGAGGCGGCGGCGGTCCGTACCCCGGCCCGTAGCTCCTCCCCCCGCGGCCTCTCATTGGCGGACCCATACGCCGACCCTCGTAGGGCGGCGACCCGTAGCTCTCGTCGTAGCCATGGTAACCGCCACCTGGAGGACGAGGACGGCGGTGAAACGTTTGACTTTAATTTAAAAACATCGGCTCAACAATAGAAACACGGCACCGCTTCGCTGCCACTGTGGAGGACACGGCCGGCGACAGATGAGTTTGTTTTCATGAGTTTGAAAATCGTCAGTTCAACACGCGAGGCGACCGCTGGTCTGAACCAATTAAAGCTCTTTTCTTTTTAAACAACAGCGGCGCCGACGTGTGAAGGGATTTTCTAACGTTTTAACTGAAACATTTCGAGTGTTTTTAAAATCATATTTCATCGTCTAAAACCAACATGTCTGAGTAGTTAAAGGTTAAAACGTGGTCTGAGTCTCAGCGTTTGTTTGTTTGTTCCTCGGGGGGTGGGGGAGGGTCGGGGGGGGGGGCTTACCGTACTCTGGAGGGTGGTCGCCCAGCAGAGCCGGCTGTCTCTGCCGCTTGTTGGGGTTGGCATTAACATCGTCTATAAAGAGCAGGAAGAGAAAAGGATGAAAACACAAATAAAAAGATAAAACAAACGAAACACAAGTTGATATAAAAACAATCTGATAAATGAAATCATCACAAAACAACGACGTTCGGACGCTCACTCACCTGCGTTGCTCCCATTTCCATCTGCATCTCCATCTGTACAGGTACGACAACCAAACACAATGAGAACGAAGCCGACGTCAAACACCAAGTTACTTTGTTTCTTAAATTAAATGTGAATAATAATCAGGTTAATGTGAGCAGAGCAGCAGTGAAACGTCCCTCGACAAACTACCACATCTTGATGGTTTTTAATAAAACAGAATAAGACGTTAAAAGGCAGCGACTCGGTTTTTAGAGGAAGCGACAGAAGCACAACCACCACCTGATCCAGATGTTACACCTGTATGAGGAGGAGGAGGAGTCATGTCAGTCTGTCTGGTGTGGCGTTGAGGAGGAGGTGGTGGTGGTGTTGGGGTGGGGGGGCATGTGGTGCTGTGCGTTGTGTTTCCAGGAGCGTCTCGATTTACTTACTGCATCATTACAAACAGTGACGTTCCAACACTCTCCACTCATTTCATTTCATCCAAACTCTTTTGATCCATTTCCTCTTTAGTGTTGAAGGAGCAGAGGAGGAGGGAGGGGGGGGCAACTCTCCAAACTCCTTCCTGGTTTAATCAAGCTGAAGCTGAAACGCCCAGAGGTGGTGACGTGACGTAGCTGCGGTTTCCGTGTTTGTTCCTGTTTGGATTAGTCGGCCACTGACACATTTCAGATGAAGCTCGACTCGACTCCTCTTTAGCCGCAAAGAGCCAGACCTGCATCACATGGAAGGTGTTACACAGGTCGACTCAATCACATCTCAGCTACACAAGGATGCAATCAGAGGAAAAAGGAGGAGAGAGAGAGAGGAAGAGAGAGGCTGAAAGTCATGGGCCTGAGTGTTGATGGTGTTGTCAGCAGTGTCTCGTCTTCATCAGTAGCTGGTGTCGCTCCTCCAGCTGAGGGTGGAGGAGGTGGAGGTGTGATCAGTCGCTGTGTCGATCAATGTTTTTTCGTCAAATGTGTGACTGACGAGCGGCGGAGGTTTGAATCAGTGTGAGTTTGTGTCTTCGCTGGTGTCAGTCTCCATTTTGTTGGTGGTGATGATGATGATGAAGGTGGTGGTGGGAGGGGGCGGGGTCAGTGCTTCAATGTGTCATTTCATTGGCTTGTGTCTCAGGGTGAAGGTGGGAGGGGCTTGAGTGTAGCTCAGCGCCCCGAACCTCTCCACCCTCTGACTCGTCTTGGTGTCGTCGTGCCGGTGGGCGGGGCTTCGCTGCGTTACGTTAAGCCCCTCCCCCTCTTCCACCTCCACCTGGAGGAGGAGGAGGCGGCGGCCGCTCAGTGAAGATGTTGTCAGCGTGTTTTTCTTTTTTCTGCCTCGAGACTCAAACGTCGTCTCTGTCGCTGCCGGTTTTTATTTATTTTATCGTCTGCAGGTCGCCGGGCGCCGTGGAGGAAGGCAGGAAACGCAAACGCTGCAAAAACACAAACTCACAACTCGTCTGCGTCTGAGACGGTGGTGAGACGGAGGAGGAGGCACCACCCAACGCCAGACAATAAACCCTCTGTCCATGAGCACGAACACTGAACCAAACTGATCTAGTCTCCGTGATTTAACTGACCAGGAATTAGTCAGCGACTAAAACAACTTTTCATTATTTCTACTAAAACTGACAAATGAGTCATTTTGACTTTTTCCTGCAGTAGAAAATGTTTCCTCTGACTCAAACGTGTAAAATCCCAAACTTTTACATTTCAAACTGAAGTTTTAATCTAATAATTAAAGTCTCAAACATTTAACTCACCAGGAATGAGTCAGTGAGTAAAAATGTCTAAATTAGTTTTTAAAACTGGAACGTTTCTCTTCAAACTCAAACTTTAAACAGTAAAGTTGTTTTTCCTGTGAGAAGACGCCAAAAGCGACATTTAGAGATAAAGGTCTCGTACTTCAGGAGATAAAACCTGAGTAGATGAACATGTCAACTCAACCTGATCTGACCTGAGATAAAGGAAACGTCCGATACTCAGATTAACGTAGAGTCTGTGTGTGTCAGTCTGTTGTGTTTCATGACCAGGACTAATTACATGGTCTGGTGTTTGTTATATAAACTTCAGACGTTAATGACCCGGTGAACACACGACGGTCTGACAGTGAACATTAAAAAACTGGTGTAAACCAGTAAAACCAGATGCCACAAGGAAACGACTGCCGGCGTTTGAGTTCCTGCTGTTCCACCACCGCGACGTTCACCCAGATTCAACCTGAAGTGTGTTTTCTTACCTGAGTGTGACTGTGACGTGTGTTGACAAGTGATAGTGAAAACCTGAAGCAGCGTTTCAGTCACGACGCTGCTGCTGATCATTGAACTAAAACCTGATCAGCTCCTGCAGCGTCGCCAGTGAAAGCTGCCGCCTCAGTTACCCCCACAGTGGCAGGAAGGGTGTTAACCGCTAGAGTGACGCTCATTGAACAATGTCTCAGAGTGTGTGTGTGTGCGAGTGTGTAGGTTTTACCTGGACCTCCCAGGTTGGGGTTCGTGTAGTCCCAGGTGTCCTGGTCGTTCTTGAACACGTTCAGACGAGTCGGCTGAAGAGAAACGTTTCATTAACTATCATTAATTATTATTATTATTATGTAGGTGTTTGTTTTTAATCACGTCAGGATTTTAAACTACGACGGAGAATCGGAGCCACGATGGAAAAATCAAAATTACTCTTAAATATTGTTACAATAAAAACGGATGAAATTACCACTTTGTTCTCATAAAACTACAACTTCCGTTATATTTACGTCTTCAGCTTTTATTCTCGTAAAACTACGAGTTTTGTTCTAGAAACTTCAGATCTGCTTCTTTCCCCAGCGTGGCTCCAACCCTCAGCGGTCAGACTCTCCAGTCGTACCTTAGCGTACTCGATCTTGAGCGTGCAGCAGCCCGAGTAGATGTCGGCTCCGTTGAGCGACGCCTTGGCTCGCTGGGCGCTCTGCACCGAGTCAAACGTGACGACGGGGTCAAGGTTAAAAACAAGAAGCACCGGCTCATCTTAACAAGTCGTTTTTTCATACTTCAAATATTTAAATGCAACAACGCGCAGGTTGTGGTGCGTCTGTAAACTACAGGTCGGTCGTTTAAGGATATTCAACCATGGCCTGGACGCCGTTCTTCCTGAAGATGACGATTCTCTGGACCGGACCACAGTTGTTACAGATGGTGTAGAGGACGTCCTGTTGGAAACAAGACATGTCTGAATGAAGTTAAGATGTAAACGTGTCAGAGCAACACAGGAAAAATGTGATGAGGAAGCCGTTTAAATAATTGGTCTGTCGAGTCGATCATTCCTCTGTCGTTAGATCAGATGTTTCGTTGAAACTTAAACCAGGAAAGAAACAAAGTAAATTTGTTGTTTCATTATGTTAAACTGTGACCGGTTCTTTATCGGCTCTGGTTTGAAATGACAGGAAATGTTTGTGTTTGTTTGAGAGCAGCTCTACTCATTTAACCTTGATGCATCAGCCACTAACGTCCAGATAAAAGCATGTGGACGTTTTCACCTGCGTCTGATACAAAGAACTGTTTGATCCTCATGATCAATAACATAACTGAAGCTCAGAAAACTGACACGATACAAACATGTTTGAGTTTTTAAACAGAAATCAGATCATTTTACAAAAATCTCATTTCATTTCCTCATCAGAGGCAACATAAATGAACCCGCTCGTTTCCTTCGGTGCAGCCTGATACCGTCATTGTTGTAACAGTATAAAAACACCACGTGCCAACATGACACAACCAGTGAACAAAGCAGGAAGAATTAAAAGAACCGGATTATTTTGCCTGGAGCAGATTTCATTACATCATCCTCCTGTTTGTCATCGACCGTTCTCATGTTTCAACAACTAACAGTTAAACCAACAACACAAAGATGCAGCTGTGCGGTGTGTGCGTTTACCGTGGTGATGGGGTAGATGGGGTTCATGATGGTGAGCAGCAGCACGTTGTTGACGCTCCTGGAGTCGTCCGAGTCACTGGGCCTGGAGATCTTCTGACTGGTGGAGTAGTTGATGAAGGCGGGGTGTCCGGCGATGTAGACCTGGTTGTCTGCGGCGTAGGTGACGGCCGTCGACGACCCATTCATGTCCTCGTACTCCACCAGAGCCTGACGCTTCTTGGGCATCACCACCACGTAGCTGGAGAACGACGACCAGACAGTCAACACACGGTTCAACACACTCCTGGGACGTTAAATCGTTTACTGTATTGACCTGAATCGAAGAGTGTTTTTATAATCATTATTTGTTGGAGATTTTGTCTTTAATGAGACAGTGTAGAGAGACAGGAAAGTTTGTCTGAGTCATCCAGGCGGCTCCTGGCAGCAGCATTTAACATACATGTGAGCGTTAGCGTTAGCATCACGGCTACCAGCTGTTAGGCGGCTGTAATGTGCTGTAATGTGCCAACAGTCTGGTCAACGTCTAGAAACACCGTCTCCTCTGACGTTTGTTCGCGGTCGTATCTGTCCCGGTCTCTGGTGTGAGAGAAGAAGCTCTGACTGGTCTGACGCCACCTGACCCCGGGTCTCTGGACCCGAGTATGAGACGACCACAGCGTCTCCTTCCAGACACAAAACACCGTCTGATCTTCGGGTCATGGCGGTATTTCTAGTTTCTTACCTGATCGCTCCAAACTCCTGCAAAGCTTCGACCAGGTCGGCCTCGGTGACGCCGTCGACCAGCCCACGGACGTGAACGACCACGGACGGAAGAGTCTTATGAGGATCTTCATATCCCTGAGGAACAAACACAAACAAAATCATTAATATAACTTTTGTTTTCGTGAAAGAAAGTAACTGTTCGAGCTAAATAACCTTTAAAGTTTGAAGTTAAACGCACTAAAAGGATCCTGAGAACAAAAACAAAACGGTTGTTTTAACATTAAACTGTTAAGTTGTCGCTAATAAAACGTCCTGGTCTCAGAGGTGAAGTCGGTGTGTAAATATATATAATTAAAAATATCACAACATCGTCGATTTAATTTAATGATTTGATCTAATAAACGCTCAGAAAACATCAAAAATGTCAGTTAACATCAAATAAAATAAAACACAACATGTGACCAGTCAATACTTTGATCTGGACGTCACATAATCAATAACTTTACTTATATTTTAACTAAACTCAAATATTGAGACTTTTATAACATTATTACATGTTTTTCTTGTTTGGTTTCAGTCTATTTTATGTCAAATGCAATTAAAAAACTCACTCGTTGGAATCAAATTAAATGTATATTATAACCACTGAAACAATAAAACATTTATACTTGACTTAATATTTAAACCTAAATATTTTATCCTAATGTTTAAAAGATAAAAGATAAAAAGATAAACAGGTAACACTGTGGTTGTTTGTGGTTATATTGTGAGTTTAGGAGGAAAAGAGTGAACCTAATGTGATATGATAATAATTGTTGTTTATTTAAGGTAAACGCGCCGGTAAACACACGGTAATTAAGCCGCTGTTGGTCGGTGCAGCTGGGGGAAGGGCCGGTTAATCCCAGCGGTGACTTGTTAAACGGTTCGTTCCTTCTAACTTCATTTAATTAATTAACATTTATTGTTTCAAATTAAACGCGCGTGTTCGAGCCGTTACTCTCCACGCGCACACATTCGCTCACGAGGCGGCAGCGGCAGCTTTGATGTTCGACCCCCGGGTCACGGTGAGCGGCTAGCGGCTAACCGATGCTAACGACACCGGTGCTAGAACAAAGCCGAGGCCCGGCAGCGGCTACCGCCCTCGCCCTCGCCCTGCCCTGGTGTGTCCTAATTAACCCCGCTCGGTTGCAGCACGACGCCATGACGGCGAAGACCGTAAAATAGTCTTAAAAGAAGCGGGAACCGATCACTGAAACTCGGATTTAACGGCCGGAGGAGCGACGTGACTCTGTTTTTTCTCTACCGGCGCGGAGCTGAATGAATTGAATTAGCCGCAGCTCGAAGCCTCTGGAGCGGGCCTGGGTTAGCTTGTAACGTCGGTTAGATTAACACCCGGTGTGGCTCACACCACCACCGACTCACCGAGGCCATTCCGTCGGTTTTCTGCCGTTTCGTCGCCCTGCCGTCCTCGCTGTAGTAACGGCTCGCCGCAGTAGCCATGTTGTCCCGGTTAAAAAGGATGGCGCTAGTGACGAGCGACTGAAATGGACGGAAAAGTCAAGAAAAACGAAGCTCCGATGTACACGCCCATTCGAACGTCTTCACGCATCACGATTGGCCCAGGCGGACGTCAATCAACACGTGACCTAGGTGCGAACCAATAGGAAGACAGATGTTGCAAAATGGCTTAGACAAGAATTTTCCTCCCGTTCGTGTTGATGTGAGCACAAAGCGCCTCGAGGCAGGTTTATCCTGACCTGTAATCTCGGTTTAACTCACTTTAAAAACAAACTAGTTGCTATAGTAACGTTTAAATACTGGCACGTGACTAATAACCTGCAGCTAGCACATCACACGACTGCATAATTCATATCAATTCATAAAAAAGAGATGAAAGACACGTGAATATGTTGAAGAGGTTTATTCAAAAATAAAACTGCCACTGTCTTCAAATATAAGCCAGAAACAGAACCAAACTGTTAAAGCAGCCCTTACAGAAATCAAACATATGCACTGTCATTTGTTTGTTTGTTTTTTTTAATTTTGTCTTAAAATCAAACGTCACAGGAACAAATTCAGAAACCAGAGCAGGTTGAGGTTCAGTAAAAAGGGCAATGCAGCACAGAAACAACAAACAGTAGGAATGTGACGTCATATTTAAAGGCATGCAGGTCAGCAATTATCTTCATAACTTTATGGGTGGAAACTGTAACAACTACAACAAAACAAAAAATACATCTTTGCCAATTCTCAACGGGGAAAAAATGTGTTTACTAATTGAAGCGAGGGGAATAAAAGCAGTTTTTTCAAAATAAACTCCTCACCCTGAAGAACAGCATCAACCTCCAGCTGTAGTTCACTGTACGAACTGTACCAACCTGCTAAAAGTCGACCGCAACGCTCAGTTTTACATCAACATCAGCGTCGTTGTTGTTGCTCGTCACTTTGCTGCAGCAGCACAAACATTTAAAACAAACTGGAGTTCTGCCTAAAGCTGCAACAACAGACAAGTACAAAAAAACTAACCAAAACAAGGAGGAAACCGGCTGCAGTAGGGCTGTAAAAGCAGACGTGTTGCAGGTGGAGGGTCTGTTATGTCATGAGAGTGATGGGGTAGGTTGGGGCAGAAAGAGGGGGGCTATTAGCCTTCTTCACTCAGTCGTCTGCGGGTGTTGGGCTTCGGTTTGGACTTGCTGAACGGGAACGACTGAAACAGAAACAGAGAGGAGTTAGTTCGCCACAGGGGAGGCTGGAAGAAAAGCACGACTCAACTATCTTTAGTTTTTAAATGTTTCAATGTCAACTACTGCAGCTAATGTGAGAAATAACTGTTCAGAGTCAAATGTCACAAACTACTACAACCTGAGGCAAAACAAGTCCTTCAACACCAGATCATTTCACTACAACACTTAACCTGAATAGTTTCTCTTGAGGAAGAATTAGGGCGTAGTCGTTCAACGACTACAAACAAACACAGGGGGCAGCACACAGGTGGAGCTGACTCTGAACAAACACTACAGTCAGATCAGCTCCTCCAGGATTTCAGGGGAAAAAATTCGATGGAAGTTGTTTCTCAATAGACGACTTCCTCTTGTAGAAATACTTTTCATCCCTGTGTTTTTCCTGTGTCTTCTAAAAGAATCAAGGACGTGAGTTCACTGACGTATGGATCAATGTTTCTCTGGAAACCACGACAAAGACGACCACTGGTCAAAAACTCAGGAAAAGTTGCGACAATTGAACAAAAAATGTGACAACAGTTGACACAGTGGGTCCAAAGTTGCAGCGACTGGACAAAAACGTGAAAGAGTTGCGTCAATTACGAAAAAGTTGCAGCGATTGGTTGGAAGATTATAGAAAACCTGCAGAAAAGCTGCAGCTGTTGATCAAAACTTGTCGCAATTTGATGTAAATTGTACGAATAAAAAGTTGTGATTGAGAGGAAATGCAAAAACGTTGCGGCAAAAAATTTAGGAAAATTTGCGTCAATTGGTCCAAAGTTGCAATGATTGGACTGGTGCAAAAAAGTTGCAGCAACTTTTGACAAAGTTGCAACGACTGGTTGACAGTTGCAGCAAATGGACGGATACTCGTGGAACATTTGGTCGAAAATCGCAGGAAGTTGTGTAATTTGGTAAAAAGTTGTGTAAAATTTCGATTGTTTGAATTAACGTGAAAGTTGCGATCATCGTAACATTGTGAAATCCTGGATGGTCTGATGATGGAGAAGCAGTTTTAACGGTAGTGATGTGACATGTTTGACACAGGAAGAAAAAAAAAACCTGACGATATTAACATTCTCACACACACACACACACACACACACACACACACACACACTCTGTGCATGCTTGTTAACAGGCTCAACTTTAACTCTACCATCACCACGTTTCATTTATTTTTATTCATTATCGTTTCCCAGACTAAAACCAACCAAGTCTGTGTCATTTGTTCTGTCATCATCAACATGAGCTTTGTCAGGGGGTTTGATTTTTGTTGGTTACCTTTGGAGACAGTGGCAGAAACAACAAGTACAGAGAAGCGAAGGATGAAAGGACTGAAGGACGGATGACTACAACTCGGAGAGACACTGCGCTGGGAGGCTCTTGAAGACTGATCTCTCGTCAGCTCTTTCTCTCACTTTCAGAAGCTAAGACAGAGGCCCGTAGACTCTGGTAGGTAGGTAGGTAGGGGGGTCTGGTAGGTAGGTAATGGATTAAAAAAGGTAGTGGTCGAGCTCTGATCTGTGTGGGTCAGCCCTCTGGTACGTCTGAAGGCTGGCTGGCTGGGTGACTCTAGTAGAACAACTGAATGTGTGCGCGGGCTGATCTCGTCTGAGCGTGTGCGTCGGTCGAACAGACGGCCGCCCGTTCACCGTGGGGAGGGAGGGTTCGTTCGGTCGGTAGGTCGACCTCTGTCTCGCTGTCTAACACCAGATGCAGGCGAAGGCTGATCTCAGGTCAGCTCTTAAGTCACCCTCCCGCAGGACGTACACACCGCCAGCTGGCAGACCCTGGGCCTGGGATCAGCTGCGGTGTCAGTGCAGTGCTCAGCTCCCACCACACGCTTTAAAGAAAATATGAAAAATAAACAAAACTGTGCTGCACAGATTCTCAGCCTAAGTCACACCATCGGTGTCGATGTGTCTGTCTAACAGAGGTTTATTCATCTAGCCAAATTCACGATAAGGGGATTATAAGATTAAGAAAAAAGTCAAACAGTTAAAATGTAACTAACTCTGATCATCTCAACACTCAATCCAAAAAATATTCTTCTGTCTTTCTGAACGTGAACACAAACGTCTTTCACATGCTCTTTATTTTATAGAAACAGGACAGATTTTAAAGTTGGATCAAAACAAAAAAAGAGCACAAGAAAGAGGTTGAGTGTCGTTTCTACTTCTACTTCCCTACATGAGGACAGAGCTGCACCACCGGCCGGCGGCAGACGCTGCAGGTCTCTCTGTGCAGACGGAGTCGTCGTGGTCGTCCCGTCTCGTGGAGGTCGTGTGATGATCTCAGGTGGAAGGTGGGTCTATTCATCAGTCGCTCCCTGCCTTGGATGGATGGAGCAGCTAGCTCTGGCTAACGTAGCTAACGTGAACAGATCTGACCCTCCCTTTGATCGCAAGTTTCTAAAAACCTACATGGGATCATCTAGATCTGATCTTATAAAACAAAAAAATAAAACCTGAGCTCTAAACTTCATTAGACTCTGCTTCAGTGAATGACAGACGTGTAGACTGAGGGTTTACCTGTTCCTCTTGTGATTGGCTGACGGGGATCGTGAGCGGGAGCGGGACACGGAGCGTCCTCTGGGGGCGGAGCCGGACCGAGACCGGGATCTGGAGCGACTGAAAACAAGAAGCAAAAGCGTTTATGAGCCGAGGAGGAAACGAAGGTCAAGAAGGTTTCAGACGTTACGAACCTGGAGCTCATCCACCAACGTCACCGCGAATCTACGGGAAATTAAAGAGCTCGTCCACTTCAAATCAACGCTTTTAAATGTTCGTTTGTTTGCTCCGAAGAAACAAAGTAAAACATAAACGTCGTCTCTCCTCGTTTTTAATGCGACCTTGTTGATTCTCCAGTCTTCAGTCATTCTGCCTCATCACTGATGTGAAGTTGTCAGTCACATCTCACACAACAGGTTTGTGGAGAATGTGAGTCGACTCTAAATCATCTCCAGCGGCGTGTTTAATGTTTGATTATTGACACGACTGATACTCACAGTCAGCAGGTGTGAAACGTTTGGTAATGACGGTTGTAAAACTCACCTTCTCACTGGGGTCCTGGACTTGGAGCGAGCCGGAGATCCAGATCTGTTGTTACAGGAAATTAAACCACTTTAGTTATAAACGACGTCACACGTTAACGACATCAGAGTCCATTTATGACCCGAGGCAGCTTCATATAAACGATGATAAGACTTGTTTCTCTCACCTGCTCCTGCGTCTGGAGTAAGACGGGGATCTGCGGCGGCTCCTGAAACAACAACATGACGTTTATTGTCCAACATGAAAACAACGTGAACACCTGGTCTGAGCTGCAGATCTGATCCCTGAATGTAGCCACGAGTTGTCAGAACGGACAGACAGAAAGGTTTAATATCAGCTGCTTATTTCCATCATTAATAAAGTCAGATTCAACCCAGAGACCCTGTTAATACTGAACGAGGAGTCACCTGCTGTGGCTTCGGCTGCGGGAACGAGAACGGTAGCGACGCCCACGAGACCTGGACCTGGAGCGAGAACGGGAACGAGAGCGAGACCTGGAACAGAAACACAGACGACGAGTCACAGACGGTTCACGGGTGCAGAGAGAGAACCAATGAGAAGCCTTGTTTTAGATCACGTGACCAAGTGTATCAGGAGGCTAAACGTTAGCTTAACGCTAACAAAGAAACTTCACAGGACAGAAGTTTGGTTATTTGGGTTTTAAACGTGGTGGAAACGGTCGTGGACACATCTGAGGATAATCATCTGAGGTCGGAGACATGATGAACCGTTTTCATTTCTTCAGAAATAAACAGACATTTCTGTCATTTCCTGTTTATTCTGAGGACACGGCTGCATCGGTTCAGTGTTGATGCTGCTTTAAACACTGTTGGTCGTGATGATCACAACGGTTTTCTTCAGCCGTTCACCTGCTGCTGCGACGTCCCCTCTTGCTGAAGCGGTAGCAGTCGTAGGCGTAGTGGCCGCGGTCGCCACACTGATAACACCGGTCGTTGGGGTCAAACTGGCGGCGACTCGGGCGTCCACGTCCCTTCCTGGACAAACCTGTGGACATCTCAACACGGACCCGGGACCCACACAGAACCCTGGAGGAAATAACACGCCAGGTCAGACGTCTGTCGTCTCAATTTGACAAAAAACAAAAACAGAATTAAAGAACTGCCGAGATAAACCCAGACAGCGTCACTCACTTCCCATCCATCCCCTTCACGGCGTCCTCAGCGTCTCTGGGATCCTCGAACTCGACGAAGGCGAAGCCCGGCGGGTTCCTGGCGACCCAGACGCTCCTCAGCGGTCCGTAGTAACTGAACGCTCGCTCCAATTCGCCCTTGGCGGCGCCATTTCCCAAATCGCCCACGTAGACTTTACAGTCAGTGGCCCGGGACGAACTCCGGGACGAGGAGTAGTACGACATCTTGTTTGTCTGCAGAGAAAGAAACAGGTGTAATTTTAAACCTCCGGCCGGACACGCGCCGCATCAACAGGGTAACGAGTGGTGAGCAGATCTTAACAAGACCTGAACCGTCAATCATCTTAATGTTCACAAGTCTCCTTCAGTCACAAACACTAAGACGCAGGAAGCTGGTTATTAACCCTTTATTAAACCTCGGGTCACGAGGAGCTCGTCTGTTCAAGACGTGTTGAGTTGAATCACAAACAACCTGGTTCAGATACAGACACTGAAACGTTTCCAGACGAACGTGATCTGTCCTTTATTTAACCCTTCGTGTTAGACGGCATGTTTTTATCTGTATTATGTATAATTTTTATATTTCATTATTTATCATTTTAGGTTAGTTATGTTATTTCTAATCTGACCAGTAAATAAAACATTCACAAAACGACTGTTTTAATAGAATTAATTAATGTAATTTTTTAATGTGTATGTTGTTTTACTGAGTAAATTTATAAAGTTTGTTGTTTGTTTTATTGTTATTTTAGATTATTACATTACGACCTGTTATTTTTTATTTTTGTAGTTTAAAACGAGACAGACCTTTATTAGTTCAACAGCAGAGAAATTTATCTATTTTCAATTATAGTTTTTTTTTATCTCTATTAATTCAGAAATTCAGGACTATAGTAAAAGTTTGTAATTATATTTTTAAGACACTGTTTTGATTTTCCTGGTCTGGTTTCAGGTCGTTATGATTATTTATAACTTTATTATTCTGTTAAACTTGTAGTTCATTCTGCAGCTGCTGATGGAAGTTGTAGTTCTAACCAGGCTCCATGTGGTCTGGTCTCCGGTCCTGGTCTGAACAGGTGCAGCGGATCCACATGGTTCCTGGTCAGACTTAAGGCGCCAAACAAGGTTTGGTCTCTTTAAACCCGGTTGTTGTTGTTTATTTCACGTTAAAACAAACAAACCACGTGACTTTCATTCACAAACACTCGACTCGTTTAATTTAAACCGGTTTGTTTATTTATTTATTAAACCGCGAAGTGAAACCGGAGAAAACGGAGCCGTTACCGCGTCTTGTGACCGAACCGGATCCGTTTAAATAAACACTGAACCGTCAGAAACACGTCGAACCGTCGACGGTTATTGTTTATTGATCGTTTATTTAATAAATATAGATTTTTTTTTCCCGGGATCAGACCCGGATCAACGCACCGGAACACGCCGCCATTTTTTAACCTTTAAATTATTCACCTGTTCACAAACAAACGACTTTTTATTAAACATGAACGTTAAATATAAACTTTAGTTAAATATGTGAGGAATTAAAAGGTTAAATCAACAGTTTAAACCGGAGGCCTCGCGCTCCGCCCGCTCATAAACAATGGCGGCTGCACGCGCTAGCTAACGCTAACCTTACCTTTCTTCCGCCGCTCCGGTGATTAACGTCTCCGCTGCGAGCGAGTCAAACTTCAGCTGCGTCAAACCGACGCTCGGGAGTCGTCGCGCCGGTGAAAAGATTTTCAGTTTTAACGGGATAAACTTCACCAACGAGCCGCTGTAACGAGCTCCGACGACGGTCTCACGTCCGTCCCGCAGGTGACCGGGTTAGCCACCGAGCTACGGTTAGCGATGCGTGACGTGATGGCGTCACTTCCGCACATGCGCACAAATACACTTCCGAAGAAAAATCTTTTCGAATTCAAATCAGTTTTTCACCGAATAAAAACAGTAAAATATCGCGATTTTTCACGTTTAAACACATTTTGATGATGATTTTATTATTTTAACATGTTTTAGAATTTTATGTTTTTTTTATTACATGAAATAAGAAACGAAACAATATAAGAAAAGCAACGTTAAAAATAAAAAGACGAATGTTATTATTATTATTATTATTATTATTATTTTCATTTTACCCTCAACCAACTATACGCTATATAATTAAATAATTATCAAGATTAAAAAAGTATTTAAAAAATGTAGCTACATAATAAGTTTTTTTGTCTGTTTTCATAAATCAAATATTATATATTATGATATATATTTATTTATTAAAGGTGGTGAATAAAGTGTGGTTTGTTTTCGAGGATAAAATCAGTCTTGAATATTAATTTAATTGATTGATTAATGTGTCGACAGCCACGTTTCAGATTAGATCGTCATGTCTTTATCTTTATGAGCAGAAGGTAAAAGTGTAACGTTAATGTTTTGTTCTAAAGGTCAAGTTATAAAGCAGGTTTTCTCTTGTTATTCAGTATATTTCTTATCACCAGCAGCTGTAAACTCTGATCTCTGTTCAGTTTTTCTCCAACATTGTTGTCGTTTCTTCTCTAAAACTGATTCGTTGTTGAATGAATCATTGAGCTCGTTCACAGTTGGACAAGTTAAAGAACAACTGAGTCTGTATCAAACTAAACTACAACGTCTCTGACAGAAGAACATGTTCATTTGTGTTGGTTCTGATCATTATAATTCATCGTCTATAAACTCTGTTAATTTTAGTTTTAGTCACAAGAAAAACCACAAATTAGTTGTGATATATGAGACTCAGTGAATAAAACTGCTACATTTTGTTGTGTTAGTAAAGTAAAATATAAACTAACGTCATGTTTGAAGTTAGTTTATATTTTTATGTTATATTATATTTTGTGTTTTTTCTTGATAAATTAATAATTTAATTCGTCGTCATGTTGTTGTTTCATCTCGTCCATCGTGTGTTGAAATGAAAGAAATAAGGAGTCAGACACATCACGTCCTTGAAAATAAATAAACTATATTCAAATCAGGTCGTTCAGCTGATTAAAGACCTTCAGATTCTTTCAGTAACACGTTACACCTCATGCCATGTTCTCAAAAACAACTCAAGGTTTTTTTTTTCAAGATTTTTTTTCAACATTTCATAAAAAACTTTTTATTATCATCATCATTATTATTATTAATAGTATTATTATTATTATATCATCTTCTGTTAATAATTTATTACATTATTGAATAAATGTTTATGTCTAATCACATGATATTGTTGTAACTCGTCATTATTTCTCTACAAAGGTTCAGGCAGAGAGAAATTTCATCACAGGAAAAAACTTCACAGAGACACATTGAAGAGCAAGACCTGGTGGGAGGAGGAGGAGGAGGAGGAGGAGGAGGAGGAAGAGGAGGAGGAGGAGGAGGAGGAGGAGGAGGAGGAGGAGGAGGAGGAGGAGGAGGAGAGGAGGAGGAGGAGGAGGAGGAGGAGGAGGAGGAGGAGGAGGAAGAGGAGGAAGAGGAGGAGGAGGAGGAGGAGGAGGAGGAGGAGGAAGAGGAGGAGGAGGAGGAGGAGGAAGAGGAGGAAGGGAGGAGGAGGAGGAGGAAGAGGAGGAGGAGGAGGAGGAGGAGGAGGAGGAGGAGGAGGAGGAGGAGGAGGAGGAGGAGGAGGAGAGGAGGAGGAGGAGGAGGAGGAGGAGGAGGAGAGGAGAGGAGGAGGAGGAGGAGGAGGAGGAGGAGGAGGAGGAGGAGGAGGAGGAGGAGAGGAGGAGGAGGAGGAGGAGGAGGAGGAGGAGGAGAGGGAGGAGGAGGAGGAGGAGAGACACGAACACAGACACAGAAATATCGTACACCAACAGACAGAACGATGACCTGGGATGTTCCTCGTGGCGTCGACACAACGGAGCAGACTCACACACACACAACAACAACACACTTACACTCAGTGTGTGTGTGTGTGTGTGTGTGTGTGTGTGTGTGTGTGTGTGTGTGTGCACCACGTGCTCGTCGCATTTCATGAAGCTCCTCTTGTTTATTGGATCGAGTTGAGAGTCTGAGAACCTGATAACGAAACGCCTACAGGCCGTCCATCAGCGTGGACCATGCTGCTAACACACAAACACAGGGGGCGTCATGCATCTGCAGACCAACACTGGGACGAAGAGGAGGAAGAGGAGGAAGAGGAGGGGTAAACACAGAAACACACACACTGAGGAGGAGGAAGGTGAGGGAGGCTTCACATCTAGCTACAGAACAGCAAAGGCCGGAGCCGGACAGTTAGTACGAGAGTTCATGGAAACAAGGAAGGAACATTGTTCAGAGACGCTGCAGAGACAGTTCAGTTCGTGACGGCGGGGGGGTCACATCTGGACCACATCTGGACCACGTCTGGACCACGTCTGGAGTCACATCTGGACCACGTCTGGACCACATCTGGACCACGTCTGGAGTCACATCTGAGGCCACAAGAGGTCAAAGGTCGAGGGGCAGATCGTCCTTGGAGTCCGCTGGTTGGTGCTGATGTTTTTAACCAGTCATAGATTAAACGAGTCCAGCAGGTGTGTGTGTGTGTGTGTGTGTGTGTGTGTGTGTGTGTGTGTGTGTGTGTGTGTGTGTGTGTGTGTGTGTGTTTGTGTGTGTTTGTTGTGTAATTGAGCTACACCCTCACACACCACCCACCCACCCGTAAACCTCCACCCTCATCAGATCAAGCTCCCGGCGTCTGAACGACGGCGCTTCTTGTTCCACGATGTTTCTTCATGTAAACATGCTACTTACACTCAACACTTCCTTCATCAGGAGGAAGTGGACGAACAAATGAACGTTGGCGGGAAAAAAACAAAAACACAACGAAACACTGACATATAAACCCACGTGATCCGACCTGACGTCGAAGCGTCGAAAGGAAAGAAAATGTCTGAACTAGTTTGTTTTTCTTGTATTGCACATGAAGCCACAGCAGCTTATCCAAAGGTTCATTAACGTCTTGTAACGTCTGTGTAAATAAATAAATATCTGAAACAGACACAACGAGAAGAGAAGAGATGAGACTGAGACTGTTCGTCCGGTGGAAAATATATCAAAATCTAATCCAGTAAATTCTGATAAGATGTCGTCTACTTTACTCTCACTACTCTAGTAGTAGAAAAAAACCTGCCTTGGCTAGTTCAGTATGGAAAAGATACAAAATAGTTTTTTTTAGAAAGTTTACAAAGTATAAGTTGTTTGAGGGTAACGAGTCCAATCCGATCTTATTTTCATTTCCACTTGTTCAGCACTTTTTCACGCTGAGTTGAAATGTGAGAAGAAACGTTTGATTCACGGTTGATCACAGGACGTCTGCGTCGCTTGGTTTGTTTGGTTCGTTTAGTTCGTAGGTTTTGTTTTTTAGCAGCTGGTAGTTTCAGTAGCTTTATTCAACCTGTGACGTGAAAATACTGAACCACACCGACACGTTTCGTTTGTTCGACTTTAAACCTGAAGGATGATTCAACTTGTTAAACGAGCAGACGTTCGTGTTTGTCCATGTAGTGCACACTAACAGTAAACGTAACAAGACAAGACTGTGCAGCTGAAAGCTTGAATACTAGAGTCTCCTTAAGGCATCGAATGAACGAACGAATGAGCGAATGAATAAACGAGTGAAGAGGTGAATCGACCCTGATGAGGATCCAGTGTCCTGGTCCACGAGCTGCACAACAAACTACGTTAAACACATAAACTAACACTGATGCGTGTCGCTGAGTCCAACATGCGTGTTTGTGTGACACGAGGATTAGTGTCGTCAGGAAACATGAAACATGCCACAGTTAATGGATTAACCTGTCACCACGACAACCACCATGACGACGACGGCGGCGACGGCGACGACGCGTGTTGGGTTTGTTTTTACAGAGAAAATGTTTGTTTTTCTGATCCTCCGAAACCAAACACGTCTCACACACACACACACACACACACACACACACACACACACACACACACACACACACACACACACACACACACACACTCTTTAATTTAACACCGACGACCGACTCATTCTTCAGTTTCTATTCACCACAAACGCAGCGATGTCATTTACAGATGGATTCTGATCGGTTCCTTTTACACCGTGTCTCTATGTGTCTTTATATTTATCTATGTGACAGTATCATCTCAGTCTGTGGAGATGCTCCGTATCTAGAAACACATGCAGGAGAAATGCTGAAACCTTCAGGTGCTGAGAGACGTGGAGCTCGTCTCATGTTTATTTACCTTCGTTTGTTTGCAAACTGAAAACACTAGACTTTCTGTTTTTTCTTCCTAAATATTTACAGCTCAGGCGTAGAAACGAGGAGCGTCAGTAAACAAACGTGATGTAAAGATCTGTAAACATTTCACTCTTTCCTCACGAACCTGGTGGACGTGGAGCAGATGAAAAGGTTTGTTTCTTTAAAACATCTTCCTGCTGTCACCTTGTCTATCCACACGTCTCACCTCCTCACAAACACTTCCTCCACCTCCTGCCCTTCATCATGCCTGAACTCATGTACATGCACTGTAAGTGTGTGTGTGTGTGTGTGTGTGTGTGTGTGTGTTGTGCAGTTTTCTTCCAAACGTCCGTTTCCTCTAAAAGCCGCTGATGTGGCAGTACGTCTCCAGGCTGGAGAACAGGATGTAGAGGAACCAGAGGCCGAAGAACAGGAGGCTGGTGAGGAGGCGCGACACCCTGGGGCCGCCCAGCTCGCCGCCGATGGACGGCCGGCGTCTGAACATCAACACGGCCACGCTGATGAAAGCGAAGATGGTGAAGAGCGTGACGGAGAAGGCCAACGACCCCGGCTCCACCTTAAACTCCGCTCCCTGGATCTTCCAGTAGACGGCGGCCACCGACCACGCCACGCCGATGCCCAGGAACACGTTGACGGCGTTACTTCCCGTCACGTTTCCCACCGACGCGTCGGCGTGTTGGTCCTGGGTGGCGGCGACTTTACTGGCAAAAGTGTCTGAGACGAGACAGAGAGAAGGAGGGAAGAGTTAGTCACATGAAAGAGACAAAAGTACCAAGAAGAGACGAATAACTGTGACAAACAGACATAAAACAACTACAAAAAGACACAATGACCACAAAGAGACACAACAGACAGAAAACCACAACGGAGACAAACACAAAAGACACAAAACTACCACAGAGACATAAACTCCGGCGCCGTCGTCTGACCTGGGATCGACGTCCCCAACGCCACGAACACCACGGCGGTCACCGTGTCTTTCAGACCGACGGTGCAGCCGAAGTGCGACGCCAGGTCCCCGATGATGGCGGTGAGGAGGCCGATGACGCTGATGGACACGAAGAAACAGGCCCAGCCGTTCCAGTACTCGGTGGGGGGGACGCAGGCGAACAGCACCTTCCAGAAGACGGTGAGGAAGTGCATGACGTAGTCGTAGCAGGACGGGAGACGCTCCTCACGACCTTCCTCATCATCATCACCGTCGCCTGCTCACACACACACACACACACACACAGGAGGACAAGGAGGACGAGTCACTGCAGTGAATGCTGCCGCCACCAGATGGAGACGTTGAATCATTAATTACAGCTCAGACGACTGAATCAGTGACGGATGAAATCACAGCGTCGTTATCAACGACACAGAGAAACAGAGAAACAGCATTGATCAGCTGCTGCTGCTGTTGTTGTTGCTGTCATGGTGATGGATGAAGACACAACACAAACAGAGGTTTGATCAGGAGACTGAGTCGACAGTTTTACATGAAATTAGTAACTTCAACTTCTCATCAGTGAATAAAGATTAAAAACATCTGGATGTTTTATAATAAAGTCACTGAGACGAAGTGAGAAACTAAACAAACAGAGACATTTTATAATGAACCTGGATCTGTCTCGTTAAGTGTGTGTCCTCGTCACAGTCACACACACACACACACACACACTCACCTGCGCTGACCGTCACCGCCTCCACAAACTGTTCCCTCCAGGAGTGAGTCCCGATCACCAGCGCCAGGTTGGTTTTCTTAATGAGTTTGTCGACGGTGCTCTGCCAATCGGAGGAGAGAGGCCGTCGTTAGTTACCATGGAGACGGGAAATAAAAGAGCTTTAACGAGCAAACGCAGCAGTGACCTTTAACCTCTAACATTTAACTAAAAAAATAAAAAACTAAACTAACAAAACAAAACATCAACATGATTCACTGAGTCACTGGTTTAATCTTTCATCATCTGTTCTCATTCAAACTTTAGACTTTTATTCTGGTAAATTTAGACTTTTATTCTGGTAAATTTAGACTTTTATTCTAGTAAATTTAAACTTTTATTCTGGTAAATTTAAACTTTTATTCTAGTAAATTTAAACTTTTATTCTGGTAAATTTATACATTTATTCTGTCGTTTTATTCATATAGAAGCAGCAGATGTTGGCGTTGAAACGTTTCAACCTGTAGTTAAACGTCTCTGTCTTCTGCGTCGTGGCCACAGGGGGCGTCGTTCCTCCACATGAATCAAAATCAAACCTTGAACTCGTACGACTCCTCGATGACGACCTCCAGCCGACTGTGTTCGCCCAGGATGGGTTTCCCCATCTCCGCTATCCTCCGAGCCTCCTCCTCCTCGGCGCTCATCTGACCCTCGGCTCCGTCTGCGGCAGGAAGACGACAACGATTCACATGGTGGAAATAAAGACAAGAAATAAAACTTCTCTCAACAGACTGTGAGTCAGAGTCTGATTTAGATACCTGAGACACACACACACACACACACACACACACACACACACACACACACACACACACACACCGCGTGGGAGACAACATGAGGGGATGACAGATGGACGCTGTGTGTGTGATGCAGATAAACAAGCGACAGAGACATTTTCAGATCGCATCGTTGAGGAGGAAGTTTCCTCCAGAATAAAATAGACGAACGTTTGTTTGTTTGTTTGTTTGTTTACTGAACTGATATGATTACTGAATTAAAATAAATATAAAATCTGCTCTGAGTCATCGCACAAACAAACAAACAAACTAACAGTTTCTAGGTTAAAATTGACGTTACTTTTATTATTTTCTGCTTTAACAAACGTTTCTCGTTTCAATCGACAAGAGACGACAACCTCAACATGACAACAACCTCAACATGACAACAACCTCAACATGACAACACAACAACAACCTCAACATGACAACAACCTCAACATGACAACACAACAACAACCTCAACATGACAACAACCTCAACACAACAACAACCTCAACACAACAACAACCTCAACATGACAACACAACAACAACCTCAACACGACAACAACCTCAACACGACAACACAACAACAACCTCAACACAACAACCTCAACATGACAACAACCTCAACATGACAACACAACAACAACCTCAACACAACAACAACCTCAACATGACAACAACCTCAACACAACAACCTCAACACAACAACCTCAACACAACAACAACCTCAACACAACAACAACCTCAACACAACAACATGAACTTTGTCTAAACTCTGATGTTTAATCTTCTCTCCAGTTCATTAAGTCAGTTTCCCTCATCAATCATCAGTTGATTGGTGATATCGACTCATTGATCTGCAGCGACGTTTCATTTCATTTAAACGTCTTTTCATCACATATAAACAACATAAATCTAGAGAATCTATTTTAATCTTCTAATGTTTCTTCATTGTTTGGTTTTTTAATCGACGTTTGGTTTCTCCTGCTGAGAGAAGAAGATTAACGCGTGGCCCAGTTTGTGTTATTGATCTGCTGCAACAATCACATTTCATCTCACACGATCGGCCAATCAGAGGCTTCGTTCCAGACGAGACGCTCGGTCGACGGATCAGAAACGACCTGACGTCACCTGATCTGAATTTATTTGAATATAAATTAGATTTCTCTAGATGTCGCGACTAAATGACGAAATGATCAAATGATTAAATGATCAAATGATTAAATGATTAAATGAAATCTCACCTTGGTTGAGGAGCAGAGCTGAGAAGGAAACAGAAGAAACAGTGAATAAAAACATCAGATTATAATTTAATCCACATTCACATTTAAACTCAAATAATAAAACAAAACAAAATAAATCATCTTAAGTCTGATCTGTTTTCCATCGAGTAAATCTGAAACACAGTCATCTGAGCGTGTGAAGATGAACCGTTATTGATCCATGAGGGTGAAAGTGGGTCAGTGACGTGATAAAAACGACAGAAAAATAAGAAAAAAACCTGAAAAAAAAACACTACACAGTCACTACAGGCTGAGATTAACCCGAGATTAAACCCGAGATTAAACCTCAGATTAAACCTCAGATTAAACCTCAGATTAAACCTCAGATTAAACCTCAGATTAAACCTCAGATTAAACCTGAGATTAAACCTCAAATTAAACCTCAGATTAAACCTCCAGGTCAACATCTTTTCATTTCATCGTTTTAAACAGTTTTTCTCGTTTTTCACACATAAATTAAACGTCTCGTTGACGTAGTTTTAAAAAAATAAAATGTTTGTCTCCCTCTTGTGACAGCGATGTGTAACTACACAGTCAGAGACCTAGTCTGGTCCTGGACCTCGATCTGGTCTACAGATCTGGTCTTTCACCAGCTGCTGGTCTTAATGAACCTGTGACGTTTCATCACATCAGAGACTAAATGACACCTGATCCAACAGACGTTCACTGACCATGACCATGGTTTACTCCTGAAATCACAATCATTAAACAAAGAAATACAAAATAAATAAATGAAATAAATAATGGAGATTAATGAACCAGAGTGAGAAGTAGAAGTAGAAGTAGAAGTAGAAGTAGAAGTAGAAGTAGAAGTAGAAGTAGAAGCAGTAGTAGAAGTAGAAGTAGAAGTAGAAGTAGAAGTAGAAGTAGAAGTAGTAGTAGAAGTAGAAGTAGAAGTAGAAGTAGAAGTAGAAGTAGAAGTAGTAGAAGACAGTGAAAGTGAAACCAACGGTACCTGAGATTCCTCTCTTCAGCCAGCGAGGTTCCTCCAACACGACGTAGAAGTTTTCATGTTTCTCATATTCTTCATCATCAATTATCCTGATCTGTAGAGTCTGACTACACACACACACACACACACACACACACACACACAAAGAAAAGTTTTGTAATTTGATACATTTTGCACATCTCGTCTGTTTTCATCAGGCTGAATCTAAACACATTTAATTTATTCTCAGTAAAACAAAGCATTGAATCAATTCACACACACACACACACACACACACACTGCTGTCTCCGGTCGTTGTATAAATCAGCCGTGAACGTGATCGAGGATCAATAATTCAGTCAAAGTGAAGAAATCATTAAAAAGCAAGTGAAACGAGAGAAACGGTCAAAGAGGACGAACGGTACTGATCATTTATCTCGAGTCACCGTCTCGTAGTTATTTCATCATCTGAGACGTAAGATGATGAACGTTGAAATGAAAACATCTGGTCACAGCAACGAGACAAGAATCTGCATCGTGATGATGTTATTATTTTATTTATTTAAGGAAATAAAAGAGAAAACGAAGTGATGATGATGAGGATAATCTGTAGTGACAGCAGATGGAGGAGGAGGAGGAGGAGGAGGAGGAGGAAGAGTTGTTCCTGAGGAGCAGTGAAGTGAAACGACAGACCCAGTCTCTGGTCGGTTTCATCAACTGCAGAGTGATGTGATGTGAAAATGACAGAAAAGAAGGATGAAGATGAGGATGAAGATGAGGATGAAGATGAGGATGAAGATGAGGATGAAGACGAGGAGGAAGATGAGGATGAAGATGAGGATGAAGACGACTGAAGCTGTAAAGTTAATTCATATTCAAATGTTTTTCACGATGTTCGACCACAGAGAAACTGGAGCTGCTGTTTTATTGTTACTGATCGTTGTGTCTCTCTACCTGCAGGTGGCGCTACTGGTCAACTGCCTTTGGTCTAATAAATGACTGTGGATTATTTCAAATTAAAAGCCTTAAATGCTCCAGTGAACAGAACTGATCATGAGAAATATAAACATGTCTCTAAAAAACCTAAATATTAAATCTAAAACTTAACATAAACTTAAACATTCACATTTATTCTCATGTTTAACTTATTTATTTACATGAATTTAGTCTCAAATTAAAGTAAAAATGGGAAGAAATAGTTAAATATTCATCGTGTCTCCTGGAGCCTGAAGTGAAGAGACCGAGTCCAACCGATCGTCACTGTGATTGTATCTGACACATCGAGACCACCAGGGACCAGAAACCCACTGAACTCACTGAGCTGAGGCCCGAGTCTCGTCCTCAACACAACAAAGAAAAGCAGGTAAAAGTTTTCGGCGTCGTCTCCAGAGGAGCTGCAGTCGTCAACGACCCGGCAGCTGAAGATGTGCGGAGGCCTCAGAGTCTGGAGGCTCCAGGTGAAGGTGACAGGTTTTCAGACGAGCTGCCTCGGTCGTCAGTCACCTCCGGGAGAAATAAATGGAATAAATGTGTCTGTGAGCACAAGCCGAGGCGACAACGAGGACGTGAAAAATACGATGTTTTTTTACTGAGAAACACGCTGAGCTTCATCCACTGAACCATCGCAGCTCTGTCACTGATCATCCAGGAGTCTGTCGCTCAACAGACGTAAACAACTGTGATTCACAACAACAGCAGCAGATGATGTTCGTTCAGACGGTTCAGTCTAATGAAGCTACATGATGAGAAACTGGACCACACGTCTCATCATCTAACGAGGCTACAATCATGGAGTCGAAGGGACGGGGAACCATGGGAACATAAGGACCTCAGGAACCTAAGACTTTGAAAAATGGGACCTTGGGAATCTGGAGTCTTGGGAACATGAGACTTTGGAAACTTCAGACTGTGGAACAACAGGACTTTGAGGACCTGGGATCCTGGGAACATTGGACTTTGGGAACTTGTGACTGTGGGAACACAGGGTTGCAGGATCTCTAGGGAACATAAGGATCTTAAGCTACAAATATCACCTGTTATAATGAACCTGAGGTAAATACGAATGTGTTGGACACATTTACTGACGATGACGAGGTTTGATTCAAATCCATGACGTTGTTGTTAAACCGTTTCAGTCCAGACCGAAGCAACAGACACGTGAAGTGGATGTTTTCGTGGCTGAAAACAGATCACAAGCGTTGTGTATTTTAACTTTATCCCCATAAAGTCGTGACACACTCCAGATGCTCATTAAGGAAACGACATTATGACATAAGAGTCAGTCTGTTAATTAGATAATTAGAGAAAATGTCGTTTAAACGTTACAATCGCTCTGCAACCACCCGGCAGCTCTAAAAAACACTGCAGCTTAAAAAACTAAAGTCACACAAACATGAAAACTGAACATGACAGTGCTGGTTCTCCCTCATGTCAGCCCTGATGAATAATGGATGGGATTCCTGTCTGGTGAAGCACAAAGGTGAAGAAAAATGCAAGACGAGGCTGAAAAGAGGTGAAGAGGAGACGAACGCTGAGGAGAGGATGGAAATAATAAGACGAGGTGACAAGACAGAGACGACACGGACAGAAACTCCGTCTCAAAGCTCCTACTATGTTTCATTTTTATGGAAAAACTCCCAGATCTTGAGTTCTGTAAGAATGAAGAGCAGATGTTGATTTACTGGAGGAAGTTTTGAAACATTTGACCTAAAGTGTTGTTCTCCAGCTGTTAAACTGCTGCTGAAGCCACAGAGCAGAAAAACTTTGACCGTGTTCAAGGAGGTGAAGGAACTAAAGACACTTTCTGTTTCTGATGAGTTGACGTGACCTCAGCATGAAGAGGTTTGTAGCATCACCTCCAATAAAGTTATATTGATGACTTAGTAAAATCATCACAGGGCAGATTAAGTCTCAGGAGGATGTTCGGAGGAAAAGAAAAAACAAAAGGACGCAAAACAAAAAGAGACCAAATCCTCCACAGTCAAGACTTAAGTCTTTTTAACTTTTTAACTAGTGTAGTAAAACATAACTATGACAGTCAAACCAAAGACCTTCACCTTCGTCCTCTGAGACTAAATGAATCCAACAGTCAAACGTTTGTTAACTAACTTGTTACTAACTCACACTGAACTGTTTCGCTTGGCTGAAGTTTGGCTCAATCACAATCTCCACTAAAGATCAACGATGATACAAAATCATCAGCTCATCAAGGTCAAAGAGGCTTAAAACCTCAACATCAGTCTTCAGTGTGACTCACGTTGTCTGGTCGTTGGTGAACTCCAGCTCCCCCCGGGCCTCCTCGTAGTCTTGTCCGGCCTTGGCGGTTCCTGACTCGGTGTGGTACGGCAGGATGACGGTGCCACGGGCGCCGGAGTTACGACACACGGTCACCTCCATGGTTCCCACGCTCTCGCTGACACGAAACATGCGTTCGCTGAAGGTGAAGATGCCGGCGTGGTCGTCGTCGAGGATGGTCACCGTCGCTACCAGAGGCTCAACCAGACGAGCTTTGGGAGCGGCGCCGGCCTCGTCGCTCTCAAACATCCCCTCTGCGTCGCCGACACGGAGGTTGAGGAGGCGGACGAAGAAGTGCTCGTCTTCTTCAAATATGTCGTCATCGATGATACCGACCTGGAGATGAAGAGACAGACGTCGTTAGCACAGAGGAACCAGAGGCCATCGTTTATTTTGGTTTTAAAACTGAAATATGAACAAGAGCATTTTGAGAAGAAGAATATATTTAAAATCTGAGCATGAACAATATATACACAATTTATTCATCAATCAGGAATATTTTTAGTGGACAAACTAAAAGCAGCTTCGGAGGTTTAATCTATTTTTTGTTGCCAAAGATCCTGTGATTATTACACGACCTGCACTTTCGTTTCATGCTCTGAATTTAAAGCAGTGTGTTGAGCTGCCAGGTTAAACTAAAAATAAACACTAATTATAATAATTTTCTCACATCTCTGAACAGCATCATGTCCCATGAGTAAACTGGTTTGTCCTCTTGTGGTAGCGTATTGACTGTTGAATAATCCAACTAACGGTACCAATCATTTCTGACTGTTGTTGTTGATAAAAGCTGGAGTTTGTCCAGCAGGGGGCGTCTTTTAAGATGCTTGTTTAGAGGATAATCCTGTGATCCTTAATTGGTGATTAGCTAACAGTCAACCTGCATGTGCAGGTTGAAGAGCAGATTAAACCAGACCTTCAGTTGTGACAGCACAGATGAGTGTGGGACTGTATCTGTGTTGCATGAACTGGTCGTGGCTACGTGAAGTTTGTCTGTAAATAAATTTAACAACCGATCAAGTTAAAGTTGCTGTGTTTTATCGACAAGACACAGTCTCTGCTGTACTGACGTGATCTTTTACACTTTAAACATGTTCACTGTCGTCTCAGAGCGATAATCTCTGAGACGAGGAGTCACTGTCGTCAGCGTTAGTCTGGACACTGTAGCGTCGTGTTTATTCAGACAGTCGCCTCCCTCAGCTGACACATAAACAGAGGATCCAGTTACAGCAGCATCTCTGTGATCCAATCATCCAGGAGGAGAGGAGCGGGAACAGATGAGCTGCATGTAGCACCCCCCTGGGTAATGCGGTGTATTTAGGGCCATTATAAAGCTGATATAGAGTTACTGATACTGTGTTAGTTTCCAATACGTCTGCTGAAGGAAGGTTTCTTAATGAATTCCTACAGGTCTGTAGAAAAGTATGAAGCAATGAACAAGGACATAAAAGTGGTGTTTTCGCAGTAAGAAAGAGAAACAGCACAACTTTAAAGTGAAATAACACTGTTTCCTCAGCTGGACGGAGGTCGATCACTATGAGCTACATTATGACGCGACCTCAGACTGGAAGCTGCTCAGTGATGGATCATCTGGGCTGGTTAACATGCTCACAGCAGTGGAAGTAAAGATGTGATAGAAAAGATCAATGATGTGATTCAGTCCCTTGAGTTTTATTCTTAGTCCTTGGTTGTTGAGTCTAGTTTTCTTCCCACTTGTAAACCAGAACCGGACCAAGTCTTCAGTCCACTTGGACCACCGGTTTACCTTCGAGGTAGTTGTGCACAGATGAACCTTTGTCTTGGTTGGTTCCCATTCAGTTTGTTCCCGTTGTCTTGTACCACAAGTACCAGAAGACAAACATTTCTGTGGAGATTTTATCCATTCAGGTCATTGTTGTTGTTGATGTTTCACTCGTTAACGAGCTCAAACACAGAGGATCAACTCTGAATCCTAACGTTGGACAACTGGACCCAGTCCAGCAGGTTCCAGATGGTCTACAGCTGTGTCCACCTTCTCAAACCAGTCCATCCATCCTGATGACCTGACCATGAACGGCATCGGATCAATAACTTATCCCAGATGTCCAGCTCCTCCTGTTGAGTCAGTTGACGTGGTTACCTCAGCAGCAGCTGTGCTCCGAGCTCTTTGTGTCGACCACAGACTTTTTAGTAATTACCTAAAGTTCACGACCACAGGTGAGAGTTGGAGCGCTGATCGACTTTCCGTCTTCACCACGACGGTCTGATGTAACGATCCTCCTGTCGACCTCCTGCTCCCTCAGACACTTAAAACACTCGTCTATATGTCTTCAGATTCATAAAGTTCATCTCTGTTTGCAGTGAAATCATTAGACTTTAATCAGCGACACTTTCCTTTCATCACTCACTGCAAATTACATTTGATCGGACGGCGTGAACGAGCGGGCGCCTCCTTGTTTTGATATAACAAGTGCAGACTCTCCATTACAGCGATGAGCCCTGACAACCAGGTCTCTGATTGTTTCTGTCAGCTCCATCTCCTCCTGTGTAATCAGTGGAGAATGGAGGCCGTGATGGCGACGGCGGTGATCGGCCGGTGGAGCTGATAACGTCGGTGAACGTGGAGCGGTGGCAGACGAGCGAGACGTTTGGGTTTAATTGGTTTCCTGCTGCTCGTTTCTGCCGCAGTGATCGATGAATCCACTGGAGCTGCTGAAATGGACGACGCCGACCTTTGTAATTCACTGTCTCTCATGGCTGATGGGCCAATTTAGACTTTTTTATTGTACATTTTTCTAATGTCGCTGCTCTCCTCATGTTTCTTTCATGCAGCTCTTCAGGCTTCTCTCTGCTTTTGATCTCCCATCAAACACTAAACCCAACCAGACGTTTACTCACTGCACCTCACGAATTCATCCTATATCCTTTTAATTCACAGGGCTCAAGCTTTCTGTCTTCTTCCACTAAAAAAGAAGAAATCTTTACCTTTGATCTTAAATTCAGGACTGAACTTTGAGCCGGTTCTCTGTTGTATTTTAGTTTCTTCACAGCAGCAGAGCTAAATCATCTGAATCAGTAAAAACAGGCAGAAATATACAGTAAACACATGGTTCATTATGTCTAAACTGTCGCTGGCTCCTTTTAGTCACTTTTCTTTGAAATTACGTGACAGGAAATGTTCTTGTTTGTTTTGAAACAAACAAATCTGTGACAACAACGAAATTAACGAAGAGAAAATGGAGTCGAGACGTTGGAGATAAAAAGTCGGACGTTAGTTCACATGTTTCTCTACAAATCATTTGACGTCGTTCAGAAAGTTCGTCTGAGTTTGTGAAAGTTTAAGATAAAATCAAACGACGTTCGACTCAAAAACAACAGCTGCTCAACAAGAAACAAGGAAATAAAGAAGAAAGTGGCAAGATAAAGTAAAATGGTTTGAAATAAAAGATGAAGAGCGACTGAGATGTTTTATAAACGTAGTAACTTTTGTCTTCGTAATAAAATAAAAGATGTTGCCCCTCCCCCTTCCAACATGGCCGCCACCGTCTGTTCATCTGTAGCAGGTGATGTTGTGGTTCTCTGGGTCACTGTGATCTTCCCTCATCGTCTCCCGACAGTTTTTACTCCGACAAGTAAAAGTCTGATTTAGTTACGATGATTAAGGAAAACGCTCGGCTCCTGATTCCAGCCTCTGAACAAAGACTGATCCTGTGTTTCATTATGGACGTGATCAGATACTTACTCAACCCCGGGGATCGTTACACTTTCATCCAAAAATATATATCGAGTGAATCTGTCAGCAGCTCGTCGTCGCGTCGAACTCAAACTAGACTGAATCCTCCAGAGCTGACGAAGTCACGAAGTCACAGAATAAATGTTGATTAAACTTTCACTTCTCCTCAGTTTTCATTTGTTTTTACAATTTAAAGTTTAAACTTTTCTCTCTTATCAAATATAATGATGATTAATTGACTCTGATGAATTATTTAACGGCTCTTCTCAGATTAAAGTCACAGATTCAGTTTTTACTTTTTAATTTCAGTTCAGTTTTAATGAGATTTATACTTATGTTTTATTAATGATAATAGTTTCAGCTTCTTTATTTTCCAAATTCTGCTGTTTGGATCTGGTTCCTCTCCCTTAGCTCATCAAGCTAAGCTAAGCTAAGCTAAGCTAAGCTAAGCTAAGCTAAGCTAAGCTAGCTCAGCCTCCTTGTCACATATCTTTTCTCTCTTCTCTGCTGCTGTTTTCTCCCGACGTTTCCAGGTATGTTTACGTGTTGTTTAATTAGCCGAGCAGCTAATTAAAGACATTAGCGACGCTGATAACCGACGTTAGCGCCTCAGCGCTATGTTTGTTTAGCAGCTCAGTGGACAAGGAGGTGTAGAGGGTGAAGGTGTTGACGTTGTTGGATGTTTCTGCTTCATGCAACATTTGACTGGTTTCATGTTCATCAGTACAACCAGGGGGCACCGATGTGAAACACTGAAACGTGTAAATGTGAAGTTCTTCCTTGAGGTTTGCGGGACTTTTCGTCGTGACCTCACCTTTATCTCTTTACTCGTCTCTCCAGGCTTGAACACCAGCGTTCCTTCGCTGTATTCGTAGTCGGACCCGGCGTTGGCTGAGCCGTCCTCCGTCCTGTAGTCGACGTAGAAGGTGTTTTCACCCAAACCTCCTGAACATCACAGATAAAAACTGTTAAAAACGACCCCGACTGAGTCGACCAGGTAAGACAGTTTCTTCCTGACGCATCAACGTCCGTCACCTTGGCAGACGACGGTCAGCGTCAGGACGCCACAGTTCTCCATACACTGACTGTGAGCGCTCTCAAACGAGATGCGGCTGCAGATTCCCAGGTCGTCGTCCTCCGGTGTTTCCTCGTCGGCGACGGCGGCGCGGCGAGCGTGGTCGGCGGCGTGTTTCTTCAGGACGTTACCGGCTCCGATCATCATACGAGTCGCCTGGAAACAAACATGTTTTATACGATTTATTAAAGTTTAATTCATGAATCTCAAACAGTTTCAACAGGAATCAGGACGACACTGAACCACTTTAATGTTGGAGTGATTGATGGATGAGTCGCTACTTTAGCTAACAGCTAATGTAGCTAAATTTAAGTTTGAAACCTTTGATAATTTAGCTTTTTAAGCTGAGACACTTTAGTTTCCTTAGATAGTTTTTCATCTTCAGCTAACGTGTGTTGGACTGTGAAGGATCCAACTGTTGTAGCTTCACGTCTCAGGAAAAGAAGCTGATTGGTTGAACTGAGACAGACGAGTCTCCACCTGGAGGAGACGACCAGTGACTAGAGACTGGTGACTGGGACACGGTAGGAAAGTTAGTAATACGGGTCAGTAGGTTTTTATTTGTAAATGTCGACACGTTGATGCAGGACGATGAGAAAAATGTTGCAACTAAAAAGATGAAATCTGCAGTTTTACCTTCGGTGGTTTGAATTATAACCTGATATATATTTGAGGTCACAGTCGACAGTGTGTGTGTGTGTGTGTGTGTGTGTGTGTGTGTGTGTTACCTGGATGCGGTAGAAAGCCCGGCTCTTCTGTTGGTGCAGCAGTGCGTAGTAGTTGGCCAGCTCCACCAGCTGGTCCAGCTCTTTGTCCGGATATTTCTGCTTCAGCTCCTTCAGGATACGAATCACCTGGAGGGAGATAAAAGGACACACACACACACACGTTAAATTATCTACACACACTCACACTGACGCTACACATGGCTGCTCATGCAAACACTGACAGTCACAGGAATTCATCTCTTCTCCTAAAACCTCTGAACCAATAAAAACGCATATTTTGCAGAATCTTTTTATCCTTGAGCTGAAAACTGTTGACAAACCTTTAGATGCAGAGTTTGACCAATTTCAAAAGAAGAAAAACACTGAAATATCACAGAAAATGATTCGTTTCTGTAATACCTATGTCAGCCACAAGAGGGTGAACTACATCAGTCGTAGTTCGAGATAAGACGACACTTGTTAATGTTTTAACGACTGAAGCAACATTTGATTTTACAGATGGTTTTTCTTACGTTTCTCTTACGTGGTGTCTGGTGGACTTGGTCCTCTGATGGTTGGTGAATCATCAGTCTCACTGATTCACTCACAACCACGTTTAAAAGTCTGACGTTTTATCGCTTTTTCTTTCATTTTCACTTTCTACAAACTCCCCGCGTCTGATCCAGATGTTACCCGGTACCGGGGAGGTCTGCCGCTGATTTCAGCTCCACCGTGAAAACCAGCGTGTTGCCATGGTGATGTTTACACGCCGGTTCAGTGGTTTAGTCTGTGTCGGAGGCAGCGTCTTCACCGGTGCTCGTCAACAATAAACGGCTGTAAATCACGGTGAGAAGCAGCGGCTACATCCTGTCTAGTTCACGTGACCAGACGTAGAGTTTGGTGACGTCACGGTGTGATCGGGAGTCAATCACTGACAAGTCTTGTAGTGTGAACACTACAGGTCTCAGACCAGTTGTTATTTTCTATTTTAAATGTCTCCCATGTGCAGTAGCCACAGTCAGTCGAGAGTTAAATATGATGTATATCTGCCTCTAACATAACACAACATGATGTTATTATCAAATGAATCATTCACTAACGATCTCTACTCCACTTAATCCTCCTCAGGATCATTAGCAGCCGCCAAGTGTTTCATTAGAAACGTTTATGTTAAGACACTTTCATGGAGAACGACGGAGCGTCTGTGTTCATAATGAGGCAGAAACTGAAGATCTCCCCGAGGCGTCACAGCTGTAATTCACAAAAACATCTGTGAAGACGCGAAGCTGCAGTCGCTTTGTGTTTCCATCTCCTCAACCCAGGGAGACACAGAGAAACACAACCCAGAAATCAGTAAGTGGAGGGTTTTATTTCCATCCCTCCGTCAGAGCTGACAACATGACGCAGGGTAGGGTTGTCAACTTCCTGATGAGAAGATACACGACTGGATCCCGTAGCTTTAACTGCACTGAAGACTCTTATATTCAGCTTAAATCCACCGTGTCCGACAGAAAACACCACCACAGACGCTGTCGTTTGTCTTAGAGTCGCATTTTTAGTCTTGTTTGTTTATTGTCCTCCTGCTGCTCATGAGGCTCCATTTTATCTTTACATCTGCTGTCTCCACTGCTACGATACACAGTGAACTTCTGCTCTAGCGTCTCTACTTCTACTCTAGCGTCTCTACTTCTACTCTAGTGACTCTACTTCTACTCTAGTGACTCTACTTCTACTCTAGTGACTCTACTTCTACTCTAGCGTCTCTACTTCTACTCTAGTGTCTCTACTTCTACTCTAGTGACTCTACTTCTACTCTAGTGTCTGTACTTCTACTCCAGTGGGACTAGCGTTAACACCATGTTCCCTCCTCACCTCTTTGCGGCTCTCGTCCAGCTCCTTGCTGCTCTCCATGTTGACCACCATGCTGTTGGAGTTGGGCAGGTTGCCTCCGCCTCCCGTTGCCATGACTCCCGCTGCAGTGCTGATGTTATTGGCCGCGGCGCCATCATGAGTCGCGCCACAGTTCTCGGCAGGGACGACGGCGCCGCCTCGTGGAGGGAACTTTCCGTCCATGATCATCTCCATGCCGCCCTTGTTGGGCGTCAGGTCGCCTTCGGTCTCCACGACGATGCCGTGGCGTTTGTCGGCGCGGTAGCGTTTGCCCATGTACTTGTAGAAGAGCAGACGGCGGTCGGCGATCCACGCCAGGATGACGCACACAGGGAAGTACAACAGGGTCACGAGGGCCTCCCACAGCTGGAGAACACAGGGTCACTTCATTAAAACTGGGTTTCACTGAAGAAAGACCTACTGGAAGAAGCTCCTCCTACTACTGAGGTCATGTGACCTGCAGCTCCTCCTACTACTTTACCTTTAACTTCACGTCCACATCACAAACGTCACCTGCTGCTGCAATGAATCATGGGATATGTTGGACTGTGAAGGATCCGTTTATTTTAGCCAGCTTTGATACTTCAGGTAACTCACGTTTTAAACTAACTTAGTCACTAACTTATTTACTTCAGCAAACTTGGCAACGTTGATTTATCTTATTTAACTACTGTAGCTTATTCAGTCACAATAACTTAGCAAAGTTTGTTATTTTAGGTAATTTAGCATCTGTAGCTAACCTAGCTTCTTTAGCCAGCTTAGCTAACTTTGTTATCATTGCTAATTTTTGGTTAATTTAGTGTATTTCAGTTAATTTAGCTACTTCATCTCAGTCATTTAGATTTAAAACCTTCCTGAAATAACGAGGCAGCCTCACCTCCACGACGCCCGGCGTGATGACGGACAGGATGAGGTAGAGCCAGATGTAGGCGAAGATGCTCCAGAAGGCGGTGATGAAGAAAACCCTCAGGTGTTTGATCTTCCGTGTCTGGTCGTTGGGGATCACCCAGACACAGATACCGATGATCACGAACATGTTGAAGGCGGCGCTGCCCACGATGGTTCCTGGGCCCAGTTCACCGGCCTCAAAGTTGTGACCGCAAACCTGCAGGGACGTAGAGACACAGTCACTAGCTAAAGGGATCTGATGTGTGTGTGTGTGTGTGTGTGTCTTTACCTCTATAACTGACAGCAGGATCTCTGGAGCGCTGGAGCCCAGAGCCATGAGCGTCAGGTTGGACACGGTTTCATTCCAGATTCGAACCGTCGCCACTGATGTTTCACCGTTTGGCATCGTGATGGTCACTTCCTTCTCCTGTTGGACACACACACACACACACACCAGGGTTAGGGTTAGCTACAGGTCTAAACATCCTGTAGCAGCAGCTACAGCTACATGTCTCGGCCTGCAGGTGGAGACTGCAGGGACTTTAGACTCAGACCTGACCCAGGACTTTAGACTCAGACCTGACCCAGGACTTAACTGAGACCAAGACCAGGATCTGAACAGCTATGATGAGTGAAACCACTTGTAGAGACTATGAGCGTAAACCCAGAAACACTTGTGTGATGACTGGTTTCAGGAACATGTGAGCTGCTCACAACAACATTTAATTAAAGTCTTTTCATTTACTGTCGTGTCTTCAAGGTCTGAACGTCCTGTAGCAGCAAACATCGCTCTGTTTGGAGTAAATAAAAGACCAACAGTAAATGAATTCAACTGAACAGAACTCACATCCCGTCAGCAGCTGACAAGTTCATTACAGACAACAACTGTTTTATTTGATTAACACAGTCGCCGGCAGTGAATAAAGATATTAAAACGAGCTCTACCTAAAGTAATGAACACACGATGCTACAATAACACACTTTTGGAAACAATCCTCCAAAACAATAGACAGAACCGTCTCAGTGACAACCAGAACCAAATAAAGAACCAGTAGAAACCTTCAGTGACCACTAACACCTCATCAATCACCTGAAACACACCATTCAAATAAATAGTTGGTTCATTCATCTCTGACTACACAGCTCTGTCTCAATCAAGTCCTGAACTCAGCCTCTATCTGATTTCCCATCACTCGTGAACAAGACCCTGAGACACTCAAGCTCCTCCCAGACCCAGACTGGGCACTACACTTGTTTCCAGTTGAAACCATGGCCTCAGACTGGGAGGTGCCGATGCTCATTCTTCACACTCGGCTGTGAACTGTCCGAGTGCTGGAGGTTGATGTTCAACGATGCCAACAGAACCACATTGTCTGCAACAAGCAGAGCCAGGATACTGAGGCATCAAACCCGACACCCTCCGGCCCTCAGGCCTAGAAATAATGCTGCTGTGGAGATGTTTAACTGAGTCAGTGACCTCGACCCCCTGATGGGAGGATCCACCTCTGAGTCCAGCTCCGCTTCCTTCTTAGGCCACATTCTTTTGTTTGTCTCATTAATTAGTTCATAGTCTCAATACAGTTAGTTAGTTCAATACACAGTTGAACTCTAACAGAGCTGTTGCCACATCTTGATGATAACTAGAGCTTGAAGCTCCGCCTGCTCATCTGGTCTTATCTGTCTGACACAAACCAGGAGACAGTTTAGTGTCGCGGCTGCAGAGACACACGGACTGAAACACAGACGATCAGATTCACCTTCAGACCAAACTAACGACTTCCTCTGAGTGAGTCCAGCTACAGGAGAGAAAAGTGGAAACTACAACACTGCTGCTTCAACCTGCCGACGCTCTGCACACTGAAGGTGAGTCTGACAAAGACCAGGACTCAGAGTGAAAGTAAACATCGGTGAAGTTGGTAGACGGGGGAGGGGAGTCATGACTGACTGTACTTTCTGTCTGCTGTGTTTTCAGCTTCACTCAGAGACTAAATGGCTTCTAGATCAGAGGAGGATCTCTGCTGTCCCGTCTGTCATGAGGTCTATAGAGATCCGGTTCTTCTGTCATGTAGCCACAGCTTCTGTAAAGACTGTCTGAAGAGCTGGTGGAGAGAGAAACCAACACCAGACTGTCCAGTCTGTAACAGAAGATCTTCAAGACCAGATCCACCTCTAAACCTGGTGTTGAAGAACCTGTGTGAGGCCTTTTTACAGGAGAGAGATCAGAGATGTTCAGAGGATCTCTGCAGTCTGCACTCTGAGAAACTCAGACTCTTCTGTCTGGATCATCAACAACCAGTTTGTGTCGTCTGCAGAGATTCAGAAAAACACACCAACCACAGCTTCAGACCCGTTAATGAAGCTGCTCAACAACACAAGAAGAAACTTGAAGAAACTCTGGAGCCTTTAAAGAAGAAGATGAAGAGTTTAGAACAAGATAAAGTGAAGTTTGATCAAACAGAAAAACACATTAAGGTCCAGACCCGACGCACAGAGACGCAGATGAAGGAGCAGTTTAAGAAGCTGCACCAGTTTCTAGAGGAGGAAGAGGAGGCCAGGATGGCTGCACTGAGGGAGGAAGAGGAGCAGAAGAGTCAGAGGATGAAGGAGAAGATGGAGGCTCTGAGCAGAGAGATAGCAGCTCTGTCACACACAGTCAGAGCCACAGAGGACGAGCTGAGAGCTGAAGACGTCTCATTCCTGATCAACTACAAGGCTGCAGTGGACAGAGTCCAGCGGCGCCCCCTGCTGGAGGATCCACAGCTGCTCTCAGGAGCTCTGATAGACGAGGCCAAACACCTGGGAAACCTCACCTTCAACATCTGGAACAAGATGAAGGACCTGGTCTCCTACAGTCCTGTGGTTCTGGACCCAAACACTGCTGGTCCAGGACTCATCCTGTCTGAAGATCTGACCAGTGTCAGTGTGAGTGAAGGACACAGACAACAGCTTCCTGACAACCCAGAGAGCTGATTATTACTGCTCTGTCCTGGGCTCTGAGGGTTTTAACTCACAGCTGCGACGTTGATGTTGGAGACAATAGAAGATGGGAACTGGGTCTGTTAACAGCGTCGGTCCAGAGGAAGGGACAGAACATACAGTCTGGGATATGGAGAATAGGGTTATATGAAGGTGAATACTACACTCTGTTACCAATAGGTCGAAAAACTGATCTCTCAGTGAAGAAGGTCCAGAGGATCAGAGTGAATCTGGACTGGAACAGAGGAAACCTGTCGTTCTCTGATGCTGATGTGGTCTTATCAGAGTTAATCTCCAGGACGGCTTGGTTCAGCTTCAAATCAACGATCAGTTTTCATATAAACAAATTAATAAAGTTTTGAAGTAATTTACAGCTCCAACATCCAACTCCATCAGATTATGACCCAGTCTTTATACTGCGTTGTAGCTGCGGTGAACTGATTGGAAATAAAACTCAAGATCACAAACCAAAGATTTCTCCTTTTTTATCACAAAGAAAACTGCGTCAGACATCGTCCTTCGTCTCAGCTCCTGAGACGCTGCCTGTTTCTCTGCAGAGTCGAGGACGACGTAACCTCAACATTATATCAGCAGCTCCTCCACTACAGTACACACAGTACACTCAGTACTACAGAGTGATGGAGTACACCTCACTAGATCCTGCTGTGCTGTTCAGATAAATGCACTTCATTACCGTCGTCCTCCAGGGGGCAGATAACAGCCGAGGGTCATTTCCAGCCTCATAGAGAATAAACGAACAGAGCGGGAAATCTGTGTGGTCGCTGGTAAAGGAAACCGATCAAATACACTCACTAACCTTGAGAATAATCAGCTCTAATGAATCATTAATGGATAAAAACACAGATGGGAATAGGCTGGTCTGTTCCTGCTGATTCTGTCCACCTGTGAAACAATATGGATCAACGACTGATCTGAGATCAGAATGATGAGTCTGAGTAGTAAAAACACTGACACAGTAAAAACACTGATGTACACCACAAAAACTCAAAATAACAACATTAGAACGATTTTATACCAGCCAGTGTTTTTAAAACAGTAACGTTTTTAAATAAAGTTATAATGTTACTGTTTTATTCAGCTGCTGCATGAGACGACTGCTTCCTATTCAACCTCTGGTGAAATAACATAAGTTCACTAGCGCGGCCTCGAAGGATCCTTCTTATGTAGCTTCTTTTAAAACAAAGACTGTTTCACTGGTTCGGTTTCGTTATGGACGAGGTTCATCTTCACGTCCACATCACAAACGTCACCTGCTGCTGCAGTGAATCATGGGATATGTTGGACTGTGAAGGATCCGACCGTTGTAGCTTCACGTCAACGTCATCAGCTGACTTAGATTATTTAGCTTCCTCAGCTAAGTTAGCTAATCTGATACCTTAGCTAACGTCACATTGGGTAATTTAGTCATTCTGGCTACGAGTTACTAGGTACTTCAGTCTATTTAGCTACGTTAGCTACGTTAGCTACATTAGCTACGTTAGCTAACTTAGCTAACTCAGGTTGGGCTGTGAAAGCTTCATTATGACGATCTTTGACTTGACGACCAAGAAAGAACGTCGCTGTTGAACAAGGATACGACGAACCTGCCTAACGTTGTCCATAACATGTTTACATGTGTTCACAGGGGGGGGCGGGGCTTATGATTATACTGCAGCCAGCCACCAGGGGGCGATGTAGACGTTTCATCAGTGGCTGCAGACGTTCACCTACACTGGTACTTTTGGTTTTATAACATTTTTGTTGCTGAGACAAAACAAGTTTTTCACAATTTTATATAAAAGTCTATATTTGGTGAGTTCGTTCTCACCTGGGACGTGATGACCTCTATCGACGCCATGAAGCGGTCGGCGATGATGGACACGCCCAGGAACATGTACATCAGAGACACGAAGTAGACGACGGCTCTGGCCACCTGGTCTCCGAGTCCCGGTTGGTTCGGTCTCCAGACCGGCAGCAGGATTCCCTTCTTACAAACCGTCACCTCGTTACACTTGTCGGGCTTTTGTGTGGTGCTGTTTCCATAAGACACGGAGGGCAGGGAGGAGGAGGAGGAGGAGGAGGAGATGGAGGGCGAGGGGTCGGTGGTCGGATCGCTGCGTTGGGACACCGGCTGACATGGAGGCAACGGGGCGAGGAAGAGGAGGAGGAGGAAGAGGACGGGGCCGGGCGTGGAGAGGAGAGGCATGGTGGCGTTTGGTTCCCGAGCGGGAGGAAGAGGTGAGGCGGAGGAGGGTGACCAGCTCACCTGTAGGGGGAGCGAGAGACAGGAAGTCAGTCTGTGAAACATAAACCTGTGACAACACAAACGTCAGATGTCATTCGTTACATAAAATGACATTTATCACAAAAAATTCAACAAATACGTTGATTGAAAACAGTTTTTGTTGTATATGATCAGAAATCCACAGTCCGTCACTGTGATTGGTTTGTTTGGACCAATCAAACATGTTTCTATGAGCTGGAAAAGTTACGTCCATCGAAACTTAAAACATAAAAAGCTGAACTTAACGTCCTCGTACGTTTGAATCAAACTGCTGAAAGTTCAATGAAACACAAACATTTCAGTGTCAAGTTCATTTCATGAAGCTGCTGCTCGTGTTTGAACAGAAACGAGTCCTTGAGGATTCAGAGAAGAACTGGAGTGGGAGGAAAAAAAACCAAAAGAAAAGAGCGATGACGAGATTCAGGTGGAAACTCGTCGATGAAGGAGGACGAGGAGAAGAGACGAGACGACGTCGGTTCAGTTCAAGGTTTGTGATTTACTGGTTTGATGCAACATTTTCTTCAGTTGGAGACAATTTCCTCCAACAACAGACACATGTATCTTTGTTGTTTGATACAACAGTGACTGTAAATGTCAGTAAACGTGATAAAACTGGGGGTAATAAGAGGACGGCGCTGCTCTCGTGTTCGTCCTCAGCGTGAGACTCAGGACGGACACATGGACAGATGGACCGACCGCGTCGTCCAGGTCGGGTTCGTCCACGCCTTAATCTTCACCCGCTCTGTCGTTTCATCTCCGTCTTCCTCCATCTGTTCGTTTAGTGACGGTGAAACCACCTGCTAACACCTTCTGTTGCCAAATAATCCCCGTCCTCAGTGTTCAGAGGGAAATGTCATCGCTTCCACTAAACGTCTCTTACAGTCGACGTCACGTTAAAAACAGTGGACCGTCACAACAACAGACAGATGTTGAAGAGGCCACAGAGCAGAGCGCCCCCTGGTGGCAGACAAATATACAGATCCAGAGAAAACGCGACCATGACGAGACTATAAATGAACTACTGCTTATTCTTCATCTGCAGGTCATTTTGTTCTAATTTGCAACAAAAGAAACATTTTACAGCGATGAAATCTGTTGTATCTGTCATTTAATCGTCTTATCAGCCTCTAAAACTAAACGATGTTGAGTCTAAAACCAGTTACCAGATGCTGAGCTGACTGGACCAGTCTGAGGGAAGATGTTTAAAATGTTAAAAGTTTGTTTTACGTCTTCGTCTTCATTTAAATCAAAGTCAGTTGAGTCTTTTCAAACGTTGTTCGTTCATGTGGAGAAACAACAAACAAACTGTCACAGTTTCACTTCAACAACACGTTTACTCTTCATGTTTGACCTGAAGTCAAAGAACCAGCCAGAGTTTTTCTGCCAATAAACACAAACAGGATGAAAAGAGACACTTTGTTCTCAGAAGCAGCTTCAGGCCGACGCAGTTTTTATCATCATCAGAGAGAAACTGCAGGTTTGTGAACAGACGGTTCATCAACGTGTTGAACTGAATCTTTTATCTAACACTTTATTGTCTCTTTGTGGATGTTTAGTTCTGATGTCGCGGCTGCGACGCTTCACTTTGTTGTTACTTTGTGTCATTTTCTAGTTCATTTGTATCATCCTGTCATCGTTTAACGGTACGTTGTGGACATTTAGTGTCATTTCATCGTTGTTCTGTCGTTTTGTGTCATTTTCTAGTTACTTTGTATCACTTTGTTGTTGTTTTACATGTCTGGACGTTTTATCTTCTCTAACAACTGATTCTAACACGTCAACGTCCTTCGATCGTCTGATAAACAGCAGCGACTGATCTGGTTCTGGTTCTGGTTCTGGTTCTGGATTCACACACGTTGCATCAGTTCACCTTTGTAACTTCAACCAGATAAAATCATAAAAAGTCATAAAAAGACAAGGAGCTAAATTTGGTCCCTGGAGGTTTTAAACTGTTTGAGGATGAGACTGATGAACTCTGATGATCTGCTCTTTTTACACATCAGAACCAAGACGACGAAGCTTGAAATCACCACAACAACAACAACAACGTCAGCAGGCCGCTGGCTTTCTACACGTGATTTATACAAACAGCAGTGAGGAAAAGAAACGACTGAAGTGAAACGACGGTTTGGATGAGCTGAGTTGCTGGAGGAGATTTACAGTGAACCACAGAGGATGAAGAGGAGGAGGAGGAGGTGGTGATGAAGGAGAAGTAGATGTGAGACCCGGTGGAAGACATGAAGTGATGGAGCGATGATAAAAGGAAGGAGGGTCGACTAAACCAGTTAACGACCGTCATTCAGGATGCAGGAGCAGCGCGTTGCTGTGGCAACCAGAGGACCGGAGGCACCGGGAGGAGGAATCGATGACCACGGAGGAAGAGGAGGACGAGGAGGAGGAGGAAGAGGAGTAAAAAGACTGGTCACTGTGTCTGGACCGTCTCATCTCATCATGTTTGTTACAGTAACTGTTGTTTTAACCTGAACTCATCAAACAGACGTTTAAACACAGAATTAAACTGTGACAGTTGATGTTGATCAGACGATCAACTGATTCTAGGACGTGAATTTAAATGACGACGTTGAAACTAGACGTGTCCTGACTTTACCGACACATAGAGATGAAAGATAAAATGAGAAAATACGACGTATCGTGACGTTTTAACCTCATCATGATGTCGATCATGGAGACGAGACAATGAAAATAAAGTCTGAGTAGAAACTGTAACAGTAAAACAACATAACGAGCGTCGTCTTCTCTAGAACTACGACTGATGTGGTTCACCCCCCAGTGGCCCAAAAGTGAATTACAACAACAAATCACGTTTCTATGAAAACGTCTGAGACATTAAAGTGTTTTTTCTTTTTCCTTTTAATTTGTTAAATGGTTTGTCAACATGTTTCACCTCGAGAATAAAACTGATTCTGTAAATGTGAATTTAATCACGTTTATCGATGAATAAAATAAATGTGTTTCTGTTTCTACAAACGTTGATCAGTCGTGTTTTCAAACCCACACTCATCAGTGTGTCTCTGTATCAGTGTATTAACATGTATTTTTTGAAGCTGTGAACAGAATCTTATTTCCTCTACATCAGTAAATCAACAGACGTGAACCGAGCAGAGTTTTATTGGTCATAAACCGACGGCAGCTTCCATCCGTCAGACTGTTTCCACGTCGAGTCTTTATGAGACACACGGAGGCAGCTGCAGCTCATTAGCATGTTAACATGTTAGCATGTTAGCTTAAAGACGGACTGAACCTCTTGTTATTATCTGATAAACTGTCAGACGATTGATCAATGTTTAATCTGAGATGAAACCGACGGAGCAGATGAAGATTTTTATTAAAACCTGAGGCGACTTCCTTCTGTTCAACACAAACGTTGAACAGAAAATATTAAATATAATAAGTTTTTCTTGTTGCAGCTGCAGAAAAACGTCAATCAACCTCTTCTACCTGACGTCAGCACGAACGTCAACATCTCTCTGTTATTCTTTATCACTGATTTATCCTCAGAAATGAAAACGTTTGTTTCCACGGCAACAAAAACTCTAAATTCAATCACAAATGGAAACAAATGATTGTCCCTGAATAAACCTGAAGAACTGACGGAACCGTTCAGTCTGTTGTAAACTCAGTTCGTTCAAGTTAAAATGTAAAGTAAAGAGCATTTCTGTTGTTTTGCAGCAGTGAGTTTGTATCTCAAGGATTCACAAATCATCTAAAAACACCTCAGATATGTGATTAATGTTCATCTCACATCAACTTCACGACAAAAACAAGCTGCTTCTCTGACTCAGCTGCAGGTTTTCATCTGGTCCTTCATTTACAGCTCAAACGTCACAGTAATTATAGTCTTTATGAAACTGAAAAGACCGAAAAATCAGCCCATTTTTACATTTTTACTCTGCCATTAAAAACGACACGGGGTCGTTTCATCTTCTCTAACAACAGCAAAGTCTGAAAGTCTCAAACAGATTTGAGTTGTTGGGTTTAGATTTCAACAAAAACATGTGAACTTCCTGCGTCTCAACTGTGTCACTGTTGTTCTGATGTCGACGTCGTTTACAAGTTGTACCACACGAGGAAAATCACGTTTTCAGATGTTTTGGTCGTGATGAAACATTTCGGTCTCAAAATGAAAGTTTATCTTGTTGCTTCCTCAAGTTTCTTGGACCAGAAACAATTTTTAAAGTAAAGACATAAAAACCACCAACAGGTTGTGAATGTTTCTACTAAACTGGAAGAAATTCTCTGAAGATTCGTCACAAAAAACCAACGACGACGCAGAAACGTCAAAGTCAAAGAAAGAAACACCTGAAGTTGTTTGTTCCTACGATGTGAAAGTCGACTGTTTTATTTTTAGTTTTTAATTGTTACTATTATTATCACGTCTTTGTGGAGCAGTAACATGTTTCTACGTCTTTAAAAAACTGTTCAACTCTTCTCCAGTTCTGACCGACTTTGTTAAACTGATCAACGGACGCGTCCGTTAAAACAGACAGATCGAACCGTCAAGTTCATCTCTTTAATAGTCGAGCGTCTAAAACCTCCAAACTCCAGATCTCTGATCTATTTCCTGTTTCACATTGTTCACGTCTCATTAGCGTCTGTTTCCAACATCTGAAAGTAACTTGAGCTATAAATATCAAACACAAACACAACTGTCTAATTAACTCCACCATCTGTGGATATGAGAAGCCGATTGAATAAAACAGACACGGTGAAGCTGCTTCCATCGACCGCGAGGGACACGAGTGTCGAGTTGATCAGTTTTAATTACTGATGTGATCGGAAACGTCAAACCGGTAAAAGTCTCCGTCATCGACTCGTTTCACTTCCTCCGACCGTGGATCTGACACGTCTCGTCTGGTGAAGAACTGACGGTTAAATCTATAAAAACACGGAGGATTTAATCTTTAACCCACAGACATCGGACCACGACCTGTGTCACGAACTGTCACAGCAGCATTGATGTTGTCACAGAAGTAAAAGATGCTCTGGTGTTTGTTCTGTTCATTCATTTATTTTACTAAAACACTGTCGGCTTCTTTTATCTAATAAAAACAACTTTACGTTAACACCAGCTTGTTTATATCTTGTATTTATCAGGAGGTTAAAGCTAAATTAGCTCATTTAAAAGTGTCTGAGTCTGAACAAAGTAGCAGTTTGATCATAAAACCTTCGTCTGACACTGAGGTCGGGAGATAACGAGACTGATTTGTTCTTTTATCTGAAAGAAAAACTCTAGTTTGACACTTTCCCTCTTTAACTGGAGTCTCTTCTCGCCCTGCGACCAATTTCTCTTCCCATTAACTCGGTAAAAGGACGTTTGATTGAACCTCATTAGACCTGGTGAAAAGCTGCTGTTAAAGTTCGATGATGATTTCTAAGAGAAACTGACTGTGAAGAGGAAATCAACGGGTCGCAGCTTCATCACGACCTGATGCTCCCCTGAACGTCGCCAACAAGGTAGAGACGAAAGAATGAAGAAGATGTCGTCAGACGAAAAACAACGAAAAACACGATAAAAATGTCGATGTCGATGATGCAATTAAAACGACAAAAGATGGTGCGACGTCAAAAACGTGATTAAAAACATCAGAACATGGTCGTCACAGCGCAAAAAACACTTTAAAAACGCGATAAAAATCCAAAAATGTGATAAAACAACATTACGTTGAAAAAAAACCTGATAAAACATAAAAACAGGATTTTATTAAAACTTGGTAAAAACTTTAAAAATGAAAGAACAACATGGTAAAAACCAGATACGTGTCGTCAAAACATCGTGAAAACACAACGTTTCGTAAAAAACTCAAACTGTGACGCGTCACAGTTTGAGTTTGAATCAGTCCATCATCACTGATTCATCCTCAACATGATTCACGTCTCTTACACTCGTTTCTACAGTTTCACATTCAAATGAGCTGAGTCACTTCACCCGGGAGACGCTTCACTCCGAGGATCCTGGGAAAACTGGAGAACGCCTGGTCACCTGACTCATGACTAAATGTTTCTGCTGCAGAGCTGCTAACGCATCACTGCTGTTGCCTAGCAACAACCACAACAACAACAATAACCTTCAAAATAACAATAACAGATAAATACGATATAAATCTTTATAATCAATAAAGCAGCTCCTCCGACCACTGAGGTCACGTGACCTTTTTAACTCCACGTCCACATCACAAACGTCACCTGCTGCTGCAATGAATCATGGGATATGTTGGACCGACTTAATACTTCCTCTAACTTAACTTGTCAAACCACCTCGGCCAACATAGCTGCTTCAGCTAACTTGGCTAATTTAGCTAAATTTTTGACACTGTAGCTAATGTAGCATCTTCAGCTAGTAGCTTGTAGCTTCAACATGTGGACGCAAATAGTCTGAAATGTAGGTCACAGTCCTGTGATTGTGCAACTTTGTGTGTGTGTGTGTGTGTGTGTGTGTGTGTGTGTTTCAGGGGAATTGTCACAGACGAGACAAACAACAACTTTGGCAACAACAAGTTGCTGCTGCTGCTTAGCAACAACAACACACACAAACACACACACACACACACACACACACACACACACACACACACACACACACACTCTCTCAGTTCCATTAAACTCTGTGTTTTATTCATCAGGTAAAAAGCTTTTAAGTGGAGTTGAGAGTTGGCTCAGGTAGAAACGCTGCCGTCGGTTTAAACGTGACGAGTTTCTACAGACGGTGAAATGTTGATGAGACGAGGTCGACGTCGTTAAACCGAAGGACGATAAAACACCGGAGAAGTTTATCTGTTGAATAAAAACAGCTTCGTGTTTGTGTCTTTTCTCAGTTGGATTAATTCAGACGTCTGTAAAACTCATCGTTCATCTGCTGACGACGACTTTTAAAAACTGTTGTTTTTCATCAAAAACGTGTTTAAAAAACTGTAGAAAATCATCAAAACCTGATAAAACGTGACAAACGGTGGATGAACATATTTATATTTATTTCCTGTTTGTTTATAAAAATATAAAACTCATTTAAACATTTTAATTAAGTTAGAAAATAAATGATGAAGAAAAGATGAAAGAATAACGATGTTTCTGATAAAAATGAAAACCTTTAACGTTCAGTTTAACGTCAGAGTGAACGACGACTTTAGTTTCCTCTGAGATCAAAGCTCATGTTATGAACAAATAACAGACTCCTCCTCCTCCTCCTCCTCCTCCTCCTCCTCCCACACAAACTCTCATTAGGACAAATTGAGGCCACTTCACGGAGTAAATTGGTCTCTCAACAATAATTTTCTTTATGTCGTTGAGCCTCGTTCTGTTGGAGACAATCAGTGTCGGTCGATGGAGCAGAGACACCGGGGAGGAGGAGGAGGAGGAGGAGGAGGAGGAGGAGGAGGAGGAGGAGGAGGAGGAGGAGGAGGAGGAGGAGGAGGAGGAGGAGGAGGAGGAGGAGGAGGAGGAGGAGGAGGAGGAGGAGGAGGAGGAGGAGGAGGAGGAGGAGGAGGAGGAGGAGGAGGAGGAGGAGGAGGAGGAGGAAGTGTTAAAGTGAAAAGTGTTAAAATGCTGAGAGAAGCTGCAGACGTTTCACTGAGTCGACTTATTAAACCTGTGAATTTAGTTTTCTTCCTGTGGTTCCAGTTAGTGACCAGTTAGTGGTTGGTTAGTGGTTGGTTAGCAACCAGTTAGCAACCAGTTAGCGACCAGTTAGCAGTCAGTCTGGATCAGAGCAAAATAACAGATGTGAAACAGAAACAGGAGGTTAAATGGACGTGAAGAGGAAACGTTAGAGAGAAGAAGGAGTTTGTTCTGTTTGACGTTAAAACACCAGTCGACTCTTTTCAACCTCAACAAACAGGATTGTTTCTGTAACTGTTTCTCTGACTGATCAGCTGCCGATCGCTGATCAAAGCGTCTGAATTAAAGTGTCGAACGTGACCGATGGAGTTTTATCACCAAAGACACACAAGTCGTTTCTCTGTCGGATCAACAAACCTTTTAACAGCAGGAAGTTTCCGTTTCAGTCGAGTCCAGACTTTGGACCTGTGACTGAACCAGATCCAGGTTTTAAACCGTTTGTTTTTCTTCTCAGTGTTTCTGGTTCAACGATGTGACGAAGACGTTTGACGTCACGTTCGTCACGACTTCCTGTTTGTCCGACATGTTCAGTGACAGAAATGATCAAACGCAGCGTTGGAAACTTCTCCTCAGCCTGAGTCACGTCTCCTCGGTTTAATCACCGTTTGTTGCGTTAAATCCCAGCGGGTTGTTGTTGTTTTCCAGCTGCACCGAGCAGCGATTCGTCTTATTTTCAGTCTGAACACTTGAACAGTCGCAGTGAGAAACGAAGCCACATGAATAATTTACTACCAACTTCCTGTGGATCGACTCCAGGTTTAACAGATCGGTTCTCAGCCACATGAAGGAATGAAGACGTTATCAGAATAGAAATGTGCTGCAGGAGGAGCCGAGGTTTCTCTAACATCTGCAAACTTCACTCAACTGTTTCTTCGTCAGCGTTGAAGGATTCACGTCCCTCGACCAGTTTGAGTCCAACTCACGAAAGTTTCACCTGCTCACACTTATAATTTTTCTGACGTTTTAAGAGTTTCCTCTGCAGGACGAGCTGGAAGACGCTGAGACCACAAACCCACTTCCTCTCCTGAGCCCTGATCTTCTCGGTCTCATGTTAACAACATACGAACGGGGACACATCCATCATCTTTCTCTTCACGTCCGCAGCAGACGACACTAATGGTCCATGAAGCGTCTCGTTAAACCTGGACTGATGGAAAACGACGTGGAAGTGGATTCAAATTGAACCTGGATCCTGATGTGACGAGTGAAGAGTAAACAGAAAGAAGAACGAGGCGACAAGATGCGAAGAAACGACAGAAAAACTGAAACCTGAGTCGAGTCCGACGACTTTCACGTGTCGTCGTCTTGATGTCGTCGCGTTGTCGTGTGAAGATTCAACGGTTCAATTTCCAACCGGCAGCCTCGTGGTTTCAGACACGTCCGTGTTTATTTGTGACATCGCTGTGGTTTCTGTCTGCAGCTCGGTTTCAGTCCCAGCAGCAGCAGCTTGTTGTGGTTTCAACTGGTTTGTTTCTTTGACTCTTTTATCTTCGTGAAGCTGCAAAACTAAAATGATTCTGTTTGTTTCAATGTTTGTAGCGAACGTTTCGCCTTCGGTTTTAAATGTTACAACTACTTTATTTGTTACTGGAAGACCAACATATATCTGTCAACACACACACACACACACACACACACACACACACACACACACACAGATCCTATTAACCAACAAGGACAAACCTCAGACTGTATCAGAGTAAAAACATCATCATTTACTGAAGATAAGTCCTTGTTATGTTGGTGTGTAAACACATTAAAGTCCCCATAATGTGAGGAATACCCCAACCACACACACACACACACACACACACACACACACACACACACTCTCTCTTTCAGTACAATAATGAAGCCCATTCATCACCACTTGGCTGGTTTTGCTGTGGGACACGACTAATGAGCCATTACTGTAGCTGTTACCCACAATACACTGCTGCTTCAAACCACCCGCTCAACACACACACACACACACACACACACACACACACACTGCATGTCCCGTGGTGTGTGTGATAACTACAGTTACGTCTCATCAGTTCAGTGTTTTTATTCATTTTATTTGTTATAATTTAACGTCTCATTGTCTGTTTCCAGTAAATAAATAAAAATTGAATCTTAATTACATATTAAAGTGGAGACGTCGGTTAAGCTAGTTTAATTTAGCTGTTTGAGCTAACTTGACTACTTTAACTACCTTAGCTACATTAGCTCACTTAGGTTATTTAGCCGCCTAATGATAGGTTAGCTAACTGTTACTAACTTCAACTAGCTGAGGTTGAGCCGTGAAACCAACGATTGTAGCCTTCGCTAACTTGGCTACGTTAGTTAACTTATATTATTTAGATGGCTTAGATAATTTTGCTAAAGTGTGTCTTACTTAATCTTAGCTAACTTCGTCATCAGAAGTAATAAACCTTAATTTAGCTATTTAAGCTAACGTAGCTACTTCAGCTAACTTAGTCTGAGCTGTAAACTCTTACTGAATATGAGACATAATAATCAAACTTCAGTTAGTTTCTGTCATCGTGTCCATTCAATCGTGTGCAGGACGATTCACTTTGTAATTGATTAACTTTTGAAAACAGTTTTAACAAAACATGAAGAGAATAAAACTCACCACAAGTCTGAGTTCGTCGTTCTTCAACCGTCGATCCTCATAGAGTGAAGCTGCAGAGACACAGACAGAAAACGACGTTAGACGGAGACAGAAACATCAACCGTGTCAGGAGTCACAGCATGTGAAGCAACAACACGTCAACATGTTCACGACACGTCAACGTCCATACGACACGTCAACGTCCATACGACACGTCAACGTCTTCACGACACGTCAACGTCCACGACACGTCAACGTCTTCACGACACGTCAACGTCTTCACGACACGTCAACGTCCATACGACACGCCAACGCCCATACGACACGCCAACGCGTCTTCACGACACGCCAACGCCTTTCACGACACACGCCAACGCCCATACGACACGCCAACGCCCACGACGACACGCCAACGTCCGATACGACGCCCACGCACGCCAACGTCTTCACGACACGCCAACGCCCACGGAGACACGCCAACGCCCCATACGATACGACACGTCAACGTCCATACGACACGTCAACGTCTTCACGACACGTCAACGTCTTCACGACACGTCAACGTCCACGAGACACGTCAACGTCTTCACGACACGTCAACGTCCACGACGACACGTCAACGTCCATACGACACGTCAACGTCTTCACGACACGTCAACGTCCATACGACACGTCAACGTCCACGAGACATGTCAACGTCTTTACGACACGTCAACGTCTTCACGACACGTCAACGTCCATACGACACGTCAACGTCCATACGACACGTCAACGTCCACGACATGTCCAACGTCCACGACACGTCAACGCCCATACGACACGCCACGCCCAACGCCCATACGACACGCCAACGCCCATACGACACGCCAACGTCTTTATGACACGCCAACGCCCATACGACACGCCAACGCCCATACGACACGCCAACGCCCATACGACACGCCAACGTCTTTACGACACGCCAATGTCCATACGACACGCCAACGCCCATACGACACGCCAACGCCTTCACGACACGCCAACGCCCACGAGACATGTCAACGCTTTCACGACACGCCAACGCCTTCACGACACGCCAACGTCTTCACGACACGCCAACGCGTCTTCACGACACGCCAACGCCCATACGACACGCCAACGCTTTCACGACACGCCAACGCCCACACGCGCCAAACGCCCATACGACACGCCAACGTCAACGTCACGCCAACGCCCACGACGCCAACGTCCATACGACACGCCAACGCCCATACGACCAACGTCTTCACGACACGCCAACGCCCACGACGACACGCCAACGCCCATACGACACGCCAACGCCCATACGACACGCCAACGTCTTCACGACACGCCAACGTCTTCACGACACGCCAACGCCCATACGACGCCAACGCCTATACGACACGCCAACGCCCATACGACACGCCAACATCTTCACGACACGCCAACGCCCATACGACACGCCAACGCCCATACGACACGCCAACGTCTTCACGACACGCCAATGTCCATACGACACGCCAACGCCCATACGACACGCCAATGTCCATACGAAACATGTCAACGTCTTTCACGACACGCCAACGCCCATACGACACGCCAACGTCTTTACGACACGCCAACGCCCATACGACACGCCAACGTCTTCACGACACGCCAACGCCCATACGACACGCCAACGCCCATACGACACGCCAACGCCCATACGACACGCCAACGCCCATACGACACGCCAACGCCCATACGCCAAAGTCCACGACATGTCAACGTCTTTCACGACACGCCAACGTCTTTCACGACACGCCAACGTCTTTCACGACATGTAAACGCCCATACGACACGCCAACGCCCACGACATGTCAACGCCCATACGACACGCCAACGCCCATACGACACGCGCCAACGCTTTTTACGACACGCCAACGCCCATACGACACGCCAACGCCCATACGACACGCCAACGCTTTCACGACATGTAAACGCCCATACGACACGCCAACGCCCACGACATGTCAACGCCCATACGACACGCCAACGCCCATACGACACGCCAACGTCTTTACGACACGCCAACGCCTTTACGACACGCCAACGCCCATACGACACGCCAACGCCCATACGACACGTCAACGCCCATACGACACGCCAACATCTTTACGACACGCCAACGCTTTTCACGACACGTCAACGTCCATACGACACGTCAACATCTTCACGACACGTCAACGTCTTCACGACACGTCAACGTCCATACGACACGTCAACGTCTTCACGACACGTCAACGTCCATACGACACGTCAACGTCTTCGAAACATGTCAACGTCCATACGACACGTCAACGTCCATACGACACGTCAACGTCCATACGACACGTCAACGTCTTTACGACGTCACTACAAGTCAGGAGTCAGTGATCACGACTCATTTGTAGAAATGTCACTTAATGAGGTGATGATCGTCTCTGGAGACGCTGCTGTATGGATAATGAGCTGAACACACACACACACACAGTGTGTTTTTCCACCAGTCAGAACAACAGATGGTGAAACAATGATGAGAGTCTGAAGTTGATGCATCGTCTCGATTAGTGATTTTTATTAAATGTTTCATTGATCGCTCAGATTAAGATTATTAGATGATTCTGTGGTTGTAACCGTCACTAACTGATTAATTACAATTAATTAATCAGCTCCTCCAGGATTTCAGCTTTTTTCAGACGTTGACCTAATTTATCTGATTTCTCAGCAGATTTTATAAAACTTTCAACTTTAAAACTGTATTTGTGTGTATTTGTGTGTGTGCGTGTATTTGTGTGTGTGTGTGTGTTTGTGTATTTGTGTATTTGTGTGTGTGTGTGTGTATTTGTGTGTGTGCATTTGTGTGTGTGTGTGTGTGTGTGTGTGTGTGTGTGTGTGTGTGTGTGTGTGTGTGTGTGTGTGTGTGTGTGTGTGTGTGTGTGTATTTGTGTGTTTGTGTGTGTGTGTGTGTTTGTGTATTTATGTGTATTTTTGTGTGTGTGTTTGTGTATTTGTGTGTGTGTGTGTGTGTGTGTGTTTGACGTCTGACACTCTGGGACTACAGACATTTATAGAAACGTGTCCTGGTTTCTTCGACAGATTGAAGTTGAAGTTCTTTAAATGTTTCATCCCAACAGATAAAGTCAAAGCTACAAACTGTGGTGACTGAGGATGTTTGAGGTGAAACGTTTAAAGTAAAAGGTCGTGAGGGTCGATGTTAAATGTCGACATGAAATCACGTCCACTTCATCATTTTATTTCGTCTCATTATTTCTCTAAAGGTCGAAACTGAAAACGTCTGTGTAACTGAAGAAGTCCAGCGTCTCCGTTCAGGGTTTGTGTTTTTTGATTTTGTTTCTGTGAATCAGCCTGGATGCTGGTCACCGTGGAAACCAGACACGACCCTGAAGAAAATGATATTATATCTCAGTAACGTGGTTTCAGGGGATTCACGTCAGATTAATGTGTGTGATTGTTTCATAAAATAAAGCCTAGGGTGAATCTCAGGAGGAAACGACAGGATCAAAAAACAAAACATCACATGGAAAGAAAGTTTCTATTTTACTTTGTAACTAAACTACTGCTTGTTACAATGTAGCTGATCTAAAAGTTGTCTTCTTCTTTGATGCTAAGCTACGTTAGCGACAGGTTCATCGTCTTCTACCTTAGATGTTTATTTAATTTCACTTGTGTATTTAAAGTAAGAACAAGCAGCTGTGAAGTGAGTCTGAGAAGCTTCAACACAATAAATAAAAAGAAACCAAATCAATCGTGTGATGTCCAGCGGGTCGGAGACTAATCTTCATCTATTGATCGCGGCTCATTCACAGAGAGAAGCTCGCTCATTTAACTAATTAGAAATAACTGCAGCTGCTGCAATTTGCTGTTGAGCTGAAGTCAGCGACTGAGTTTCTTCTTCAGGACGAACGAACAAACGGCAGCATCGACGTTTGAAGATCAAACCCGTTTGATTTAAAAACGCTGCAAACAACACAAACGTATTTATGACTCGGCAACGTCTGTGGCTGTAAAACCATGAAATGACGACTGGTAGAACCACCTGAGACCTGATGACACCCTCCTGAAAACATGAGCTGCATCAGACCAGCGGAGGCTTTTCTTTCTTTTGATGGATTTTATCGAAGCTGCATCGGTCACTGTGACGTCAGAGCGACGACGACGACGGAAGAAACAACTCAGATTTACTGCTAACACCTGCTAACACCCGCTAACAACTGCTAACACCTGCTAACACCTGCTAACAACTGCTAACACCTGCTAACACCTGCTAACACCTGCTAACAACTGCTAACACCTGCTAACACCTGCTAACAACTGCTAACACCTGCTAACAACTGCTAACACCTGCTAACAACTGCTAACACCTGCTAACAACTGCTAACACCTGCTAACAACTGCTAACACTAACACCTGCTAACACCTGCTAACACCTGCTAACAACTGCTAACACCTGCTAACAACTGCTAACAACTGCTAACACCTGCTAACAACTGCTAACAACTGCTAACAACTGCTAACAACTGCTAACACCTGCTAACAACTGCTAACAACTGCTAACACCTGCTAACAACTGCTAACACCTGCTAAAAAACGCTAACACCTGCTAACAACTGCTAACACCTGCTAACAACTGCTAACACCTGCTAACACCTGCTAAAAACCGCTAATACCTGCTAACACCTGCTAACAACTGCTAACACCTGCTAACACCTGCTAACAACTGCTAACAACTGCTAACACCTGCTAACAACTGCTAACACCTGCTAACAACCGCTAACACCTGCTAACACCTGCTAACACCTGCTAACACCTGCTAACAACTGCTAACACCTGCTAACACCTGCTAACACCTGCTAACAACTGCTAACAACTGCTAACAACTGCTAACACCTGCTAACAACTGCTAACACCTGCTAACACCTGCTAACAACTGCTAACACCTGCTAACAACTGCTAACACCTGCTAACAACTGCTAACACCTGCTAACACCTGCTAACACCTGCTAACACCTGCTAACAACTGCTAACACCTGCTAAAAAACGCTAATACCTGCTAACAACTGCTAACAACTGCTAACACCTGCTAACAACTGCTAACACCTGCTAACAACTGCTAACACCTGCTAACAACTGCTAACACCTGCTAACACCTGCTAACACCTGCTAACACCTGCTAACAACTGCTAACACCTGCTAACACCTGCTAAAAAACGCTAACACCTGCTAACAACTGCTAACACCTGCTAAAAAACGCTAATACCTGCTAACAACTGCTAACACCTGCTAAAAACCTGCTAACAACTGCTAACAACTGCTAACAACTGCTAACACCTGCTAACAACTGCTAACACCTGCTAACAACTGCTAACAACTGCTAACACCTGCTAACAACTGCTAACACCTGCTAACAACTGCTAACAACTGCTAACACCTGCTAACAAACGCTAATACCTGCTAACAACTGCTAACACCTGCTAACACCTGCTAACACCGCTAACAACCTGCTAACACCTGCTAACAACTGACACCATTAAACATCCTCACCAGAAAAACTGACTTAAATTAAATGAAAATAAAAAAAATAAATGTTCGTAAAGTCCAAACATCTCCACTTCAGTCGAGACTGAAGTTTGAAGGTTGTAAAGTTGTAGACTGAGACGTTCGTTGTATTTGTGCTTTAACATGAAGACTTTTATTCAGACGCTGAATAAATAATCAGACTGGTTCATATTTTACCAGAAATAAAGTCTAACGAGCTGCAGTTTCCAACATTTCATTCATGTTCAAAGTTTCCTCCACACAAACTACAAGTAGCAGCAGTTTGTTGTCGACAGCGACTAAAAAAAAGATCCACCGTCATGAAGCAGAAGAAGTCGATGGTTTCATCAGGACGTTTTCTAAGTCACTGGAGTTGATGAGTTCACATATCGACAGAATCAAAGAGATTTTGTGATTTAAAGTCTAATAAAGTGTCTGTGGTTCTGGTCGTTGTTTTGTCGTTACAGTTTATATGTTGAAGAGCTGTGGTCAGAAATAAACGAGTGTTGGTTCGAGGAGCAAGACGAAGAGTTCATCGTCTCTAATGCTCCTCGGCTGATTGACGACCACGATGGGGTTCTGGAGTCGGGCCCAGACCAGTCTGAGTCCACCACGAGGTCTACCAACGTTCAGAAAAACCCAGACCAGGATTCACCGTCAGGGAGTCGCCATTGGCGGCGGCGGCACACAGATGTGTGCAGACGTTTAAAGGTGTTTTAATCTGGACCGAACAGCTGGAGATTCGACCCGACTCGACCCGTTCGTCTCGATCAGGAGCTGGAAATAAACCAACCTGGTTCTCAGACCTGTTTAAAAACCTTCAGGGACAAAGTGTGAAACTGTGTCACAACTGTTTTAAATAATAACGTCACAATAATAACATCTGTAATAAAGAGGAAACTGCAGATGCTCCAGATGTTTCAGTCTTCAGACTCAGACTTGTTCACCTGGTTAAGAAACATGAGCTGACGTGTGTTTTATAGAAACGGATCAATAAATCTACAACCGACCAGTTCATCAACATCTTAAGTCCTAAATTAAACAACATGTGGATTAAAGGACAAACGAGTCATCGTGTCTCCTCCTGAAACCGTTGAACTGTTGAATCTCGGCTGTCACGTGAACATAAATGTGACTGAATAAAGACGAGTTGAGAGGAAACATCACGCTACGGCGACCAGACGCCGCCGGTCCTCAGACTGGACTCCCATGATCCTCCTCTCTCGTCCGTGTCGTCGCTCTGGGCGGTTTTTCTTGTCGTGCTTCATCTATTTTCTCATCGATCTGTTTCCACCTGTCGCTCGCAGCCTCAGTAATTTCTCACTGATCTAATTTCATCACGTCGGTTTGGATGTGACAGACGCCATCACTGTTGCTGAGCAACGGCACAACAACGTCACGACAACACAACGAAACAACAACACAACAAAACGACACAACGATGACACAACAACACAACAAAACAACACAACGACGACACGACAACACAACGAAACAACACAACAAAACGACACAACGATGACACAACGACACAACAAAACAACACAACGATGACACAACGATGACACAACGATGACACAACAAAACAACGAAACAACATCACGTCACGACAACACAACGACGACACAACAACACAACAATGACACAACGAAACAACGACACAACAACATAACACGCAAACACAAACTCTTCATTCTTCTTTATTAAAGGTTGAAAACATCAGAATTTAACGTGTTAAAGTCAGTTCATTTAAAAACAAGCTCCTCCTACTGAGGTCATGTGACCTGTCGCTCCTTCAGATACTGGATCCTGATGCAGTTAACACAACACACTTAACTAACTAACCTGAGCTACCTATTTTGGCTAACATGGCTCTGTTAGCTAGTTTAGCTAATTTAGCTAGACTTGGCTGGTGTTGATAATTTAGATAATTTAGCTACTTAAGCTAACTTGTTTCCTTCAGTTGACTTGGCTTAGATATTTTTTTGATAATTTTGTTACTTTAGTAACTGAATTATTTCTAGTAACATAAAGTATTTAACCACCTCAGCTCACGCAGCTGCATCAACTAACATATCTACTTTACTATATTATTTAGCCATCGTGGCTAATCCAGCAAATTAATCCTTAGCTAACGTAGCCACTTCAGCTAACTGAGGTCCAACCCCTAACGTTAGCTGGTGTGACACACGGTCGACTGTTGAAACATGACGTCAGTTTCATTTATATATGTGTGTGTGTGTGTGTGTGTGTGTGTGTGTGTATTTCTATAACAAAACTTTAGGAATAAAGTTTCTCTTCATAATTTCATGATGTATATTTCTGCGTCGTCGTCATTGAGACTCAGACAGAAATATTCAACCTTCTTCTCTGCAGTGAAACTTTCAGGAAACTTTCTGGTTTCGTAACGTTTGATGGACAGACGGAGGAAGGTGGAGACGTGGAGGAGTCTGGAGTCTGTTCTCATTAGCACTTTTTATTTCACTGACATATTCAGGGAAGTAAATAAAAGAAGACGAGGAGGATTAGGGTTCGTTGCGTTCACTGACGATCAGGACGGTTTGGGTCAATTACATCACTGATCACTGATCCTCAGAGACGGTGGATTTATTTTCACATGGAAGAAATAAACTGATGGAAACAGACAAGAAGCTCTGACAGTTCAGTCGCATCAGCAGTTTGTCGACAGGAGAAAGAAACGAGTCGATGGAGCAGAAGATGAAGCCAGAAGAATCTGCTGCTTTTATTCTCTTATTATTAGAAATATTTATAATAAGATAATAAATAAAATGTAAATGAAATAATTATCATAACGTTCATGATGACGTCGAAACAAACGACTGTTTCTGTTTTTGAGAATTAAAACAGTTTGAGAATTAAAACAGTTTCCTTCAGCTGAACCTGTTCAGCTGCGCCGGACGAGGACGGAGACAAAACAGACAACTACAAATGTACAGAGCTAACTGATCGCTAACCGCTAATCAATAACGTTGTTTAATGTTAGTGTTAGCTAACGTCGCTAACGTTTAACGTCTTTATTAATGTAACAAACATCTTGTCAGTTGATGGACATAAACGAGTCTGTAGACGCCATCTTTGTTTGTTTGTTGTCATTCGGTCGTCATGGAGACTCGTCATCGTTCACGTAGCAACTAGAGGAACGTTTTCACCTCAACACGTCGTTTCTAGAGACGAGTGAAACAGAGGAAGGTGATCGATCCTAAACCTTCATCACATCATCTTCGTCTCCTCTCACCATCCTCAGCTTCGCTTCTGTTCCACACATCAGAAGTCGATCAAACAAACAAAAGGTTTTATACTAAAGAAGATTTAAGACAAGTTCAACTTCCTTTAAACTGAAGACTTCTAGTTTTCTAACCTTTAGACGTGAATGAAGAGTTTTTACAGATAAATATCGTCTATAATTCAACAGACAGAGATTATATAGAAATAAAAACCCAATCCTCCAGGAGATCTGATCCTTTAATCTCAACATGAACTTTTCTAGAGACGGTGAATCACGTTTGTTTCGTGTAGCGACAGAAAACAAAGCGACGTGTATCATTGTTAAAGAGCGCTGGTTTTCACCAGATTAAACCAGATTAATCCAGATTAAACCAGATTAAACCAGAGACTCTTTCATCATAAAACACCTTCAACTCAACCTGAACCACACGAACCACACGAGTCTCTGAGCGTCCGAAGCCTTCAAAGCAATTTGTTCCCGTCGCCGCCACAGACGTGTTTCGATCCTCAGTTGATCCGTTTCATATTAAGCGGCTGCGTTAGATGAGATTAGAAACCATAAGCTGTCGCAGAAGAAACAACAACAAGCTGCTGAGGACAAATCCCTCGACGGCCGAGCTGCTTCCTGCCAAGCGTCACTCGATCTAAAAACACCCTGTTACCGAGGAAATTAAACACGTCTCTCTATATTCTGGAGGATTATATTCAGGGTTTCTCATTATTTTTGTTGTCGTTGTCAAACCGAAGCGTTTCTCTGCAGGAATGTGATTCGTCTTCAGACGTTTGGACCAAATGAAAGGCTTTTATTGTGAAACAGCCACAGGAAAGAAACATGTTCAGCTCTGAGGTTTAAAAAGGTCAAATCATGTCTGACCGAAGAGTCACGTGTTGATGCTGAAACAACAGAAACATTTATCTGATGTTTAGTTTAATGTTTTAGTCCTGTCGGCTAACATGCTAACAAGCTAACAAGCTAACAAGGAAGGGGGCAGAGTTTCACCATCTGACCACCAGGGGACGACAGATGTTTTATGTCCCATCATCAAGTCTGAAGTAAATGATGTGACAGGAGACGTTAGCGATGCAGGTCAATGCTGCTGCAAGGGATTCTGGGAAAATATGATCTTTACTGATGTGATAAAAGATAAAGGAAGAAGCTCGTAGGTTTGATCTGAGCAGCTGATTCACTGTAAACATCATCATGTTGGTTTTTAACCTTGTCGCTGCTTCGAGACTCAAATAAATAAACGTGACGTTTGTTGAAGAAGAAATAAAACTCAACGTTTTTCTGATGAAGTGAATCCATCAACCAGTTTGATGTTAAACTTCAGCTGTCGATGGTTTCACCTCCATGAACGTACAGAAAAACACAAACTAAACGTGTCTGATCAAACTACTTCCTGCAGCTTCATCAACGTCAGAAGAAGGTTTGATCGTTTGATTCTTCTTCTTCTCGTCTGTTGTTTCTACAGTTGAATCAGTGTAAAACTCACTCATCCACAGTTGAAACACCTTCCTGTTCCTGTCAGAGTCTGAACTTAAAACATGTCAGAACAACAGAATCAGATTGGCAGGAATCATTTCTCCTGAACGGCCTCGTTAGCTCAAAGGTCACGGACTGAATCTGGGAAAGTTCAACCAGTCGATCGCAGGTTGTGAAAACTTTTATTGAAGAAAAAACAACTATTTTGTTTTTCATTATTTTTAATCAGAGACAGTGTAGAGAGACGGGCGAACAACTGCACGTCATATACGCCACCGTGGTGCGTCTCGACCACTCGGCCAAATAACATTTAATGTTGGTATTAATTTATGAAGGGTTGTTGTTGTGAGCGCAGCTCAATGACAACACAGCGGCTCAAACTGCTGCTGCTGGAAAATGTCAAGAAATATTGAGTGAAACAATGTGAAAAGTCGTGTTATCATCAACCTCGAAGGACTTTAACGTTGTTACTCCAAACTTTCAAACTGCAGTTCACTACAGGAAGTACAGGGGGCAGTAGATCACCTGTCCACACGACTGTGTCTGAATATGAACCAACGAAGAAGAAGAAGAAATAAACGATGACTGTTGTTAAACAATGAAACAGGTCAATGTAGATGCGGCTAGCTTAGCTTAGCATCCTAATGTTAGCTAGTTATAAACAAGCCAACCTTAGCATGATGTTGAATCCTGCTTTTTTGCTAAAATGCTAAGGTTATAAAACAAGCTAATGCTAATAATTTATGCGACCGAGGCTAACTACCGATTCTAATGAACGGAGGAGTAGCTGCTAACGTTATGACTTTAGCTTGGACAACATATTACTGGCTACTTCAGCTAACTTTCCTTCCAACTCACACATTATGTCACAAACATCGTACACTCGCTAACTTTACTTCGCTGCTAACTAGTCTCTAGTTACTTCAGCTAACTTGGCTATGAGCTAGCTCTACTAATTTAGCTAATTGTGATAAATTAGATTTAAATTGTTTTTTTATTTCAGCTATTTATAGCTAACTAGATAGCTTATTTAGATACCTTGGCTAACTTTGTTACTTCAGCTTCATTTAGCCAACATCTCACACATGTGCTAGCTAACTGCTAACTCTGCTAACTCTGCTAACTATGCTAACTGTGCTAACTGTGGTAACTATGCTCACTGTGCTAACTGAGCTCTAAACTGTCCAGACCTGATGTTATTTATCATTAATCCACAGAACAATCTGGTCGAATCAAACTTCATCTCACGTCGCCTCAGAAATAAAACCACCATGATTATCTGGTCGGTGGTTACGTCTCTAAACGACTGCAGCTCCCGCAGGTTTTCCTCCGGGGAGACGTTGCTGTTATGACCGAGATCCCACGAGCCTCGGCCCAACGCGCTTTCAGCAAAGCCTTGTGGGAAATGTCAGAGCCCCTGAGGTCCTAACGGGTCCGGCAGCAGACGCAGAGCGAGCGACGATACACGGACGCAAAAGGCCACAATCATTATTGTCATTATTGACTCGTTAGCACCTGAAACGTCAAAGAAAAGGTCAGAAATAATCAGACGGAGCTGGAAAAGAGAAATCTGTTACTGAGAGGGAGAAAGGGAGGAGGAGGAGGAGGAGGAGGAGGAGGAGGAGGTGGAGGTGGAGGAGGAGGAGGAGGTGGAGGAGGAGGAGGAGGAGGAGGAGGAGGAGGAGGAGGAGGATGAGGAGGAGGAGGAGGAGGTGGAGGAGGAGGATGAGGAGGCGGAGGAGGAGGAGGAGGAGGAGGAGGAGGAGGAGGAGGAGGAGGAGGAGGTGGAGGAGGAGGAGGAGGATGAGGAGGAGGAGGAGGAGGAGGAGGAGGAGGTGGAGGAGGATGAGGATGAGGAGGAGGAGGAGGAGGAGGAGGAGGAGGAGGAGGAGGAGGAGGAGGAGGAGGAGGAGGAGGAGGAGGAGGAGGAGGAGGAGGAGGAGGAGGAGGAGGAGGAGGGAGGAGGAGGAGGAGGAGGAGGAGGAGGAGGAGGAGGAGGAGGATGAGGAGGGAGGAGGAGGAGGAGGAGGAGGAGGAGGAGGAGGAGGAGGAGGGTGGAGGTGGAGGAGGAGGAGGAGGAGGAGGAGGAGGAGGAGGAGGAGGAGGTGGAGGTGGAGGTGAAGGAGGAGGTGGAGGTGGTGGTGGAGGAGGAGGAGGACGTAAAATTACAAAACACTGAGGAGAATAAAAGACCGGAAGGAGGAGGAGGAGGAGGAGGAGGAGGTGGAGGAGGTGGAGGAGGAGGAGGAGAGGAGGTGGAGGAGGAGAGTTGGCCGACGTCAGTGTGGGAACAAAAACCAACAGAAAGAGGTGAAGAAGGAGGAAGCGACTGTAAAGAAAGATGGATGACAGGAGGAGGAGGAGGTTTGAAATTCAAACGTTTAAGGTTTATTTAAATCTTCAATGGAGCAGAAAAACAAACAGGAGAAGTCGGATAAAAATAAATGGAACAAAAACAAATAAAAACAAATTAAAACAGCTACAAGGTCAGTGTCGCCCCCTAGTGGCTGTCTGCAGTAAAGCCCGCCCCTCATCTGTGTTTAAACTAAAACACCAGCGTCACAAAATTAGCTAAATTAGCTTGTGGCTAATTGGGCTGAAGTATCAAATTTAGCTAAATTATCTATATTAGCATAATGTAGCCAAGTTAGCGGAAGTAGCTAGTAATTTGTTGTCTGTATACATCACAAGTGGCAACTAGAAGATAAAGTCGGTCATAACGTTAGCAGCTGTTAGCTAAATGAAGCTAACGTTAGCTAGCAGATTAGCTACGTTAGCTAAAGCATCTTCACTGATCGTAACTGTGTTATGATCTGCGAAATAACATCACTGCAACGTGGCGTCCACATACCACGAGAGAGGAGGTGTGTGTGTGTGTGTGTGTGTGAGATGTCTTAAACAAACACACACACTCAAGTCAGGAGCTCTTCATCTCAAACATCTCCAATTATATGCTCGTTATGGTTCAGTCTTCTCTCACACACACACACACACAAATACAGACACACACACACACACACACACACACACACACACACACACACACACACACACACACACACACACACACACACACACTTCCCTCCAGTCAGAAAGCCAATTACCGCCACCGTGTCTCAGCCCTCCACTGCACACAGGCAACAGAGACACACACTCAGACAATGTGACCTTTTATAGGCAAAAGACAACTCATGTCACACACACACACACACACACACACACACACACACACACACACACACACACACACACACACACACACACACACACACACTGAGCGACCCACCAGGAAGTGCAGTTGACTGAAGTTAGTTTTCATTAAACTAACGATGATAAAACACTGAACATCTGTTTCACCAAACGACCAATAAACATCAACAACATCGTCCACGTCAGCTGAACTGCAATGAATCATGGGATATGTCTCATTCATTCAGCTGCTCTGCTAATTTACTGACGCTGTGATATGTTAACTTTGACTCTGTGGATAATTTAACTATTTGAGTTGACTTCACCATCAAAGTGTTTATCCACCTCAGCAACTGAGCCAACTTTGTCATCTTGTGTGACTGAGCAAAGTGTGAAAGATGCAACTGTTGTAAATGTAGTTGACTTAGTAAAACCTTATTTTTATTACTATAAACAACGTATTTTTGTTATGTCGTACTTCACGTGTTTCCGTACGTCGACGTATTGAACTTTGACAGAAATTCAGTCAGATTTATTGACGTTGTGTCTTTTTCACACATGAGCCGTGTCAGGTGGTTGTAATGGAGAAATATTGATCATGTTTGAATCATTGTGACGCGTTAACAACGTGGAGCTGAAGGACTGGACACTGGAGCTGAAACACTCATGTTATTCTGTTCCTGGAGGTAACGAGCTCCTGCCTAACGCAGATTAAAGAATCAAAGACGCAGACACGAGGGACGTTTCTAGTCACTGTTGAAATAAAAAGTCAGACATCTCAGCGGTTTATGATGAACACGTCTGGTCCTGGATGAAAACACAGGTCACATGACTGCTCATCACCGTCACTATAAATAAATAGTGTTTAACACGTTGAGGCAGAATCACTCTGACTTGTTTAAAGGACAAATGTTTCCACGCTGGTTGTGGAGGGTTCGACGTCTTTGTTATATAGATGATGATGATGAAACAACAGGAGGTTACAACATAACTACAACATCCTCCAACAATAATTCAGGTCTGGACCGAGGAAAACAACCAAGGAAAACCTGTAAAACATGAACAGAATTTATCAAAACTAAATAATCTTCACATTTCTGATGAGTATTTTAAGTTATGATTAAACAAATAAACAGGTTATATAAGATAATATCTGTTTATATTATAACAGCAGATGTTACAGTCACATGACGTGATGGATAAATCAGATAAATCATCTGCATATTCTTGTATATTATGATATTTTCTTTCTGCTTCTTGAAGTTGGGGATAATCATGTTTCTAAGAATTGAAATAATATCATGTTATGTTTTGACTAAGATGATAAATCAGTATCATCTGCATAAAGGTTGACCAACGAGAACAAAGAGACGCAGGTTTTGTTTGTCCTTCAGAGCATGAATTTCTCATTGTTTGCAGTATATATGTATATATATATATATATATATACACACACACAATATACTGTCTATACAACACATGTGGTCTCTATAGAAACAATGAAACAGAGAAAAAAAAAACAATAATTTCCACCACATATGAAATAAAAACATCTGACAACCTGAGGACAAGACGAATATAGAAGAATATATTTATATATTTATACACATGTTTTATCTACATCCGATCATTTTCTCCCTAAATTCAGAATCAGCAGTTTCCATCTGTTCCAACATTATGTGTTTAATGAAAACGGCGTCAGACAGATTTATATTTCCTCCCTCACACGGCGAAGAGGCGTCTGTGAAATTAGATTCATGTTGCTCCGAGGTAATAAAGAGTCATAAAAAACGACACGGCCGTGTCATAAAGTGTAAATGAAGAGGAGGAGGATCGTGGCTGAGCAGAGGAAGAAGGAGAAAGGCTTCGCTTGTTCATCATCGCGACTGCGACGTAATCGTTTTTTTAAAAAACTGTCATTTCACCTCATGTCAGTTCAACCGGGATCATAACTCGTGTTATCGTCTGAACTGAACCGACGGCGTCAAACCAGCGTCAGAGGCTTGTTTCTGGAGGAGACGGAGTCTTTCAAAGGAGAATAAGAAATAAACAACGGAGAATCAACGACGACGATCGGTGACGTTCGATTGGTTTCATCAGAAACAGACTGAAACTAAACAAACATTTAATAATAATATCAGATCTTCCTCCAACGTAAACCACCACTAAAAAACCTGGATGAACAAATAAAACCTGCAGCCTCGTTGACTCGTGTCAAACCAACAGTTCATTATTTCTGTTTCTAACTCAGTTTAGTTTATTAAAGATCTTCAGCTGCACAAGATGACGACTCTTATTTAGACAAACTGATATTTACTTTATTGATCCGACCAATGAAAAGATCAAATCCAGGATGATTCATCTTCGTCGTTCATCTTTATATAAAGTCACTGACGAGTCTGAACGACGTCAACGCGTTTACATCGTCACAAATAAAACCTCCACGTCTTTTCCTGCCACACTTTGTTTTGTTTTCATCGTTTTGTAAAGTCACAGATGAAGGGTTCACTGAATCAAATAACCACAAAGTTTGTTTCCTCGTGTAATTAAAATTAAAAACACCCAGAGGAAAATAGAAATTAACAAACTGAAAAACTCTGAAAAACCCTAACGGATCCAATTTGAGACAAACGCTACGATCTGTCTCACACACACACACACACACACACACACACACACACACACACACACACACACACACACACACACACACACAGTGAGGTGTTTAGTATTCAAGGAGGAAGAAACCACAAGAAAGAGCTGAGAACAACGAGCTGCAGCCAATCTGCCTGGATGTGTGTGTGAAACATTTGTTCATGCATAAACCAGCGTCTCATTACAAATGTTCCTGTTTACTCACCCAAACCAAGCTCATGGGGGGCGGAGGGGATCAGCTGCCCTGCAACACAACAAGAAATCTAATGAGGATTTGACTTGACTCAGTAGAAACAGTCAAGCATCAGTCAGTCATCTGGGTTTATTTCACATCGAAACCTCCACATTTTAATGAAAAGCCGACACAGATGCAGCTGTTTCTGCTCTGATCAGGCTGCAGAGCAGCGGCGTCGTTTCGATAACAAATCAATTTCTTTTCAGCTTTAACGTCCCGAGACTCTGAGAGAAAACCGAGTCTGCAGGAGCAGAGCAGGAGAATCAGACGTCGACGTTTGTGTCGAGGACTCGGAGGAAACCACCGTGTTGAATGAGTGTTTCAGTGCCAGTTACTCCAACTACCGTCGGCTTTTTATCACAAGCTGCTTTATTCTTTTAAATCCTTTCGAACTTCTGAATGAATTCCAGCAGTCGAAGCTGTGTGTGTGTGTGTGTGTGTGTGTGTGTGTGTGTGTGTGTGTGTGTGTGTGTGTGTGTGTGTTTCCTAGTTGCTGCCAAAATGCCTCTGAAAATGAAAACCCTGCTGGTTGATGTCAGAGGATCTACACTTCGAAAGAAACGAGGAGTTTCGTCTCATGAGGTGATGCTTTGTTGCATCTAATTTAACAACCTGAAGAGACTCAAACCTCTGCAGACGGAGGATATTGATTATATCAAGATATATAGAAACGTATAGATCACATAATTGATCAGTGTTTGTGCAGCAGAGTGATGACAGAGCAATAAAACAGGTCAGACAATAAACCTCAAAACAACAAGGTTTACATGTAAAACCTTCATTAAACGAGTTAGCACTGACATGTTAGCAACAGATGCTAATGCCCACAGGGTTGAGTTCCAGTTAAAGTCATGTCTTCGTTACGTCTCGTTTTGTAAAAAATCCTGTTTGCAGAACTGCTCATGTTTGTCCCGTCCACTTTTGGAGACCTCCAATTTTTCAAAACATGAAACTGTTTCTCAACTATCACCAACGTTTTTTCACCCAGATCAGGATCTGAGCTGATCCTTCATCCAACCAGACGACGTTCACTAAAACGTCCGGTTCAGTTCGTTTTGTTTCCTGCCGCCGGCTACAACGAGTTTTCTTTGTTTGTATTTATTATCTTTTTCTGCTCATCGTTACTGCTGCTTCCTGTGACCTTTGTTAAATACAAACCTGCCTCGCTGCGACAAAGAAAATAAATAAATAACCATTTATTCTCCTACAAAAATCAACATTTATTTTCTAATATCCACAGTAAAATTTAATCTCATGATGCTGCTGATTTCTAAAAGTAAAACAAACAGCAAGAGAAAGGGAACAAACAGTAGAAACAGCACAGACATGTAGAGACACAACAGAGCAGATGAAACTGCTGCAGCTCAACAGGAAATGAAAACTGCTGTAGTTGTGTTAACACACAAACAAACACATGGAGAAAACTGCAGCATCTTTACTAATATAAGATACAAGAGGACGACACAACGTCGGCTGAGCTGCTTCATCATCCAACACTTTCTGCATCTTCATGTGAGGTCTGAGTCTCAGGATGAGACGTGAAAAGTGTCTGAGTGTCTGTGGGCGTTGGACAGCGACAGGTAAAGAGGCGGACGACAGATGAACGTGTCGACCTGAAGTCTTAATGAGCAGCGCTCAGAGACGCCGCGGGACTGGGCTCATTAAAACATATCGCTGCTCCGGTCAGTGAGGAAACCGTTAACGTGGAGCCTGTGGGTCCACGCTCGGCGCCGGTAACCAAACGGTAATGAGGAGACAGACGTGAGGCGACCACACAGACGGAGGTCAACGTCCACGATGTCGCCTGCTTTATTCAGCTGCATTAAACCTGAAGTTTGTCTGCAGCAGAAGATTCATCTGATCCAGAAACATGAAGCTAATCCCTGAAACAGCAGGTTTCTGCTCTGATACAGATACAAGGAGATAACTGAGGGATGGAGGAGGATTTGAGAGATTTTCTAACCAAACACGACGGATCAGACGACAAGTTATCGTTTGTGGATTTGGAGATTTGTTCCTGCAGCTTTTGTGTAAACACGTCAGATTAAAACATATCTTCTATACACGTTCATATGACGCAGCCGTCTGAGTCTTGATTTGAGAATGAATGTTTGACTCGTCTACATGCTCCGTCATCCGCTGCTTGTTTCACGTTTTAAAGTCTGATCCAAATCGAAGCTGCAGTTTGTGATGTCAGAAATGATTAAACTCATTTTCTCGGTTTCAGTTTCTCAGATTATTTCTGCAGATTAATGAACAGCAGCTCAGCGGCTGTTTCATGTCCTTATTAGCGTTACATCGTCCGCCTTCAACTGTATAAACTGGAGCTGCTGGGAAACTGCAAGCTGTGCAATTTCCAGCATTTGAATCAATCACCAGACTGGGGCTTTCAGCTCCAGTACATGAGTGAAGCAGAAGCTGCTGGTGCATGAAGCAGAGCTCATTTAGGCATCGAATGTGGAGCGAAATGGACAAGATGGATTTATTAAAGTGGCACACAACAGTTGGATAATTGAGGTTCCTTCTCCCGGCGGAGAACCGCCCACCACATCCGAGGTCGCTCGGCTCGTCTCAACATATTCCTCATTTTCATTTTCAGGACGTGGGTTAACAAAGAGGTGATGTAGCAGCTTTAACAGCTCCGCGCCGCAGAGTTAACGAGATGAAACACACAAAAAACACAGCTTTATGTTGTTTTAGTGGCTTTTACGTGGAATTTAAAAAGCAGCTGCTGGTCCATTATGAGCTCAGGCCACCAGAGCTTTTTCAATTCCCACATCCACGACCACAACCAGAGCAATTTACAGTTTACAACACGAGGTCATCGACTGCATCAGAGCCTTTTCTCTGCAGGTTTCATTCGTTTCTCCAGAGAAGGAGAAGGACAGAAGAAAGAATCAGTGGTTAATAATTAATCTGTTTATTCTCAGATAACGAGGTCAAACCAGAGTCATGATAAAAACTCACAATCCAGATGAAGAATAATTAGAATTTCAGTCAGAAACGAGCTTCAGTCATTCATCTGCTTCCTGTTCGTCGTCTGCAGCTGAACTACAACTCTGATGGTTTCAGACAAACTCGGTTAAATCTGCTGTCGAGGAAAAACTGGGACAAAGACGTTCGTCTGCAGAGAAGATGAGAAAAGATGAGGGAAGTATCTCTGATTGGTTTACGGTCCAAGATTCATCTGGTTCAAACTGATCATGTCGATGTTTGAGGATGTTTGAGGATCCTCAGTCCGGACGTGGATCTGATCTTCTGATCTGGTTCTGATACTGACGCGTCAGTGAAATAATGTTAGAGTCATCACTGACAGATGGATCTGATCTGACCTAACGTTCAAACATTTATCATCTTAACGTTTTTATAATTCAGACAAAAGAAGGTAGACGTGTTAGCGACAGATGCTAGTAGCCGCAGGGTTGTGGGTTCAACTCCTTTATTGATGAAGCAGAGTCTCCTCGTCCTTCATTTCGTCTCAGTGTAACAATGTAACGTGTTTTTAAACTGTTCATTTAAACTTCACGTGAACACGTTTACTCCTCATACTCTTCACGTGACCTGAGGCTGCATTTTCAAGGAAGAGTTGAAACATGACGATGATTGATTGATCGATCAATGATCAGTTTCTCGTGTGGAAGCAGCAGCTTCATCACACAGGAACATTTAACACGTCACTCAGAAACGTCTCGACTCTGGAGCTGCTGACTCATAGTAAACTGTTAGAGACTGAAGCCAAAAGCTTCATCCTGTGAATCTGCAGCAGCTCGTTAGATTTAATCACTGATCGGAGTAAAACATTAAAAAGATGATCTTTTCTTTGCAGCTGCTGCTTTAAAATGAACATAATGAGACTTTAACTCTGTAACGTTGAGCAGATTAAAGAGCTGCACGTGTCCATCGTCACATATCGACGATCTCTGTGAATTAACATTGATTTTGTGAAGCTCAGGACCTGAAGACGACGCTCGCCTGTTAGCGACATCGTGTGTTAATTAATCACCAGAAGGTTAATGTGGAGGAGGGAGACCTGCCGAGGCTTCAGTGGCTCCATATGATGGAGATGAAGGACAGACGCAGTCGATGCAGCTGGACTGAAACGTTGCTCCTGACAGAATAACGTGGCTGGAAACATCTGATAACGTTTAAATGTTTAAATAATTAACATGTTAAAAACAAAGCAAAAATCAAGCCTCTCAGGACCAAGTCAACGTTTTTATAATTCAGATAAAAACCACAAGATAAGAAGGTTACGATGTCTGTTGTTAGCTCAGACACGTTAGCAACAGATGCTAGTAGCCACAAGGTTGCAGGTTCAAGTCCTGACTGTGCAGCTGCTTTAATCACTTTTCATACGTTTACTTACATTTTGCATTTCAATATTCAGAGAAAAGCCCAACTCAAACAACTGCCTGTATTGGCCCCGCCCACTTTTGGGGGCCTCCAATTTTGCAAAAATGAAACTGTTTCTAGACGAGCACAAAGGTTTGTTCAACCAGATCAGGATCTGAGCTGATCCTGATCCAATCAACACATCCAGGAAAAACTGTTTTGTCCAATAAACCAGGACTCAGAGGAACAACCAGCATCTGGTTCAGGAACGTGGATCACGTCAAGTTCACCAGGGACGACGTCAAAGATGTTTCTACATCTGTAACGAACTCATCGTCCACGTTTCTCCGTCTGATCACTGATGTGACAGAAATGAATGTTAACGAGATGATGTTCCTGATTGGTCAGAAAAAACATCTGTGACAATAAACAAACAACAACAAGAAGCAAAAACAAACTGCAGGTTTGAGAGTTTTTGAGGTCGAGACTCTGGTTTGTTTACATCACATCATCTTCTCTCTTTCAACTCATCACCTCCTTTCACCATCTGCCCATGTGACCTCCAGTGTGTGTGTGTGTGTATCAATGAGTGTGTGTGGGAGTTGGGGTCAGGTGTGTTTGTTTGGTCCATGTGGTTTCTCAGCTGGAGTCGTGTTCATCAGGATGTTTTACCTGCACGAACAGTTCAGCCCCACACTTACAGGTCAACACACACACACACACACACACACACACACACACACACACACACACACACACACACACACACACACACACACACGTCAGGAAACACCCACACACACATGTGAAAGTCCTTCCTCAGCAGATTGATCAACTTCCTCTTTTAATCCCTGAAAACCTGAAATATCATCGAACACGTTTCTATATGTTTTTATATAAATTATAAATGTAGATATTTAATAATAGATGATGATATTTTTATATTATAAATAAGTAGATTTAATAATAGATGATGATCCAACTGTGACCACATCACCACATGTGTTTACTCTCCTCTTATTATTTTCCAGTCAGTTTCCCTCTGGACCGAAGCTTCACATCACACAACGTGTTCAATGAGACGTGGACGTTTTAATGTAACGACAGGAAAAGAACCGTAGACGTGTGTTTGTCCACAACCAACGGCCCCGAGCTACGACGAGGAGCCGCAGATACTGACTGTAAATAACCAACAGCTCAGAGGCCGTAACACGACAACATTCATGTGAATTTAACATCCGTTAAAATAAACGTGGCATGAAAGAAGATCTGCAGCGTTGGAGTCAAACAAGAATCTGATGTTTCTCATCGGTGGAAACTGATATATTAATGAATAACGCTAACCAGCTAGCTGGCTAACTCCAGCTGGAGCACGGTTCTGCTCTGTAGCCTGGGCTAGCTTGGTAGCTAGTAGCAGCTAGCAATTCATGGGTGAGTTTAGCTGAGGGAGCTAAGTTAGCTAACGTAGCTAAGTTAGCTGTAGACTACAACAGTGGGATCCTTCACAGTTCAACATATCCCACGATTCATTGCAGCAGCAGATGACGTTTGTGATGTGGATGTGGAGTGAAAGATAAAGGTCACGTGACCTCAGTAGGAGGAGCTACAGGTTTTTATTTAAATTCCTGCAGAAGCTTCAAACAGACTTTAGCTGAACATTGACACAGATTAACTCTGAGCTCTGCACGTATGTTTGGTTTATCACAACATGTAGGTGGAGATTAACACACACACACACACACACACACAGTTAAACAGCATCCTAATTAAACTGATCCAAAAACAAACGTCCCATCACACACAGATGCTGCCCTGATGAAGAATCACATCCAGTTTCCAAATTTCAGACAAAAAGATTGATGATGAGAATGTGTGTGTGTGTGTGTGTGTGTGTGTGTGTGTGTGTGTGTGTGTGTGTGTGTGTGTGTGTGTGTGTGTGTAGTAACTGCAGCAGCTCTCAGCTGGATGTCCTGGTCTGTCTCAACAGTTACACAGCAGCTAATGAGACGTTCACAGCAAAACCTGCAGGATCTCACAGCATGACAGCAATCACACACTCTATCACACACTCTAACACACACTCTAACACACACTCTAACACACACTCTAACACACACACACACATCTAAAGCTTCATTGTCATTTCAGACCGAACACAAAGAAACGAACACTCGAACACTTTCAGTTTGTCTTTGATGTAAAAGAGCTGAAAGATACAAATGTTACAAAGATGAAACAAACTGGAAGCTAACGCTAGCTTCTTTTATAACCAGCTAATGTTAGCATTTTAATTAATAACAGGATCCATCTTCATGCTAACATTAGAGCTAACCAACATTAGCATTTGAATTCATTAACTTTAGTGTGTAAACGACTCAGACTGTAAAACTGAGACAGAAACATTCAAAGGTTCATCAGAGGATTTAATTATTCGATATCAGATCTTTCACACGAAGATCATGTCACTTTGTTGAAGTTATGATATTTAATAGGACGACGAGTCGCTGAGCTCTGGTTTAAATCATTAAAATCTCTTGTTTGACGTCGTTGACGTCAGTTTATTTTTATTAAAGCTTCACAGACGTTCGCTGGCGTAAACACCACCGTCGTCTACAGGAAGTGAAGCAACGACAGAGACTATCCCGGGTTTAGAAACTTGTGACTGAGACGGTGAAGATCGTCCAGATGTTGAGTCGCTGATAAACCAGATGAGCAGGAATCGAACCGGCCAGAAAAATGAAGTGATAAAAACGTCCAGACGGAGGCGAACGCTCGTCGGGTCGGAGGTTTTCAAGCGTTTTGTCTTATCTGGTCTCACCAGACGACGACGCTAAGCTAAGCTAAGCTAAGCTAAACTAAGCTAAGCTACGTTGGTGCTGCTGCTGCAAACGCAGAGGAAGCAGCAGTTAAATCTCTAACTGATCTAATTATCAGTTTGTTGATGAAACGACCTCATCCTCCATCTCACCCTCCTGACGCCACGAACCGTCATTTCTCGTTGACAACAACTTGGAAAAGAAAAACGTTGACAACAACGGTTTTATTCCTGCAGCGGCGATGACAATGAAGACGATGAAGACGATGATTATTGATCAGTAAATATCAAACCGTTCCTGCAGGTTGTGAAGTGATTTTCCTGTTTACAGATGGAGAATTCAGTTTTCAGTTTTAAACTGTCAATGCTAACGTTAGCATAGGGTCGAATACCGTCTTATTGTTAACATCCTAATCTTAGCTAATTATAAAGAAGCTAATGTTAGCATGAAGTTGAATACAGCTGTTTATCAAAATGCTAACATTGAGTGTTAGCATCCTAATGATCTGTAGATACTAAACCATGTTCACAAAGAATAAAAAACACTGAACAGACCTGGACTTATGTTAAGCATCATTAGCATCATTAGCATCATTAGCATCAAACCCACAGAGGTCACATCACAGACCAGACGACGCAGCGTTGGTTCCCAGAGGCCAAAGGTCAAAACAAAAAACTACAAACATCCAACATCACAACAACCCGTCTGACGTCTTTACCACCACGAGCTCGTTAGACTGAGTCCGACACAAACGTTCATTTAACGAGACGCTACAACGAGACGACCGTCGCCACAGGACGAGATCAACGCTTTGATCTCGTCAGTTCATTTGTTAAAACGATGATTGGGTTTAAATTGGTCTTATTGTGAAAAGGTTTAATGTTTTTAAACAACGACGCCGTCGCTCAGGAACCTGATTAATTAACAAACAGACTCTGGTTCCAAGTAGAGACGTGATTCAGATTAAATGATGAAACGAAGCGGCGGCGCTGGCGGCCATGTTGGCGTTTCTCCCTCAGCTGTAACGATCGGTGACACGTGTAGAAATTCATTTTTACAAAGACGGGATGATTGATGGAGCCGTTAAACCGTCACATTTTCATTAACTTGAGTAAAAATCAGCGAGTGAATAAAATACAGTTTATTGATTTGTTTCATTACGAAGTTCAATGAACGAATCATTGAATCTGAGACTTTCATTTATTCACAGTTTATTTATTTAGTTTATTTACATATTGTTCTTATATTATTGTTCTGTGACTTTAACAAAACATTAAAAACACGACGTTAAATTTGTTTAAAACGTGAAAACCTTTCTATTTATGCAGCATGAAGGAATCAGCTGGACACACACACACACACACACACACACACACACACACACACACACACACCAGCTTGTTTGAGCCCTGCAGGTATCACTGATGGATGATGGGAATCATCCAGCTCAGTCCAGTGATGCTGACTTATAACAGCAGCTTCAATTTATTATCAAAGAAACATCTAAATTATTTAAAAACAAAGACGGCTGCAAAGACGCTCGCTGTGTAAAAACTAACGTCTCAATCTGAGAACGACGTCCTGCAACATCATTTAGCTGAGGTAGCTACGTTAGCTTGAATAGCTAAATTATTTAAGGTATCTAAACTAAGGTGGAAAAGTTAGCCGAGGCAGAGACATAAGTTAAGGTACCTAAACTAGCTAGGCTAGCTGAAGTTAGCTTCAGTAACTAGGTTACGAATGTTATTAGCTGAGGTATCAGAAATTAGCTAAATTAGCTGAGGTGGCTAAATAAGATAAGCTACGTTACCTTCCAAGGTGTCGAAATTAACAAAATAAACTAATGTAGCCAAGTTAGCAAAGGCTACAACACAGTCTAACCTCGGTTAGCTCAAGTAGCTAAGGTAGCTGAAGCTGCGGCTATGTTAGCTTAAATAGCTAAATCATCTAAGGTATCACAAAGTTAGCTAAAGTATCTGAATTAGCTAAGCTAGCAGGAGTATCTGAGGTAGCTAAGGTGGTTCAATAAACTAGGTTAAATATCAAAATATGCTAAACTAGCGTAGCCACTTAGTGACTAGCTAAAATCACTAGTTTAGCTGTAGACGCTACGTTAGCTTAAATAACTTAACAACCTAACATATAAAGTTAAATAAGGTGTTAGTTAACATTAGCTTAGTTAGCTAACTAGCAGTTGAAGCTAAAGGTCACATGACCTCAGTCGTAGGAGGAGCTTGTTTTACTGATTATTACCATTTATGTCGTATTTTATCTTAGCGTTAGCAAACAGACGTTGTTGTTGTTGCGTTTTAGCTAAATATGTTGGGACGTAAACAGGAAATGATGTCACAACTGAGCGTATTAATAGAAACGCTGCAGCTCGTCTGTTGTCATAGAAACTGAGGTTAATGAAGCAGAACATAGTGTTTTTATTTCAGCTGACGGTGTTTGAACGTTTCCGACCGTTTCCTCCTCATAAGAGACACAAGGCGGCTTCGTGTGTTTCTCATTACGCTGCTGTTGTTTATCAGGAGCCTTCGTGTCACCTGGTCACAGGTTGTCAACTGCTTTTAATTGGGTCCCAAGCTTCAGCGTCTCATCAGCCAACATGAGTCAGGATGTGAGCGCAGCGTGTTGGGGATACGTTTAGACACAATCAATCAACCTCCGGCCGCTGGAAACTTTCTACTAATGTTTCTCTTTTAATCCACGCGTCTTTGTTTTGTCCTGTTTTTCTTCACTGAAACTGTTTAAATTAAAAATAATAAAAGAATCAAATGAATCCACCGTCGTGTGTCGACTGTTCGACTCCCACAGAGAATAAAAAGTTAAAAATAAATCCTCCACATGTCAGTCGCACTAAACTCTGGTGACTTCATCTCCACACACACACACACACACACACACACACACACACACACACACACACACGCACTCTAATGTCACAAATTTCTGCAAAAAGTTCTGCAAAAACATCCTGAGAATTCGACAGTTTCTCTTCACAAAACTGAGCTGTTTCCTTTTATACCAGAAGGCGTGAATAAGATACAAACAACAACAATAAACAGCAGCTAACAACAACCTTCCACCGCTAACAACAGCTACAATCAGCTGACAAGACCAACAACAAGCTAACAACAACAACAAGCTAACAACAACAAGCTAACAAGACCAACAACAAGCTAACAACAACAACAAGCTAACAACAACAAGCTAACAAGACCAACAACAAGCTAACAACAACAAGCTAACAATAACAACAACAAGCTAACAACAACAACAAGCTAACAGCTATCTAAATGAGCTCAGTTAGCTAACAAAGACAAATTACGTAGCCAAGTTAGCTTGAATGACTAAACGACCAAAGTAACAAAGTTAGCTAACGTCTCACAACATCAACTGAATTAACTGAGGTGGTTGAAAAAGACAAGTTAACTGATGTAGCTAAATTAACTGAGATGATTAAATAAACTGAAATCTAAAGCAGCTAAATCAGCTGGTACAACAACAGTTTACTAAAAAAAACTTATTGTCGCTGAATAATAAATAAATAATCAATAAACTGGTTCTAGAACAGATGAACATCTCCACATCAGTCCGCTCTCTCTGGACGGTGTAAATACAGAAACTGGTTCAGTAAAACAATAAATCAAAGTTTAGTTTCATTTATAAAAATCAATGGATCAAATGTGACGTTTGAAAAAGTCGTAAACAAACAAAACGTCTTTTAATGTGATAATCTGCAGCGTCAGCGACTTTAAGGACGAGAGACTCACTTCAAACAGAGAGAGAGAGAGTGTGTGTGTGTGTGTGTGTGTGTGTGTGTGTGTGTGTGTGTGTGTGTGTGTGTGTGTGTGTGTGTGTGTGTGTGTGTGTGTGTGTGTGTGTGTGTGTGTGTGTGTGTGTGTGTGTGTGTGTGTGTGTGTGTGTGTGTGTGTGTGTGTGTGTGTGTGTGTGTCAGGCAGTGTCAGGCTGCAGCTCTCGGAGAAACAAAGGATTTTGAGTCGAGTGTGTGACGGACTGAAAGAAAGAAATGACTGCATGGACGAACGACAGAGAAAACAACTGAGAGAGAGAGAGGGATGGGGGAAGATGGGGGGTGATGGGGGAGGAGGATGGGATGAGGAGGAGAGGATGGGGGGGAGGATGATGGGGAGGAGGATGGATGGGGGAGGGAGGATGGGGGGAGGATGATGGGGGATGGGGGGGGAGGAGGAGGATGATGGGGGGGAGGGTGGATGGGGGGAGGGATGATGGATGGGGGGGGAGGAGGGGATGAGGGGGGGAGGATGGGGGAGGAGGATGGGGAGGATGGGGATGGGGGAGGATGGGGGAGGTGGAGGAGGATGGGGGAGGAGGGGGGATGATGGGGGGGAGGAGGATGGGGAGGATGGATGATGGGGAGGATGATGGGGAGGGGATGAGGAGGATGGGGGAGGAGGATGGGGAGGAGGATGATGATGGGGAGGATGATGGGGAGGATGGGGGGGAGGAGGATGGGGGAGGATGGGGGGGAGGATGGGATGATGGGGAGGATGGGGGGGGATGAGGATGGGGAGGAGGGGGGGGAGGATGATGGGGGAGGAGGATGGGGGGAGGAGGATGAGGAGGATGGGGGGAGGAGGATGGGGGAGGAGGATGGGGGGAGGATGATGGGGATGGGGAGGATGATGGGGAGGAGGGGGGAGGATGGGGGAGGATGATGGGGGAGGATGATGGGGGAGGATGATGGGGGAGGATGATGGGGGAGGAGGATGGGGGAGGAGGATGGGGGAGGAGGAGGAGGATGGGGGGAGGAGGATGGGGGAGGAGGATGGGGGAGGAGGATGGGGGAGGAGGATGGGGGAGGAGGATGGGGGAGGAGTCAACATCTGCCTGGAAACTTAAATGATCAAAACAATTTTTACACAAACAGTGAAACATGAAATGAGATGAAACTGATGTGGAAACAAATTAGATCAGAAACTAAAACCAAAAAAAAAAAACTTCTGTTCAATAAGCGTTCAAAGATGGCCGACATGACGCTACACCGAAAACATCTGGATCTACCCAACGTGGCAACGTTAGCTAACGTAACGTTTAGATACGTAGATAATTTAACAAACTTATTTCCTCTTTTCTCGTCGTGATGAAGCTGGAAACTAAAAACCAAAAGATGCTACAACGTGTCACTGTCTTCACTTTTCATCTGCAGCAACAGGTTAGCTTAGCGCCGCTAGCTCACCTGTCACCATCTGACATCATCTACCCAGAATGCACTGCAACCACTCAATAAGATGAAGCTGTGATGATTTTATAGTTTTATTGTAGCATAATTAACAACATGTCTGACTGGGCAATTAAACTGGGCAATTAAAGAGTTAAATGTTTTATAATTTGATATGTATGATAAGGACAGATGCTGGTTTATGAAATGAAAATAAATAATAAGAATTTATAACATCTTTGTGTTGTGTTAATGTAACTATTCTGAAGTTACATCAAAGAAAATTAAATGTTTCTGCTAAAAAAAAACCCTGAAACTTCTCAAACTACAAACCGTCGTCTCTTTAACCTCTGGCTTCATTCTGAGTTTGTCTGCGGTTGAATGAAGCTGTTATCAGTCGAGTTCAGGAGGAAAATAAAACCACAAAAGCCGACACACCGAGGGAGCAACGCTTCATTAAATCATTCAGCGACGTTTCCCGGAGGACGAAGCGGAAAAACACAAACAATCACAAATAAAACGTCGACCTCTGCTGTGACCTCAGCACAACCAACGCCGCCGCACCAAACTAAACCGAACGGTCACGTCACCGAGCCTCCGCCGCTCAGTCCCAGTCCCAGTCCCAGTCTCAGTCCCAGTCCCAGTCCCAGTCTCAGTCCCAGTCTCAGTCTCAGTCCCAGTCTCAGTCCCAGTCTCAGTCCCAGTCTCAGTCCCAGTCTCAGTCTCAGTCCCAGTCCCAGTCCCAGTCCCAGTCCCAGTCCCAGTCCCAGTCTCAGTCTCAGTCCCAGTCCCAGTCCCAGTCCCAGTCCCAGTCCCAGTCCCAGTCCCAGTCTCAGTCTCAGTCCCAGTCCCAGTCCCAGTCCCAGTCCCAGTCCCAGTCCCAGTCCCAGTCCCAGTCTCAGTCTCAGTCTCAGTCTCAGTCTCAGTCTCAGTCTCAGTCTCAGTCTCAGTCTCAGTCTCAGTCTCAGTCTCAGTCTCTCAGTTTCTCCGGCTGCAGAGTCGTCGGCTCGTTTACAACTCAGGGATAATTCTCACAAATAAATAATTTACGCTGCAGAAAGCCAGAGTGTGCTCTGCTCATTCAGATGAGGAATGAATGAGCTCAAACACGTTTAAATTAAATTTGCCGGTGGAGATTTTCTTCTTAATCAAACACAGTTCTTCTTCTGTTTTTTGTGTTTTATTGCCACAGACGGTCGATTAATGTGTTTCACCACTGACGGTTGAAAAAACGCACAAAACAAACTGTTTTTTGTCACCAGTAGGGGGCGGCCATCTTTAAACTGCTCGTTAGCTTGTCGCTAATCGAGTTTTTAATCCAGGTGCATCACAAACATCAGATCATAAAACATGCAACATGCTACAAGATTAGCGAATAAAACTGTCACACCTGACAGAGGTCAAACACGTTTCCATCTTATATAAGACACTTCTCTCTTTGATCACAACATAAAGACGAACATATGAACAAACACAAACAGCAGCAAGAGGAGAAACAGACGCTGACGACGAGATGATGATGAAGTTCAACTCATCAGTGAGTCGCTGGGTCACAGATCGATTATTCAACAGGAAAATGAAAAGTAAAGAGCGTCGGTGAAGTTTAGATGATAAACATCAAACATATGAAGCCGATTCAGATTTTAAATGACTTGAAGAAGAAACGTTTGAATTTTAACATCGAGTTGAATGATCAAAAACATTTTCAATGTTCAGGTTGACGTCTTGATCTGGATCAAACACACACACACACACACACAAACACACACACACACACACACACACACACACACACACACACGCTTCAGGACGACAGCCAATAGGAGGACAGCTGGTCTCACAGTTCCTGGACTCTGACCAATCAGAGTGTGTGGGTGTGATCTCAGCAGGAGCTGTGTCTCCTAATGTGTAAAAACTGAGAGGAGCAATCTGTCGACCAACAACGCAGAGTGTGTGTGAGTGTGTGTGTGTGTGTGTGTGTGTGTCATTAAACTTAATGTGATGAAACATCAAACGTAACTTCTCGTCTCATTGTTTTAAACTAATTTTCGGTGACGCAACGTTTCCGCTGAAGCTTCGTCTCTAAAATATTAAAGTGTCGACTTCAGAGACGCTGACGAGACGCGACAGTTTCCAGTTTATTAGCAACGGTGACAGAAAACCGAAGTAACGTTCAGTAACGTTGGTTTCCTGGTGAACGACGTTAGACGTTTGTTAAATAAGAGAAGCAACTTGTCGATGTCGCTGCTGCAGACAAACGTCGTTAGTTGCTCCAGTTTGTTGCAGTTTGAAAAACACATAATGACGACGAGCGACCGGTCGACAGCTGCAGATTAAACATCATCTGCCGTTATGTTTCAGTCTGAGGTCGTGTGGCGCCACATGACATCATCAACCACTAATAACTGAGTCTCTGAAAGGAGGAGATGAGTGGAAACGTTTGGTGTCTGTCAGTCACGATGATGGAGGATGTTAGACCTGTCAGTCAGGACGAGGAGGAAGAAGAAGAAGCTCCAACATGGACGATGTGTTTGTTTGTTTGTTTAGATGCAGATGTTTGTTTTTTATGTTAAAGAACAATCAGGTCCTCGTCGTCCTGCAGACGCTAAAAAAAAAAAGAAAGAAAACATGGACCTGGAGATTTAAAGTGAAGCAAAGATGAGAAATGAAGTTTTCAGTCACTGAACAGACCTGAGGTCAGGCCTCACAGGCTAACACAACACAGGCTAACACAACACAGGCTAACACAACACAGGCTAACACAACACACGCTAACACAACACACGCTAAAAAAACACACGCTAAAAAAACACACGCCAACTAAACACAGCCAGTCCTGCATGGGACAGCTCTGTCAGTCTGAGCTGCTGAGATCACAGTTAACGAGATGCTAACAAGATGCTAACAAGATGCTAATGAGACGCTAACGAGTCTTAAGGTTACAGTCACATGACAACAAAATGACGTTACAAAATTAGCTGATTATGTGAATGAGTTATTAGTTAGTTATTAGTTAGTTAACTAATGGATGCAAGTTAGCTGAAGTAGCTAAGTTAGCTTATATAGCATAGCTTAGATATCGAAATAAGCTAAATTAGCTAATGTAGCCAAGTTAGCGAAGGCTACAACGCTATCTGAAGCTGTATGAAAGTTAGTTAAAGTGAAATAAGACAAAATAAGATAAATTAGTTAATGTAGCCGAGTTAGCCGAAGTAGCTAAATTAGCTGAGGTGGTTAAATAAGTTGGCAGCTGCTGTTGTTGTTGCTAGGTGACAGCTGTAGCATTTAATGTAAATACACTGAAAAATTAAAACAACTTAAGAAGGAAAAGAATAAAGTGACAGATCATGTGACCACATGAGTCACGTCGCCCCCTACTGTCCAGTCACAACATGAACTCAGTGATGTTTGATCCTAATTGACGCTAACGAGGTTGACGAGGTTGAGTAGGTCAGAGGTCGAGTATGAATGAGACGACCTCTGGTTACATAACCACTGCTGCAAACATCCCATAATGCATCACTGCTCTCAGTTTTATCTGCTTCAGTTCACCAGGACTCGATTTATTATTCTTCAGATACGACGAAGGAACCGAGTCGTCGTTCAACCGTCACTTAACGTCACAAACCAAAGAGAAAATAAAGACAGATTCAACTCCTGAACCAGCTGGATCCTCAAAGACCAACATCAGTTAGCTAACATAGCGAAGCTAGCCAAAAAGAACTTAATGACTGATATAGCGGTTAGCTAAGACATCACAAAATTAGCTAAATTTAGCTGAGGTGGCTAAATGAGCCAAGTTGGCTGAAGTAGCTAAATATCTAAGTTACCAAAGTTAGCTAAGTTAGCTAACATAGCCTTGTTAGCCAAGGCTACAACAGTTGGATCCTTCACATACCAACAACGCCTAGCTGGAGTAGCTAAGCTAGCTGGAATAATTAAATTAGCTGAAGTAACTGAGTTAAAATAATTTAACATATCACACATTTAGGTAAGTTAGCTTAAATAGCCAAAAAGCCAAAGTCAAAGTAAGATATTTAAATTAGCTAAGTTAGCTAACGTAGCTAAGTTAACGAAGGCTACAATGGTTGGATCCGTTGTAGCCTTTGTGCCACATTTCCCATGATTCATTGCAGCAGCAGGTGACATTTGTGACGTGGAGCCAAAGATAAACTGGATCCATAAGAAACTACAAATAATTTTTCATCTAAAGGTTTTACGAAGTGATGTTCCCTCCTGAACCAATCAGGTCGCTGCTTCGTATCCGTGTAATTAAAACGTGAAGAGAAGCAGCGGATGTGAAGCTGCAGGTGGAAACATTTCTGAACGTGTGTGAACGTCCCCAGAGATCAGACACAAGAAAACATCACGTTTATAGAAACACACATCTGAGTATCTTCACTGAAACTAAAGATAAAACAGACGGGAGCATGGTTAGCATGGTTAGCATGGTTAGCATGGTTAGCATTATTAACATCGTTAGCATCGTTAGCATCTCTGATTGTTATCAAAGATTTAATCAATAAAGAAACAAAACGTTAGTTAAATGAATCATCGACTGATCGTTGCAGTTTTGCCAGTGTAACCATCCGGTGAGAACCAATCACAGCTCAGGATCAAACCTGGAGGCGGAGCTTATTGTTGCGACATTACATTGTATTACTGTTGATACAATGTTTCTTTTTTTATATAGAAACAGGAAAGAACGAGTCAGATGTGAACATCTGGATCTTCCAGCTGTTGTTCAGATGTTACGCTAGGTTAGTGTTAGCGTTAGCGTTAGCTAACCGTCCTTAGCTAGCAAGCTAACAGTTAGCACTAATAGGACTAATAAAGTCTTGAATTTACAAAAGTAAATATATTTTTAAATAAAAGATTTTTTTTAATCTTATGAGAAAATAAAATTGTGAAGTTGTAAATTTACAACTTTATTCTAAAATGTCAGATGTTTTTTCTCCCGTCGTGGCTCTAAGACTCATGAAAAAACATCTGTGCAGCAGTTTTAAATATTTGATGCTGCGTCTAAAACACATCTGTACCGTCGACGTGTCGCTGGTGTTTGTGTTGATATCAACATCTAAAGAGACGGAGCTGGAGGAGGTGAAGGAGGAGCAGCGATGAAGAGGAGACAACCTCCTCTTCCTCCTCTAACAACCACGATGAGGAGGAAACACAGGTTCAAAGATGCAGAACACAACATGTGTTTATGTGGCTGCAGACGATTAATAGTTTGTGTGACACAATGTGAGGAGGAGGAGGAGGTGATGGAGGAGAGGAAGAGGAGCAGCAGAGGGAGGAAGGAGGCATAAATGAATAATCCATCAGACAAGGAAAACGTAGAACAGCTGAAGGTAAAGACGCTAGCATCCCATCATGCATCTGTCTGAGGAGCCACAGAGGAGGAGGAGGAGGAAGATGAAACAATGAAACATGAGTCTCATTATTATAAAATCTGCTCCTCAGAGATGATGAAGATGATGTTTGAGAACAGGAGGAGGAGCTGGAGGAAGAGGATGGAGGAGGAGGAGGAGGAGGAGGAGGAGGAGGAGGAGGAGGAGGAGGAGGAGGAGGAAGAGGAGGAGGTCTGGCTTCATAGACAGAGATGGATGGAGCGATGGAGGAAGGGCAGGGCTGATGGTTGGTGCAGGGAAGACGAGGGAAGTCCCAGAAAAAACTGCAGCAAGGAAAAGGAAAAGCCCAGAGAGGGAAACCCCACTGCAGGAGGAGGAGGAGGAGGAGGAGGAGGAGGAGGAGGAGGAGGAGGAGGTCCTGGACCTGGACCTGATGCTGATCCTGATCCTCTTCATCCTCCTGGAGCGAACACCAGCTCCTCATGAAAACTACAACCACGTTGAAAACAAACTGATTCACATCAGAACTTAGAGCTGCAGGATCCTGCAGGACCTGGTCCTAGTCCTGGATCTGGACCTGGTTCTGAACCAGGACCCAGTCTGGTCTCCTCTCAGACTCAGTCTGCACACACACACACATAAATGCACGTAAAAACGCACGTGCAACATCGTTTATTGATCTTTTCCTCTGAACCAGACAAACACAAACAACCACCGGAGGATCTGTCCGGTCAAAACCGGCACCGAGTCCCGGACCTCCGCCTCCACCTCCTCACAGCATCAGCAGCCCGGACACATCAAGACCACAGAAACCGACAGGAGGAGACCGGAAAACTGACTGCCTTTCACAATAAAATGCGTCAAATTTGAGCTAAATGTAGAAATCAATCAGATTAAACAGATTCATTTACATTAAAAAAATCATCTCAAATGATTTTTTAAATATAGAAATATGTTTCAGCTAAAATGTGTCAAATTTTATGCTTTTAATTTGAAAGTTGCACCAGAAACGCGCGTGCGTTTCCGCCGCCTTGACGCGTCCGCGGCTCCGCAGTGAAGACGAGAGGATCAAGTCGCTGCAACCTGCGGCTGTGACAGCGGCAAACACGGCGGGAACGCGCACAGACACGCGGGCGCGCGCACAGCATCCAATTCTTCTTTTTATTATTGATGAATTAAAGAGCGCGAGGACTGCGGATGTTTGAGGTTTAAAGTTCAAGACAAATGGAAACGAGACGCTGTTTGTTGATCTGAGGAGGAGGAGACACTTTATTCTGGACCAGTGTGTGTGTGTGTGTGTGTGTGTGTGTGTGTGTGTGTGTTTTAGATTTAATATTTAATATACATTAAAGTCTTTCCTCCGCAGCATCTTTAACATTTTGCGTCTCGATCCTGAATCAATCAAACACAAACATGATGAGATGAAGCTGGAAACATCGGAAACACTGAAGAGTGTCACACACACACACACACACACACACACACACACACACACACACACACACACACACACACACACACACACACACACACAGTGTCTCGGCTCCACATGGTCCCGTTCAGGCTCCAACAGCCTCGTGGAGCAGAAACACGGACACGAACCGATCAGTTTGATCACAAACATCGATGATGTCTCGGGATGGAGGTGAACGTGCCTCTTACCTCGTGTCCTAACGCAGCAGCTCCTCGGTGTCCGCGAGCTCAGACTCGAGGATCATAGTGATGTTGGTGCTGATGATCTCCGCCTCTCTGGAGCTGCTGCACCTCTCTCTCTCTCTCTCTCTCTCTCTCTCTCTCTCTCTCTCTCACACACACACTCCCCCTCCCCTCCTGTACAACACACACACACACACACACGGTGCGCGCAGCCGGGCGGGGGCCGAGGAGGTTTGGTTTGTCCTCGGGGGCGCGGATGGATGAAGAGAGATGGAGCCTGAAGAAGAAGAAGATGAAACATGGACACGGTCATAAAAGAGTTAATGAATAAACAAATTAAACTGATAAGAAAAAGGAGGAAGAATCAATAAAACAATTTATTAAAGAAATAAACCACAAAGAGAAAAGGATGAAAGGAGAAGAAATTAGAGATTAACAGACGAAGTCAAAGAGATGAAGAATCAATAAAGTGACTGATTCATCTTAAAGATTAAAAACATGATGATGTGAGGAAACATTCAGGAGATGAAGGATCAATAAAGTTATTTATTAGATTCAATTAGATAAAAATGAAATAACGAAGGAAACCAGGAGGTGATAAATAATCAATATTATCAATTCATTCATTTAAAGACTAAAACAGGTGATGGAGGATCAATAAAATCATTGATTAACATGATAAACTCTGACGTCGATACATAATATTCAATATTGATCAGGATCAATAAATAAATCTCAACGACTCAGTGACGTCATCAATATTTAAATAAGTCATGATCTGATTGGTCGGTTGATTATCAAACATGTTTATTGATTATTTCTGCTGATATTTGTTTATTGATTATTGTCATAAACGACACAATAATCTGAGATTTGAATCCAAACATCAAACATCAGTTAGTAGATTTAATAAATTAACTCGAAGAGGTGATTGATTTCTTCACATCATCAATAGTTTGTTTGATCAAATCAATAATCAGCAGTTTGTTTGATCGTTTCACTGGTTGAATTAGTTTGTTAAACTTGTTACTTTGTCACATTAAAGTTAAATAACGTCTCATTTTTAAAAAACATTTCTACTTTTTATGATTTTAAACATTAAAGTGACTCATTCTTCCTCTCGTCGGCCATGTTGGATGTTTAAAAAAGGGGGCGTGGCCTCACTCCCGGCCATTTTAAATGATGTGGCCTCTGATTGGCTGCTGGTCGTTTGAACTGAGTCATGTGACCGAGACAAAGGTAAACATGGTAGAGCTGGTAGAGGTCACGACCTTTAAGACAAAACCTAACTGAATCATTTAGTTTTTCAAACGTCTAAATGTTTAGTTTCTAAATTTATTTTCATCTTCGTTTTATCTGAACGGTGAAAATGTCACAGGAGATGACCTGGTTGACGCGTCGCTTCACCACAGATGTTACGTTGATTTTAATTCATCAGTTTGTCTCGTTTATTAAACTCGTTCAGACGGAAACAGGAAGTGAAGTTCAACGTTTCCATAGCGACGCAGACCTCCGTCTCCATCGTCTTCATCGCCACGGTGAATCCGTTCATGACATAAATCAGTTGAGGCCATTTCCTTCTCCATCTGCCGAACATAAACACAAAGCATTCTGGGAAAACAAATTAAAGCGTAACAAGTGACTGGTTTGTCCTGAGAGGAAACGTCTGCACAGACTCAGAAAACAGATCAGTTCTAACAAATTATAACGGTTTTAAATAAGTTCACTTCTTGTTCCTCAACAACACTGATTTGTTCCAATGAGTCTGACGAGTCCGGCTGGTTAACGACGTGATGTCGTGATGTCGTAGTGACGCTGACGTTTTATCTTTTACTGTGAAAATATGATCAGTTCATTTTCAACTTCAGTGTGAAACTTTGAGGCAAATTTAAAGAAATTCACTCGAAGTGTTGAAGAGAAAAGTACGGAAATAAAAAACATGAAAAGAAAAACAAGTTAACGGGATAACAGGGTAACAAGCTAACATGCTAACATGCTGACAGGGTAACAAGCTAACAAGCTAACATGCTGACAGGGTAACAAGCTGACAGGGTAACAAGCTAACATGCTAACATGCTGACAGGGTAACAAGCTAACATGCTAACAGGCTAAAAGCTAACAAGCTGACAGGGTAAAAAGCTAACATGCTAACATGCTGACAGGGTAACAAGCTAACAAGCTAACATGCTGACAGGGTAACAAGCTGACAGGGTAACAAGCTAACAAGCTAACATGCTGACAGGGTAACAAGCTAACATGCTAACATGCTAACAGGCTAAAAGCTAACAAGCTGACAGGGTAAAAAGCTAACATGCTAACAAGCTGACAGACTAACGGGTTAACAAGCTAACCAGTTAACAGGTTAAGCTAATGGGCTATCAAGCGACCAGGCTAACAAGCTAACGGGCTAATATGGTAACAAGCTAATATGCTAACAAGCTAACAGGCTAACAAGCTAACCAGTTAACAAATTAATAGGCTAACATGCTAACAAGCTAATGGGCTAACAGGGTAACAAGCTAACATTCTAACAAGCTAACAGGTTAACAAACTAATAGGGTAACAAGCTAACATGCTAACAAGCTAATGGGCTAACAGAGTAACAAGCTAACATGCTAACAAGGTAACAGGCTAATAAGCAAACAGGCTAACAGGCTAACATGCTAACGAGCTAACATGTTAACACGCTAACATGGTAACAGGCTGATAAGCTAATGGGATAGCAGGGTAACAAACTAACATGCTAACAGGTTAACACGCTAACAGGGTGACAAGCTAACATGCTAACAAGCTAACAGGTTAACACGCTGAGGGCTAACAGGCTAATTTAGAACTACAATATAACAAAGAGTGGTTAGCATGTATAGCACCTGTAGCGCATCATCTGTAGCACATGTAGCATGTAGCATATGTAGCACGTAGCATGTAGCATGTAGCATCCATTGTCCAGTGTGTTCATGTTTACTACCTGCAGGTTTCCATCTAATTCTCTGACTGAGGTTGAAAACCTGTGAAAATTTTTGTGAAAAATGTTGTTTGTTTTAATTTGTCACAGGAAAATGGTTTATTGATTTTTGAGTTTTAGTGATGTTTCTTAAATATGTGAGATGACTCAGGCTCTGAGCTGGAGACGCCGATCGCTGGAAAGATTCACGTGAAAAGAAACGGTGACGTGGAAACGTTACGTTGACACTGAAACAAACGTCAGAGAAACTAGAGCTGAGACGAAACGATGATAACCAGGTTCTGAAGAGAGAAGTGAAGAGCAGCCGGAGACAAAGTGTTTTTACTCTCCATATAAAACGAGTGTGGAGGGAAATAAATCAAATATTAAAGATATTACAGATATTAAAAGCTGCCGGGTCCAGTCAACACGAGAGGAAATGTAAACACTTTAATACGACGAGGAAAGTAAAATGATTCGCTGAGTTAATCACATATGTGTCTCTGTATAGACAGGTCGGAGAGATACACACAAGCTAATAGGTTGACAAGCTAACAAGCTAACAGGCTAACAAGCTAACAGGTTAACAAGCTAATTAGCTAGCAAGATAACAGGCTAACATGCTAACAAGTTAACAGGCTAACAGGCTATCAAGTTAGCAAGATAACCTTCTGGCTCTGTTGTTGTGTTTTTAAACTGCATTTATTTAAACTTTATGTGAATACGTTTCCTTCTCATACACTTCTCAGGTTTATAAAACAACACAACATTGACGTTTTAACAAACACTGGTTTAGTAAATCACATTTGACATCATCATTCTTTCATTTTCTTTAAATCAAGTCAAAGTTGTTAATTCTTCAGAAATAAAAATCAAACTAAATCTACTGATGCTCTGATGAAACGAGCCTCTAACAGCTAAACTTTCTCCACTGGACGGAGCGACTGTGACATTATTTATTATCTTCATTTATTTCAGGAAGAGCCGAACACCATCAGTTTCTAACGGTGATGAGAGCAGCGAAGGCTGATGTGTGAGTTTCCATATTGTCACATTCACTTCAGCTCGTCGTCTAAACACCAGCTAAAAATGGAACGAGTGGAAAAATAAGCAGAATAAACAACGTAGCGGCGGCGAGATGAGGATCAGGAGACAGATACTGAAGAACATGAGACTGGAGGGAAAACAAAAACCACCTGGACTGAACTGAGCGTCAGTGGATCCACCGGAGAAAAACTCACAGCTCTTTAATTTGACTTAATTCAACTTGGCTTGGAGTCGAACCAAGAACCTGCAGACTAATGCATGCTGGGACGCTGCCCAGACCTAAATCCACCGCTGCAGGTCCTCATCAGACAGATGGTTGGTGGTTTTTGTTGAACTTTGCAAATTTTAAAGCAGGAGCAGCTTTTGTTTTCACAACCAAATAGTTAACAATGAAAGTAAATGGGGCAGTCAGCCAAACGTATCTAAACTGTCATTTTTTAACCACTAATAAAGCTCAAAATATCACTTCACTTCAGCAGTAGCATGAATAGGGTCCCTACACATAAACTGAAGTACTGATAACTTAGTAAGTGAACCCAGAGTTTATTAAAAACACTGTTTTACAAGACTTACCCAACGTCTGGTTTTATAACAACTGGTGATGAAGGTTGTTCCACATCAGCAGATTCAACATTTTCCTCGCTCTTCACGGAAACATCGACCTGTTGTTCAGTAAAACGATGAATAAGTTGTCAGTACTTCAGGTTATGTGTAGGGACCCTATTCATGCTACTGCTGAAGTGAAGTGATATTTTGAGCTTTATTAGTGGTTAAAAATGACAGTTTATATATGTTTGGCTGACTGCCCCATTTACTTTCATTGTTAACTATTTGGTTGTGAAAACAAAAGACGGTCAAACTGGATATTACTTCAACCAACGTAACATATCTGTTGAGGGGAGTTTGACTGGTGTTGATGGTGAAATAGACTCTGGTTTATATTGATGTGGTGGAAGCTGGTAATTTCCTCCAGGTTCAGATCACAGGAGCACTGGTTGATAAAATCATGTTTCTGTCACATGATTGATGATTCAGAGTAAAACCCTTCCCTCCATCCTCCTCGTTTGCTGTAAACCCTCAGACAGACTGTATCTTTAAGTCCTGTATCCGTGTTTCGTCTGTTCATACGTTTGCATTCGGCCGCTGCCACCGGGCTCATGTGTGGGGGAAGATGGATGATGTGGAAATGGATGTTATCAGCAAACAAGCTGCAGAGTAATTCATACTCCACCTCTGGCCGCGGCTCCAACAGCCTCAGATTTGATGAAGGCCACATCGACTCACAGAGCGGAGCTTTTTTTCCTGTAAGTCCAAGAAAACAATCACACTAAACGAGAAAACCGGAAATCTCCATGGGATTGAACACGAGAGCCTCACGTGAAACAAATAATATTTCAGATCTCCACGGGAACACAGAGAACGTGACCGGGATGAGGTGTGGAGGTAGAAACAGCTGATATGTAGCTCAGAGATCAGACCCTGAGTGGTCGAGTTGAACTGGAAATAAAGAGCAAATCTTTATGAATGAATGATGCAACTTTAATAAACGACCTTTGTTCTTCTGTTGAATCAGACTTGAACCTTCATCAGTTTTATTTCAGTTTCTCTTGATGAGTCTGGATCCCTAGTTCCTGTAGAGAAAAGGAAATGACTGGATGGATGATGGATGATGGATGATGGATGATGGATGATGGATAGTTCAACCTGATCCTTTGACTGTTTAAACTATTAAATGTGACACTGGAGAATTAAAAGGTTAAAAGTCCTGAAGGTTTGAAGACTCAAATGAAGGATGAACTTATAAAAACACAAATAAGAAGAGAAACTGAATCTGTGTGTGATCCTAATTATCACGTCGTTGAATCACAGATCCGCTCGTTATCTCCTCCACGTCTGGCACCTGAAGCGCTGACTCGTCGTAACTCTGACTCAGTTTCACGTCGTCTCTCGTCACCTCGAGTTTTTCTCTTTTAAACTTTGTTCCCGTTCAGAGCGAGTCGGTGGATTAAATTCAGTCCAGTTTCTCTCACAAAGTCACAAAGCGTCAGGATGAGAAACTGCCTGGATTTTCACTTCCCATGATGCATCTGAGTCCAAATACACAAGACGGCAGCTTGTGGTATCTCTGCTTTGTTGTTGCTCCGTGGGAGGAAACGAAGACGTCGTTTATCTTCATGTTCG